>JARHVA010007740.1:27500-610000 GCA_037957365.1 Torreya grandis | reverse complement strand
ATATCATTTATGCCAACATCAAGGTTGATGTCATTCATGTCAACCTGTACTTGGTAAAGATACATGGTAAGTGATCTATGAGATATGAACCATGTGAAAAGATATAATTTGAAGGAAACATAATGAATCTATATTGAGAAATAATTTTAAGGCAATCTAATTATTCCTCTAAGGTTTATGTCAAGATTCATGTCAAGGTAAGCATGTTTTGAGTACTAATCCTTGAGTACAAGGTGCCTTGGGAAGTTTAGTCATAACAAGCATAGTCATATCATGAGAATGTGAATGATGAGAATATAAAGGTATGTATATAGGTATGATAATGTATAATTAACATGAAATTCATGTGATAAAGATGAATAAAAATCAAGGAGTGTTTTCAAGTTTAGTTGTCAAGTTTCAAGATCCTAAGAAGCCTAGTCATGACATTGGTCATTACATGAAGAGACCTTATGAGAAGGTATGAGCTTAGTGGTCTAGTTATATGGATGTAAATAGTAATAAGAGTATGTATAATGTTGTTTGAGAAAGCATATGAGACATTGAAGCACTCATGAGAGTCTTAGAGTGAGCCTATACGAGTAGGACCTACAAACCTAATATGCAACTAGACCACCTCTAGATCCTGCTTGACCTAATGAGGTGTCATGAGGAGTTGTCATGGTTTATTAATGATGTAAAATAGTGTCTTATCATGATATATGTTTATTTATAATGTATATGATGTGGATAACACATGAAAAGAAGCTTGAAGGTCAAGGTCCAAGCAAGCAAAGATAGAAATGGTGGCCAAATGAGGTAAAGCTTTAGATTTCAAGATAATCATGGACAAATGAGAATTTTAAGAGGTATTCAATAATTTTAAAAATATTTTTACAAATTTTCAAGTCAAAATTTGAAGTTTAAGGTAAGAAAAAATGCTTTAAGGTCTCTTAAGTGTATAGAATGGAGGGTTCTCAACCCGAGAAGAAATTTAAAGTATTCATTGGCATGTGTAACATCTACATGATAAACTAAGATATTAATGGTAAATTTGGAATGTTACTATATCAATTTTATAAGAATTGGTGTATATAATGAGGCCCTAAGATTTATGAATGATTTTTAAGATTGTAAAGTGGTTTAAACCCTAATTAAACCTCAATAATGACTTGATGAGAAGTATCTTGTTATTAAATTATCAGAATGGTTTAGAATTAATAATTAAGCTATTTTAGGTTGTATTAAACTCTCATAGGAACTCTAGGTGTGATTTTTTTGTCAGGTAAGTGAGTGGACCCTAGAGAAAAGGCATTATTTCTTAGAGATTTACTGTAGCAGTCAGAGTTGACCAAGTCAAAGTTGATAAATGGATGAGTTATGAATCTTGATAATTGTATATTATGTCCATGGTGGTTTATAATAGTTTTATAGTCCTTATATGTGCTAAACTGGTCATACAAGTTGACCTATTACTAATAGGCCTAATGGTGAAAATAATGAGAAAATTAGGCAAAAGTGATAAGGTAATTAGGGATGTGTTATCATTAATTAGGGATGAATACAAGTTCATTAATATTTTTTCCAATACATTTTAATGTTGGATATATGTTTATTATGTTAGTGGATATGATTAAAATGTTGCTCATAAGTTGACATCTATAGTGTAGATAAAAAAGTGAAGGTGTGAAGTTGTGAGATTAGTCTACAATACCAATAGTACCATGTTATCTATCTATTTGAGATTGTTCTAATGATATTAAGAGATAATACACATGAATTATAAGTCTCTAAAAGTGTCTACATAGTTTTTGAAGGTCATTATCACTATGACTATGTTTGAAGGTAAACTTGTAGATCTAGGTAAGCAAGTTATAGTGATGAGTTGGAAGCTCTCTACCCTAAGTTGAATCATCCAATTAATATGATCTTATTGTTTAGGAAATGAATGTAATATTAATGATTTTAATAATATTTTATACTATTTAAAGTGATTGAAATGGTAAATCTAAAATGGGTTGACTGGTTTAGGTTTGACTATGTACACTGAAGACAAAATATTGGTTTGAAAGACAAAAATTTGGCACTAGAACTTGTAATATTTGTACTTGAGAGTGATATACATACATACATACATGCATACATACATAAATACATGTGTGTGTGTGTAATGGAAACTTGATATTAAACACCTAAAAGAATAATTAATATGACATATGACACATTCAATATATTATATTACATATGTGTGTGTGTGTGTGTGTGTGTGTGTGTGTGTGTGTAATATAATATATTTAATATGTCATATGTCATATTAATTATCCTTTTAGGTGTTTAATATCAAGTTTTTGTGACTATGTTTTGAGGCTAGTTAGCAGTTCTGAGTGGGCTACTTGTAGATAAGGGTTTGAGTACTTTTACCCTAAGTTGTTAAGTAAAAAAATATGGTTGTGACCCTAAGGTAATTTATATTTAATATATATATTATTTTTATCTATGGTTTTTTGTAAATATTATGTTTTTAATTCTATTTTTTAAGATGGACTTTATGAGTATGCACAGGCCTAATATGAACGATACTAATAGTGTCATTCAAGTACTGGTTTGAGATTAAAAAAAGTGTTATAGACCAAATATGATCCTATAAGGGTTAAATTATATTTTAAAATGATATGTTCCTTATTTTTTAAGTTTCCTAATTTTATATAATAATATCAAAGGGTAATGTGTGTTGCGTAGGCCTAATGGGATTAGGTCTCCATAAGACCTAAAGGAGATATAAGGCCTAAGTGAAGTAAGTTAGACCTAAAGGGAATAGAATAAAATTAGATACAGGTATATGAGATTACCTAATATCCATTTCATGTCTGACAAAATAAGGTTAAATTTGTTTGGTTGACTAAGAAGGTTATGAACAAGTGACTTGTATAAATACTAGGCAATTTTAGGCATATTTGTGTGAGAAGAGTGTAAGTGAATGAGATAACACATTAGTGATAATAATAAGGTATTATATACAATTATAATAGAATATATGACAAGTGATAAATATTTTATAGAGGTTTTTGATATCAATATCATAGTCATATGACCTAATCAAGTCAAGAAGAGGGCTAGTTGATCGAATAAGGCTAGAGACCAGTTTTGAGAGGGATAAAAGTGTGTGAAGAGCTGAGGAAGGAGATAATAATATTTTTTATGATAAAAAAGGTATTATGTAAGTTTATCAAGTGTTTTATGTGTCTTATTTGGTGAGGAATCATCTAGGGGGTTGGTGCCTCTTTTCAAGTGGGTGCTTGATAAAGCCTAGCTGAGTTGGTGCTAAGCTAGTTGGGGTTGGTGCTCCATGTGAATTGGGTGATTTAATAAAGTTGATGTTTGTATTATAAGAATGTAGTATATATTTAAATATCAATGTTTTATCATCCATTTTAGGGTTTCCTACACATATTTTGTGTTATCTTATGTTCTTAAGTTTCATGCTCATCTAGTTGATTGCTTGATTATTTTATGCATTGTTTGATCCACATGATTGAATGAATGTTCATGAATACTAAATTATAATTGAAATAAATGTTTTTAAATACTTATTAACCCCCAATTATTATTAATTTTTCTTCCAAAATTTGGTATTAGATCTTGCTCATTTAAAGCATGTCTAAAAACCTAAAGGAGATATTAAAAGCAAGGATGTCTAGTCAGCATGCTCAAGGTGGTTTATTGACCAGTAAGACTCCATTATTAAATGGATAAAATTATGAATTTTTAAATGTTAATATGAATATAAATTTATGTCTCAATCTCATGATATATATAAGTTAGTTGTGGATGGCTATAGTAATCCTCATTCCCCCCTTACTAATGTAGCAGGTGTTGACCAAATTTGACTTCTTGGTCAAATTTGGGCACCCCTAGGCAATTTTAAAAAATAAATAAAAAATCAATGGGTAATAATTATTTTCATAAGAAGTTTAACTTGTTATATTATGTCATTTAAGATCACATTAGCCAATTTTTCCATTAGGGGTCATTTTATGTCATTTTAAGAGTCATTAATGCATTTTCCACATTTTCAAAGGTGCCTAGGTGTCTCAATTTAATTTAAAATGTCCAATAAGTTATTTCATATGTCTAAAATTTTATTTACATCACATAATTGTAGGCTCCCTAACTAAAATTATATAAATCAACTAAAAAAGATGGAAAATGGCACTTGTATGGATTCTTGAGAAGTGTGACACATGGAGAAGATTTTGGAGGGTCACTAAAACCTTATAACAATCATACCCATGATTTTTTTGCTTTGTGAGTTCCATTTTTAATCCAAAACTATTATTCACTTTTTTGCTCTTCTTGGTAGACTGAACTAATCATGAGGTTTTTACTCAGTATGGGAAGCACAATTAGTTTCAGATAAAATGCTTTTGGGAGGTTGTTTTAAAATCCAATAACTTAATATTCATATATTTATTTTGAATATTGGTCAATTATACTATAAGAACAATCACTAACAAGTTGTTTGTGCAGATTTAATAGCTATTTGGTGAACCTTAACAATTTTGCTCCATTTCTACCAAATTCATATGAACCAATTACTAGTGTTGGCTTTAGATAATTTTGGATTCATTATCATATGGTATCCATAATTTTTTTCATTATTCATGATGTTTGGATGAGAAAAATTGGTCTATCATGAAGGAGGTGTCACCATGTATAGTTTCAGTTGGAGTGTTTTAATTTGTTGAGTGTATCTCTCTTGTAGGTGACTTTTTCAACTAGGAAAGAGTGTCACATAAGTCCCTATTTCATATAAATAACTCAGGCCATGTTTTTATCTCATCATGGCATTCCTTGGGTAGTTTACAAGCTTTTTTCTTCATTTTCCAACTTCATGCATAGTTTAAGTTGAATTTCATGCACAAGCTTGTTCACAATATATATGAAATGGTAATGTAGGTGTTTTTATCTTTTAAATATTTTTTATGTTTAGTTAGGTTCCCTTTGCATGCTAAAGGAGGTATATACTTGACCATATGCTCATGTCCCAAGCTATCTCAGTCATAAAATGCCATTATCTATTGAATTCCATGAACATACAAGTGATTTCCACATAGAGGATGGTGTTTTGAAGTTGTTTTCAAAGTTTTCTTGATGGAGGCTATCCTTTTTAAGGCTAAAAATTACATTTTAGGTATTAGGAACCCTTTAAACAAGCATATCAGTGCTCAATTCAACTTTCACTACCTTATAACTTAGAATTAGCACCTATAGTACCCTTCTTACATTGTGATGATATACAAAAGGATGAATGCACATTTCATCATCTTGGTTTTGTTATAAATGCATCAAGTTATTAGTATGAAGTATCAAAATTTAAGTTTATGAGAGATCTCCATATTGGTTACACTATAGTTAACTATGGTACATCATGTTACCACCTACAGGTGGCCTAAATAAGAGTTTAAGAGATTCATTTGAATGTGAAATTGAGATTGGATCTCACTTGGAACCAATGTTTGATAAAATTTTACTTGATAGACACATCTAAGGTGTAATAGGGCTAGTTGTAAATTGGAGACACCTCTAAGAGTGTTGACTATTATTTTAGGCTAGTTTGCCTAGAAAACACTAAATAGAGGGTTAGAATCATTTAGGGAATAACATATATCATGGTTTCAAAGAATTTTCAATGCTTTTAGTTATTTGGATTTATAGCCTCTACCATGTAAAATCCCCTTGCCAAGTGAGAAGGATAGTTAACAAAATGGGGAAGGTTTTTTTAAGGGTCTAAAGGTGCCATGAAAACACTTAATCTATTTAGTGTTTGCTCCAAGTCTGAGAACAAAAAGTGTTTTCTCCACTAAAGTTGAAATATATACTATGCCACCATGGTTAAGGTCCTTAAGAAAACATTTTGAATTTTTTGGATGTAAACATCATCAAGGAGAATATGATAGTACTATGGTTCTCCATACTCACATGCCCTATCCCTACATTCTCTTAGAAAATGCATCTACAACCAAGGAAGAGTTTCAAGCTTGAAAGATGTCTCTTCTTGCATAGCTAGAGTTTAGGTTGCATTAATGATAATAAAGGATTATTGGAAACTATTTAAAAGTTTCAAGTCTCTTTATGAGTCAATATGATTGATTTCCAACTTAGGAGCACTTACAAGGTTCAATAAATGCAAAATATCTCAGTCCTATAGCAGGGTCCTCAAAGAGATGTGTCTCCGTCAAAGAAAAAGGTATTGTTTTGGCTTAAAAATAAGCTAAATGGTAGGTGAAAGTGATAATAATATGTTTTAAACTTATAAATATTTTCAATTAATTGATGAGCATCATGATGAAGTGAAAAGGACCCCTATATTCACCTATAAGAAGGGTAGTGGGTAGAACACCTCAACTCAAATAGTGGCATGAGAAATTTACACACATTAGTGACTTAGAAGATCATAAATAAGGATAATTTGTGAAGAGACATGATATGAAACCAAAATTGATTCAAAGGGACCTTTATCACCTCAAATAAGTATCAAAAAGTAGGGTGATGACCTACAACAAACCCTTATAAAGAAAGCATAATCAGTCTATAAGGTTAAGAGGACATTGAAGTTATAAATGAACATGTTTGATTTGAGATCATGAAGTAAAAAATCACCTAATACTACTAAATACCATAGATAATCCTGATAACCAAGTCAATGCCCCTCCTCTCATGCTTAAAAGCTCACCTATAGGTCATTTAGGTAAGATTTGATATAAACTATAGTATTAATATGGATTTCGGTTTCCTTGAGTTATCTAAAGGTAAATATGGTTAGGTAGATAGTATAAAGTAATGGGAAAGTTTAAAAAATTATAATAAGCATCTTGAGAGGACTTCCAAGAGGTGACAAACACCTATAGGTAGGACTGTTATAGTCAAGGTAGGGTTTAGGAAAATAGAGAGCTAAATGAATCATGAACCCTTTAGGAGTATAATAGGAAGGTATGAGTGAATTAAAGAAGATTAATCATAAATAAATTAATTTAATATGATTCCTAAGACCCTCCTAATATTCCTAAACATCTTTCTCATTTGGAAAATTGATAACAATCCATATAAGCAAGCTAGGAAAACCTTGGTTCAAAGGGTAAGCATAAATAATCCACTAAGGAGAAAGTTTTTGGATGGTTAATAAATATAAATAAGAATTAATTAAAGGTGGATAACATGTATATGTATCTTTTAAACATGAAATTGTTTTGTAAAGGTTACATATAGGTGGGTTTGGACAAAAATGCAAGAAAATAGGGGTTTTTAGCCCTTATTTTAAACAAGTTGAGCTGGTTAGGTTCATAAAATTGGGATTATGACCTCTAAATTTGGTAAAAATAATATTTTTTACCTTAAAAAATTCCAAAATATCTCATTTTTCCATGGTAATTAGGGTTATATCTCTCTATTTTTTCTTAGAGACTAGCCACTCAGGAAAACTAGAACTATTGTCTACAAAGCAAAATATGGGGAAATGAGTGAATGACATAATATGAGGAATTGATATCTTCAAGGAACATTTGGTGATGTTTATTGAAGTTTTAATGATTATTATTAACACTAAAACAATCTACAATCCCTTAGAGTGACTTGATTATGCATGCAATAGTCCAATTTGGCAGGGTTCTATTAGGCCAAGTTGGCAAAAGTGAGGAGAAGTGATGAAAGGAGTGTTGGATAGTTCATGTGATATCTTGGTGATTATTAATGAAGTGTTAAAATGTGTAATAATATATCATAATAATTTTATAACAATCCACATGTGCCAAACATGAAAGGTATATGCTAATCCCACAAAGTGTTCAAGAGACCTAGAAACATGTTGAGGTTTACCCCAATTTCTAACTCTTGAAAAGACATGTGGTTGATTAAAACATGAATATAAATGTAAATATACATGTTTGTGATCTTGAAGTGAAAAGAGACATATAGGAGAGAAATTTCTAGCCTTGACATAGCCTAAACATGCGAAATTACAGGAAAACAAGTTCAATGGGTGTTTTCAAGAACTCATATCTTTTCTAAGGATATGAATGGGAACTAGAAGGATTGAGGTAAGTTATTATGGTCCCTTGGAATAAATATTGTGGAATTTGGAGTTAGTTTCAATTTCCAAATTTTATGAACAAATATTAAGACATAGAACTACCTAAAACCCTTCTAAAACTTGGTTATGGCCCAATGAGGAAAATGAGCTTGGAGATCCACCCTAATTGCATAGTTTGGAAAGGAAACCTATTATAATATGGATATGACTAACCCTACTCTATGAAAAATAGGAAAAATGTGGTTTTTCTCACCATTGTTTGTGTGTTTAGTGTTTATGATGTTTTAGAAGGTGTAATCAAGTTTTATGGGAAGCTCATGACATTTTATAACTCCCTATGGTAATTTGATCCTATGGAAAAGTGTATATGTGTCCAAACTAAATATCTCCTTTTAGCCATTCAAAACAAGCATGGTGCATATAAGGCTGAAAAGTGTGGAAAGCTCAATTAGATGTCCTTTTAAGGTGATTTGAGAATTCTAAGGCCATGTATAATATTTATAGGTGTCATTAACTCCATTCCGTGGATTTCCATATGAAACTAAAGAAATTTTTGAGGTCAAGTGTGAGGGGTGATTGAAATAGGATTTTTAAGACTATAAACAATTATTGCTTCATTATAAGAGTTTAAAAAAGTTTAGGGATGAAATAAATTTATGGAATTTTATTTATTAAGGTCTTCTCTCTCATCATAATAATTATACCTATCCCTAGTTAGTGGTGGGATGTTCAAATAGATGCAAATTATGAAGGTAATTTTCTATGTTAGGATTGAGAGTTATATGCCACTTTTCACAATTTTCATGAATTGTATGGACAATTGGACATCATAAATTTTCATGGTTTTAATCATGAATCTTTTTCATGCAAATTTTAACTCCTTTTTGAATATTTACACATGTCTAAGTTACCTTTGGACTTCCTTTGCTTTACCTCTCTCTCAAAAGCTATAAATATGGACTCTTTTACTTCTTTTTGAGAGCATCCATTAGTTAATGGGGAAAATCTATCCAAATTTTTACTTGAAATACTCTTTAATAAATAGACAAGTTATTTTTTCACTTACATTTTGTACTATTGAGTATTTATTGCAATCTTTTTGGTCTTGTCTAGTGAAAGATCTTTTTTTCTAGCATGTTACTCCTAATTATCTACCAAATGTACATAAAGGTTATTATTATAGGTCTTTTTTAGTATTATTTTATATGTTTATAGGTGTATTATAATTTTTTTTTGATTGTATCCCTAATCATCCATTACCCTCTTAAGTATCAAATACTTTCTTGAATCTAACATATGAAACATTGATGTGACAATGCATCCTAAGTTGTGAGTTGTATGTGAGAGATACCTTTTTTGTCTTTAAGTAGTATATATTCAATTAAATTTTAGGAGATTAATAAATTTTAGATTACCTTTTTTGGTTTTCTTATTTGTTTTCTTAACCCTTTTCATCCACAAGTTGATAGTTAAAAAAGTGTTTCAAAGGGTACATCAAGGGAATGAACCCTTCCATAGATTCATCTCTCAACATTATCACCCACAACAAGAGGCATGTATAAATTATTCCATTTTGATGAGGAGAGATATTAATATCCTCATGGGTGAAAATCAAAGTGTCAATATTTTTTGGCATGCTTGGTGCGACCTCAAGCTTAGAAGATTGTTCAAGATTAGTGTTGGTCTTGACATAGTTATAGCTGCAAGAACATCTACATTCAATACTTGGAAAATCCATTAAATATTTAAAGTCTTTGGTTAATTATCATTCCTTAGTTTTAATTCCAAAGGTGACCATTAGGTTCTCTTCTAAAGTTATACCCTTTGAGTTTGTGCAATTACCTCTATATTCTGTTAAAAGGTTTAGGTTTGTGAATACCCATCCTTATTCAAGAGAGTTGGTGTTTAAAAATTATATGTTTTGGTTTACCTCAAATATCAAAATTGAAATTTAAAATCCCAATATGTCTAAGAATCAGCCTTTTGTATCCTTCACTGGATCATCTCCTTTGAATCTTGCCCAATATGACCAAATTCTAACAGCATCCCTTAAGAGTGTTACATCTTTTAGTGGAGGGGGTCCTATTACTACCATTGAACATATTAGAAACATAGATTTTTTTTGAAATATAAATAATATCATTAAATAAAATGTGTCCATTAGGTTTTTGGCATTTTCTTTCAAAGGAAAAGTCTTGGATTGGTATGGGACTCTACCTAAAAATTTTATTGGTTCATGGGATGAACTAGGAGATCTATTGACTAAGAGGTTTGGAGAAAAGAGTGATTATCTATCTCTATATAATTAATTGACCACTATAAAGAGGGAAACACATGATTTTATGAAATTTTTTAACACTAGGTTTCAAAAAACATGGGATAGGATCCTATCTCTTATGAGGCCTACTACAAACTATGCATTCTTGTACTATCTAAAAGTATTGAATAGTGATGTAGCTATGATGATCTAATACATTGGTGGGAATACACTCCCTAATACCTATTAGATATCCATCAATGATGAGAATGGTACTTTTAAAGTAGTAAATATTTATCCTAAGCCTCTAATGCTATTATTCCCTGATTTGCATCCTCCTAGTCAAGTTACACTAACTACCTTGGCTCCTTTTCCTAGTCATGAGAAATCTACCATTTTTCCTTCCAATGAGATATATGAAGTCAAAATCTTGTTTCAAAGTGTCACTAATAATTTTGTTTCCATAAAAAGGTAAAAAACCCAAAGTTGTAGGCCATACCAATCCTATAATTAGTTTGGACAAACCAATAGACCCCATTTTCAAGGTAATGCTCAAGGATAAGGTCATATTACCCAAGCTAGGCCTTATCAAAGAAACAATCCTAATACTCCCTCATCCTCTAAATATATTTTTCCCACTCAAAATAAATTGGTTAAATAACATCCATGATATCCATCCTTTGAGAAAAATCAAGAACAAGTTTTTTATGCAAATGAAATGCACAACCAAACCATGGCAATGTAAGGTAATCAATCCTTCCAAGTTTCAGGTTTTAAAGGACCAATGAAAAGTGGCATGGACAATGGTCAACCAAAATATTATTATAACCTCATAAATTATTTAGAGGGAGATTTTTTTGTTATTAATCACTTGGGGAATCCAATTAATATGAATACTAGTGTTGCCTCTAACACTCGATCCAAGAATAAGGTTGTTAAAGAGCAACAAGGAGCATCTCAAGGACCTATTTTGGTCCCCACTTCATCTCCAATGGAAAGTGTGCCAAATTTATCTCTTAGAGTGAAATAAATTCAAAATTTTAAGAATGTGAAGACAGCTCCAGTTCACCCTCTTTCTCAAGCTACACCACAAGGAGCTAGTGCTCCTAAAGAGCCCCCAAAGGTGAACAACTCTTCCATTAATGTTGTAGACTAGATGAAGAAGCTAAACATGAAAATTGATTTTGGGAATATTTGATAATACTAGGGTATAAATATATGCTCCAAAAATGATTTCAAGAATTGGGTAAGCAACTTGGCTCATCTAGGAATGAAAAAGTTGTCTTAGTTAATAAAACTCAACCTATAAATGGTCAAGTGAAAAAGAATGATAAAACTCCTCCTTTATACCTATATATAATAATTAGTGATTCCTTAGGTCATAATTTCATCATAGATAGTGGAGCTAGTACTTTAGTTATGCCCAAGTGTATATCAAATAAATGAGGCCTCACATATTAGCCAATGACTAAGGGAGTCTTAAAATTGGATGGATCACTGGCCAAGACTTTGTGAGTAGTTAAAGATTTGAATTTAATCCTACATGCTTGGCATACCTTTTATATTCCTCATGATGTTTTTTTGGTATATTTACCTCCATACTTTTTCCTTTGCTTGTGAAAATATTTTATAGCTAAGATAGGTGGATACTTGGTAGCCAATTGGTCTTACATGGTGTTTAGGACAAAGTATGGTACTAAGGTGAATATTGAATCAGAACCTATTCATCATAATCACTTGGATACTTACACACCTAAAGTGGAAAATTTAAATTATTCCATTATTGATGAAGAGAAACTCCACATTGACCAATCTCCAACATTTTCCCTTGAAGGAGTTTTTGATTTATACTTCGATGAATAGGGAGATGAATATTGTGAACATGATCCTTAAAAATTCATCAAGAGAGATGGTATTGGGGTGTATTATATGCATGAAGAGGAATATTTCATACAAAAATTAGTGAATCCAAGTGAGAATGTGAATGGTTTATGGCATCTTTTGTTTGATGGGTCAAGAAGCAAAATTGGGGCACGTGGTGGAGCAATGTGGTTTCACCTTCTAATGAAAGGTATTATTCAACTTTTAAATTTTAATTATCATGAACTTGTAATGTTGTATAATATGAGGCCCTCATTCATGGAATTAAATGGTCAAGGAAAAGATGTGTCAAGGAGTTTCAAGGGTTTGGTGATAGTGAGTTAGTTATGAATCAAGTGAGAGGGTAGAATTTGACCAAGAACTCTTTACTTAAGTCCTATAAGCATAGAGTGTGGGATCTTTTGGAAGGTTTCTATGATTTTAACATCAAATATTTTTTGAGAGAGGAAAACAATAATTTTGATATGTTGGCATCAATTGGAGCTTAGTTTGATGTTCCAAAGGGGATAAAGGAGGATAGGAACTAGCCACATCTCAAGGTCATTATAAGGCCCTCCATATCAGATTCTATCACTAATTGGCAAGTGTTTTATAGTGATAAAAAAATATCACTTTTTATACAAGAATAGGATGAATTTTATACCAAGAATTAGTCCAAACTACAACAGCAATATGGAAGGTAGATTATCCAATTGAAATCCAACAAGCTTCCTAAAGGCCTAATTACTCTTTAGAGCATATTCAATGAGGATGACCAACTAGAATAAGAGGAGGTAATCATTTATACCAAACAAGAGGAATATGATAAGGTATAAATATTTAAGGATAATTTAATTTCACTTGGAAAATTATGCACTAGTCAAGAGAAACATGCTTTCATTGAGTTATGCAAGGAGTTTAGTAATGTCTTTGCATGGTAGTATAGTGATTTGAAAGGTTTTGATCCAAGCCTAGCTAAACACACCATATATCTAGATGAAAATGACAAGACTATTAGGAAAATAAAAATTCCAATCAATCGTAAGATTGAATCCCTCATGAAGAAAGATCTCACTAAGTTGATTGAGACTAGAATCATCTTTCCTATCAAACATTCATCTTGGTTGGCCAACTTAGTCCCTGTTAGAAATAAGAATGGGGAGATAAGGTTATGTGTTGACTTTAGGGACTCAAATAGAGTTTACTTAATGGATCATTATCCTCTTCCATCTTTGGAAAAAATTATACAAGTTGTGGTAGGTAGTGAGAGGTTTTCTCTCCTTGATGGGTATTCCAGGTACAATAATATTTTGGTGAAGGAAAGTGACCAATATAAGATAGACTCTACTACTATATGGGGTACATATGCTTATATAAAAATTCATTTTGTATTTTATAATGTTGGAGCTAAATTTCAATGTGAAATGGATATGTTATTTCAAGGACTAATAAATGATATTATGTTGGTCTATCTTGATGATGTAATAGTTTTCTCAAAGGATTTAAATGATCATTTGAATCATCTAAAGCAGATTTTCGAAAGGTGTAGAGAGTTTGAATCTCTCTAAACCATAATTAATATGTTTTTTTGTCCATGAGGGTAAAATCTTAGGACACATTGTCTCCAAGAAGGGCTTATCCATTGATCCTAAAAGGGTGAGTGTCATCTTGGCATTGTCTTTGCCTAAACACAAGAAAGGTTTGAAAAGTTTCTTTTGGAAAATAAATTTTAAAAGAAGATTAATTCCTAATTTTTATAACTTGGTTGAACCTCTAACCTCCATACTAAGTAATGATTAATTTTTCACTTGGACAAGAAGGAGGAAAGAAATTTTTGAAGAGATCAAACAAATAATTGCCCAAGTTCCTACTCTTGTAAGTCCTAATTTATCCAAAGATTGAAATTCGTATACCTTTGGGAATGAAGAGTTAATCTATACCATTATTACTAAATAAAATTATGAAAATTT
This sequence comes from Torreya grandis, assembly GCA_037957365.1. Lineage (NCBI taxonomy): Eukaryota > Viridiplantae > Streptophyta > Pinopsida > Cupressales > Taxaceae > Torreya > Torreya grandis. The sequence goes on along the minus strand of JARHVA010007740.1, from coordinate 595,848 downwards.
AGAGCATCATATTACCTTATTTATTCAAGGTTTAAAAGGCTATGAGTTGAGATACACCTATGTTGAGAAACAAGTAATTTTAGTTATTAGGAGCCTAAACAAATTTAGGCATATTTTATCTAATAATAAGATTCACATATTTATACCTCATCCTAGTGTCAAAGAATTTCTATTTATTGGGGATTTGAATGATAAGATGGTAGGTTGGATCACAAAAGTGATGGAATATGATGTGGAAATCAAGACAACCAAAGCTAGTGAAAGGAAAAGGGTTATGTTAGCATCTTACTTCAAACTTGAAGGAGAAAAAGGAGGTTTTTTTGGTACTTCATGATGACCCTATGATAGATAAATATTCATCCATGAGGATTTGGACACAAGATATGATTCAGTTACTTCAAACTGGTAAGTGTCCACAAGGTCTTGATAGAGCTAGAAGAAGGTACTTTAGATTGAAATCCATTCCTTGTGTATTTATTGATGGAGGGCTATTTAGGAAGGAATTTTTAGGTGTGTTATTAAGGTGTATTGACTTAGATTAGATTGACAAGGTACTATTTGAGTTTCATGATGGACTTAATGGTGGTCACATTTCTCTAAGAACCATAGCTACTAGGATTATGAGGGATGGATACTTTTGGCTTAGATTATTCAAGGACACCCATGATTTGGTAAGAAAATGTCAAAAGTGTGCTATTTTTGATGGAAAAAAAAATATTTCCACCTTTCCACTTCATCCAATCTAAGTTGAGTAACCCGTAATGCAATGGGGTTTGGATTTCATAGGCCTAATCAGTCTACCTTATAGTGTTGGTCACAAATGGGTGTTGACTGCTATAGATTACTTTATAAGATGGGTGGAGGATATATATCTTAAGGAGGAAAATGAAAACTTAGTTATAAACTTCTATGGAGGTATAGTGATAAGGTTTGGGGCTCCTTCAATAATAATTTTAGATAATGCATTGGATTTTCTTAGAACAAGGACAAGTGAATGGGATTTGAAGCATGGCATCTATCGTAGCACCTACTCCAACTATTATCCCAAAGGGAATGGATTAGTTGAGTCCACAAACAAGAATCTAATGAGGATCATAAAGAGGACAATGGAGGATAATCAAGGACTTGGCATTCCAAGTTGAAGACAACCCTTTGGGTTGATAGGATTACCCCAAAGAGCATAATTGGGAATTCACCATACACACTTGTTTATCAGAGAAAAGCCAGATTGCCTATTTAAATTGAGTCACCAACCTTGGACCTTATTAGTTGTAATTAATGGAGAATGAAAGCATGGAACTCAGGTTATGTGAGTTGATGGAGCTTGAGGAGATAAGAGATCAAGATATACAAACTATGAGAACTCACTAAGAACAAACCAAGAGATACTTCGACAAGAAATCCATGCCAAGAAGTTTCAAGGAGGGAGACATTATCCTAAAGTGGGATGAATATAGAGCTAAACTTGGAAGACACATAAAGTCTGATGCTTTACAAGTAACACAATACCTTCCAAATATCAAGGTTTGATGGAGAGGAGCTTCATATCCTAGTCAATGGAATATATATCAAACATTGTTACTAAGTTTATCCTCTCCCCTTGTACATAGTTTCTTTATTTCCTTGTGTTCCCTAAGTGCTTATGCATAAGTGTGAGTTTTGTCTTGTGTCTTGCCTTATTTTTTGTTTTGTTTGGTCTTACTTTTTTGGTGTGGTGTGCTTATTTTGTGTTTGTTTGGGTAGATTCCTTGCTATTTATCTTTAATAATCCATTTAATTCATTGAACCTTAATAGGATAAGGCTACTGGCCTTTAGTATAGCAAGCATACTACCCATATGAGTCACCATTTTGTTGATCAAAATTGACCTTTTGGTCAAATTTGGGCACCCACAATATTTTTTTTATTTTAAACATTTAAATGGGTCATAATTATTTTAATAAGAAGTGGAACTTGTTATATTATGCCATTTGAGATCACATTATCCTTAGTCTTAATTACATTAGGCAATTCATCCATTAGGAGTTATTTTATGTCATTTTACGAGTCATTAATGGATTTGGCATGTCTCCCAAGATGAATATGTGTCTAAATTTAATTTAAAACATCCAAGAAGTTAGTTTTTATGCTTGACATGTTAGATACATCAGATACTTGCAAGCTCCCTAACTGAAATTTTAGAAATCAACTAAAAAAGAGGAAAATCACACTTGTATTGTTTCTTGGGAATTTTTACATATGGAGAATATTTTGGGGGGTACCTAAAACCTTATAATAGTAATCTAAATTATTTTTTCTTTGAAAGTTCCATTTTGAATCAAAAATTATTTTGCACTTTTTTGCTCTTCTTGGCAGACTAAATTGACCTTCAGGTTTTTGCTCAGTATAAGAAGCACAACAAGTTTCAAATAAAATTATTTTGGGAGATTGTTTTAAAATCCAATACCTTCATTTTAATATATGTATTTTAAATATTAGTCAACTGTGTTTTATGAACAATCACTACCAAGTTGACTATGTAGATTTTATAGCTATTTAGTGAACCCTAACATTTTTGCTCCATTTATACCAAATCAATATAAAAAAGTTATTGGTGTTGGTTCCAAAGGATTTTATATTACTTATAAAATGGTATATATTCTTTTTTTCATGATTCATGATGTCTGGATGAGAAAAATTGGTCTATCATGAAGGAGGTATCACCATTTATAATTTCATTTGGAGTGTTTTGATTTGATAAGTATATCTATCCAGTAGGTGACTTTCTCAATTGGGAAATAGTGTAACATAAGTCCTTGGATCATATCATTACTTCTTTCCATGTTTTTATCTCCTCAAGGCATTCCTTGGATAGTTTACAAGCTTTTTTTTCTTCATTTGCCAACTTCATGCATAGTTTCAATTGAATTTCATGCATAAGCTTGTGCACCCTATATATGAAGTGGTAAGGAAGTGTTTTTGGCTTTTAAATATTTTATATGTTGAGTGAGGTTCCATTTGCATGTTAAATTATGCATAGACTTGACCATGTGCTCATGTCTTAAGCTATCTCAATCATGAAATGCCATTATCTATTGAATTTCATGAACATATAAGTGATTTCCATGTAGAGGAGGGTTTTTTAAAGTTTTTATCAAATTTTTATTGATGGAGGTAATCCTTAAAAAGGCTAAAAATTGCATTTGAGGTGTTAGGATTCCTTTAAACAAAAATATCATAGCTCAATTCCACTTTCACTACCTTACAACTCAAAATTAGCACCTAAAGTACCCTACTTATGTCATGATAATGTATAGAAGGATGAATGTGCATTTAATCCTATTGGGTTTTCTATAAATGCATCAAGTTGTTAGTGGGAAGCATCAAAATTCATGTTTATGAGAGATCTACATATTGGTTACATTATAGCTCACTGTGGTTCATCATGTAACCACCTATAGGTTGCCTAAATAGGAGTTTGAGAGAGTCATCTGAATGTGAAATTAAGATTGTACTTCACTTGGAACCATTGCTTGATGAAATGGTACCTGATAGACCCATCCAAGGTGTAATAGGGTTATTTTCAAATCGGAAACACCTCCAAGAGTGTTGGCTATGAGTTGTTTGGCTTTATATCCTATGCCATGGACAAGCGCCTTGCCAACTGAGAATTGTAGTTGATAAAAGGGGGAAGGTTATTCTAAGGGTCCAAAGGTGTCATGAAAGCACTGAATCTATTTAGTGTTATCTTTAGGTTTGAGAACAAAAAGTGTTTTCTCCATTAAAGCTGAAATATATATTATGCCACCATGTTTAAGGTTCTTACAAATAGTTTTTGTAATTGTTTGGATGTAAAGATCATCAATGAGAAGATGATAGTACTATTGTTTCCCTCCATACTCACGTCTTCTATGTACACTATCTCAGAAAATACATCTAAAACCAAAATAGAGTTTCAACATTGAAAGAAGTCTCTTCTTGCATTGATGGAGGTTAGGTTGTGTTCATGATAAGAAAGGATAATTATAAACTATATCAAGGTCTCAAGTATCTTTATGAGTAAAGATGATTACTTTCCCACTTAGGAGCATACACAAGGGTCAATAAATACAAAATATCTCAGTCCTATAATAAGGTCCTAAAAGAGATGTGTCTCAATCAAAGATAAAGGTACTATTTTGGCTTCAAAAGAAGCTCAATGGTAGGTGCAAGTGAGATCCATATGTTTTAAAATTAGAAAGAGTTTTAATGAATTGATGAGAATCATGATGAAGTGAAAAGGACCCTTGAATTCACCTATAGGAAGGGTAGTGGGAAGAACACCTCAACTCAAATAGTGGCATGAAAAAATTACACACATTAGTGTCTTGGAGGCTCATAAAGAAGGATAATGTGTGAAGATACATGATATGAAACCAAAATTTATTCAAAGGGACCTTCCTCACCTCAAATAAGTCTCAATAAGTAGGGTGATGACCTACAAAAAACCCTTATAGAGAAAGCATAATTAGTCTATAGGGTTTAGATGACCTTGAAGTTAGAAATGAACATGTTTAATTTGAGATCATGAAGTCTAAAATTAACTAAGACTCCTAAAAGACCTAGATACTCCTGATAACCAAGTCCATACCCCTCCTCTCATGCCTAAATTCTCACCTACATGTCATTTAGGTGAGATTTGATATAAACTATAGTATTGACATGGATTTTGGTTTCCTTGAGTTATCTAAAGGGAGACATGGTTAGGTAGATATTATATAGGTAGGGTAAGGTTGAAAAAAGTCTAAGAATCATCTTGAGAGGACTTTTAAGAGATAACAAACACCTACAGGTAGGACTGGTATAGTCAAGGTAAAGTTTAGGAAAATAGAGCTAAATGAATCATGAAACCTCTAGGAGTATAAGGGGAAGGTGTGAGTGAATTCAAGAAGATTCATAATAAATGAATGAATTTAATATGATGCCTAAGACCCTCCCAAGATGTTAAAACATCTTTCTCATTTGTAAAATTGACAAGAGTCTGTACAAACAAGGTAGGAAACCCTTGGTTCAAAGGGTAAGCATAAATAATCCACTAAGGAGAAAGGTTTTGGATGGTTCCTAAAGCTATATAAGAATTAATTAAAGGTAGGTAACATTTATAGGTATATTATAAACATGTAATTGGTTTGGAAAGGTTACCTACAGGTGGGTTTGGATAAAAATTCAAGAAAATAGGGTTTTTTAGCCCCCTTTTAGACAAGTTTAGTTGGTTATGTACATAAATGAGGGAGTTTGACATTTTCCTATGGTATAGATCCTCACTATGAACTTATAAAAATAAAAAATCTCTCATTTTTCCATAGGAATTAGGGTTATATCTCTCTATTTTGTCTCAGAGACTAGCTACTCAAGAAAATTAGAACTTTGGTCTACCAAGCAAAAAATGGGAAAATGAGTGAATGACATAAGATGAGGAATTTATATCCTAAAGGAACATTTGGTGATATTTATTTAATTTTTAAGGATAATTAGTAACATTAGAAAAATCTCCAATCCCTAAGAGTGACCTGATTGTGCATGCATACAGTCCAATTTGGCAGGGTTCCACTAGGCCAAGTTGACACAAGTGAGGAAAAGTGATGAAAGGAGTGTTGGATAAGTCACGTGATATATTTTTGAGTATTAATAAATTTATAAAATGTGTAATAGTCCATACTAATCATGTTATAACAATCCAAATGATCCAAACTTGTAAGGTATATGCTAAGTCCACTAAGCATTCAAGAGACCTAGAACCATCTTGAGGTCTACCCCCATTTCTAACTCTTGGAAAGATATGTGGTTGATTGAAACATGAATATAATATTTAAATATACATTTTTGAGATATTTAAGTGAAAAGAGACATATAAAAGAGCAATTTATAGCCTTGACATAGTCCAAGCATGCAAAATGAGAGGAAAATAAGTTTGATGGGTGTTTTAAAGAACTCATATCTTTTCTAAGGATATGAATGGGAACCAAATGGATTGAGGAAAGTTATTAGGGTACCTTGGAATAAATATTGTGGAATTTAGAGGTAGGTTTAATGTCCAAGTTTTTTCAACAAAGCTTAAGATCTAGAACTGCCTAAAACCCTAGTTATGACCCAATGAGGAAAATGAGCTTGGAGAGCCACACTAATGGAATAGTTTGGAAATAAATCCTATTTAAACATGGAGATAACTCACCCAGGATATTTTCCATGCAAGGATATGTATAGAAATGTACATACAATAGGTAAAATGTGTTTTTTATCACCATTTTTTTATGTTTTGTTGGGTCTATGATGTTTAATCAGGGGTAATCAAGTTTTATGGGAATATCATGACCTTTTATAACTCATTATGGTTATTATATCTTATGTAAACGTTTATAATTTTCCAAACTAAAGCTTTCCTTTTAGCCAGTCAAAACTAACATGGTACACGCAAGGGTAAAAAATGTGGAAACCTCAATTAGATGTCTTTTTAAGGTGATTTTGAGATCTATAAGTCAATGGATAAGATTTAAAAGTGTCATTAACTACCTCTAAATGATTTTAATGGTAAAATTAATAATTTTTTTAGGCCAAGTGTGAGGGGTGACTGAAATAAGGAGTTTTAAGATTGTAGACAATGCTTGATTCATTCTAAGAGTTTCCAAAAGTGTAGGGATGAAACCAATGGATATAATTGAATGAATAAATGATTTATGTCTCATCCAAATCATCATACTATTGATGCTTAAAATTACACTATTTCCAACACTAATAATGGGAAGTTTCAGGAATGTGGGACTTGCGACCTGAAATGACCTCCATATTTTAAAGAAGTTGGCTCTTCTTTATCTCAAATATATTGTGGGAAAAAGGGATATAAATTAAATGAAATCACCAATGAAATGAAAGAAAATTTAACTATGGTGATGTGCTTGAGTTTAATTCATCCCTTAATACTAAGCACAGTGAAGCTATCTTTAGGATTCAATTACATTAAAGAGCAAATAGTGCATGATGAATATAAAAGATGGAAAAAAATAGAATCAAAGTATCACAACATAGACGATTTTTGTAGTAGCACATAAAATATCAACAAAGGCACATAACTCAGTCTTATTATTAAGTTTCTAGTCACATAAAAGGCATTGGCACATGCATAGTTATACAAACTTTCTAAATAAAGAAAATAGAACAAAGGCAAATGATATTATTGGCCATAGCAAGAAAGTATTAAAAACTTCTTGTAAATCTCTGATAGCAAGCTATATTAGAAAATTCACTCTTTTCTCCCCTTCTCTTTTTGGTGTCCTGGAACCTATGATTTGAACCCATATTTATAGCATAAGACTAGCTCAAGATTGCCTACATGATAAAATCCCAACAATCTAACTAAACTAGATCTTAACTAAAAGTGTCTAATAGAAGATATCTTTCAGATCTGAAACATTTAGCCTCCCTACAAGTTCAATGGCTGAAATAGATACTCATGGCATTTTCCACTGTGAAATAGGGGAGGAAACTTGGCATCATCCACTATTCTTAACAAGTGACATGCATTAGCTTCTACTGTGAAATAGGTGAGGACACTTGGAAACATTTGCTTGTTTATAGAAGCTTTAGATACTTTTTGAGAGTCCTGTGGAAGATGACACATGGCAGTCTCCACTGAGCTTTAGCTACATTATATAAACATTTAGGACTCATTTTAGATTCACACAAATGATGACGCTTGGCATGATCTGCTTACTTTAGTAACTCACATGGGGCCCACCATAGTCCTTACTCAACAATGAAACAAAAGGAAGAAATTATAGATGTTGACACATGGCAGTCTCTGCTGAGCTTTAATAAGGGACACGTGGCACTTTTGACTGCATTTATAGAAACATATAAAAACCTTCCATAGTCACCACTTGGCACCTTCTACGGGACTCTGAGAGAAGCTTATAAGCTTTTGAAACTTATAAGAAATTGAAACATGGATGCTGACACTTATCACGCTCTACTAAGTTATAATAGGACATATGGCACATTCCACTAATTTTAGAAACAAATTATAATGTGTCTTGGTAGATGAAACTTGTTAGCTTCTGCTCAACTTTGAGACTTAGACACAACTTTAGGCAAAATGAAAAACATGTGCAAAATGAAAAACCTACACCCTATGTCATAACCCTCACTACCTAAAAACTGAATGTGTAGGGACAAAACATGGAGTGCACAACTGAAACTCAAAATAAAATGTAGAGTATTTTACTCTATAGTTCTTGGTGACCCTGAGGACTTTTGAGCTTGCTCAAAAAAAGAATCCACAGAATATATAAAAATGTGGCAAAAATCATAACTTCCATTAGGCCATCTGATAAATAGACCATTCAACATCAGATAGTCCTTGCTTATTTTGCAATTCTTGGAAGGCTAAATCAAGGTTGATGATGTCCTTGTGCAAAAAACTCTTCAAAACATGAACTGCAGCCTTCAATTGGAAATCAAGCTGGGCCATAGGGATCAAGACAACTTCCACTTCTAGCACTAATGAATCATCTGTTAAACCCTAGAAAATTGATTGATCATTTTGTCTAGCTAACAACAAATTTTTAATCTCATTAATCATTAACATAGTGTTGCTATCAAGAAAAGGGGAGGGAAGACCCAATTGCACCAGATCTTCAATATGTTGCTTCATTTATTTTATTCCCTCTTTACCCACATCTAAGAGCTCTTTTCAATTAATTGCTATGGCGTTACAACTGAGAACTTCATTCACCCTTTTCACAGCAACCATTCTGTCACTAATCCCTACTACTGATAATGTTCCATCAGTTGTGTCATATAGCTTTTATAGTAGCATTTGAGAATCAAACACTCTAAAAGACAGAGTGGATAGAGTGGCTTGAACTAAAGTCTCCACCTTTTTGCGCAATTTCTATGCATTTAGAAGGAAAGTTAGAGAGGGTCTGAGCTTAGTAATTTCCTCAGAGATTCTTTTCCATACTAATACATATAGCTCCTTGACTAGATTCAAAACTCTTGCATTATTTGGCCAATTAGCCAATTCAAGTGTCAATTGTTTTGTTATTTGTTGCTTAACTTGAAGTTGGGTTTGTATTGTGACAGTATTTTTTGGCTCATTCAGCAGCTTCTGCTAGAATTGAGTGACCTATTGCAAGTTTTATTGACATTTTTTTATAGTGTTGCCTTTTCTTGTCTTAGGGCTGTCACTGCAGCTTTCTCTTATGTTAGCTCTTCTTTCAAAGAAGCATTTAGGGCTTGAATAGCCAGGTGAATCTAACAAGAAATAGTATCTTGCAACTATTTATTGAGACTCTCTATTTCATCATTCTTTGTTTTGATTTCTATAGTTAGATGGCTACTATTTACTTTCTCTTGAGTTAGATCAGCCTCCATCTTCTACAGCTTCTTGATACTTTTAAATAATCAATAGCTATAGTAGAAGTGGTTTCATTTAGTAGCTCAACCCTATCCTATGGTCTGAGAAGTGACATATCCATAGCTATTACACTCATTGTATAATCTTGAGGCTGCATCTACTCATTTGGCCTGACTACATTAGGTGACAAATGAGCCATAATTAGCTACTATTGGATTGGGTCAAATAGTGACCTCATGTGTGGTGTAGCCAGAGATTTATTATCTTTCTTCCTCTTTTTATCCATTTAGGCTTCTCTATCCTTCTTAGTAGTGTTTGCTTGAGCTTGAAAGGTAGAGGGAGAGCCAATAAACCTACCCGCAAAAGGATAACCCTATGGCAAGCCATAGGAAATAGCCAAATGTTGGCTAGGGGAAATTTGGGGAGGTATTATCTTTGGGAAAGAAGAGGAAAAGGGAGTCAATGATGTGACATGTTGCATGGCCTAAGTAGTAATAGGTGGGGTAAATTAAGAAATTGGCACATAAGAGGTGGCAAATGATAATATTTGGCTAGTTGGGATTGCCACCATTATAGAAGAAAAAAATACTGAGAAGAAGAAGGAGAAATAACATTTACCTGAGCAGCAATAGATGTAATTAGTGGTTGATGCTGTGAGGGATCTACCTCATCCTCTGAATCACTCTGAAATTTTGATTTCTTATGTTTCCTTGGCCTTTCTTCTTCTTGTTGTGCTTCCTTATCTTCAACATTTTCCATTAATGCTAGTGGTGATTGCAAAAAAATGGGAACCCCAAAGGTTGACACTAATGAAGAAGCTCTGGGTGGTGAGGATACCACATTCTTTTGTTTTTATATAGAAATTGTAGATGAAGTTTGTCTTGGGGCCTGCACTGTATGAGTGGATTTTGCTTCCCCCTCTGACTCTCTACCCAGTGTTTGTAGTTTGCTTGTATTAAGGCTAGAGATAGGATATGGATGACATTTATCCCAGATTGCCTCCCATTTCTCATCTGAGCTTACATTACCAAAAGGGTGATTTATCTCAAAAATCTCTTGCCTATACTTCTAATAGGCTTCTATTTTCTCGAGTTTCCATTCTTTGTTCTTCAATGCCTTTTTTAAACCAAAACTAATCCTGAGTTTAGGGTTAAAAACTTTTTCCTTAACATAAAAGGTAGGCCATGGCCTGGCCTCTTGCAAGGGCAAATCTATCAATTCTACATACAAATCAAGAATATCATCCTTAGGGTTTCTTCTATCTTCCTAAAAGGGATGGCCCTCATGCATAATTTTAGTGGTGACCTTGTTATTCTTGACATATAAGGTTATGAAACTGCTTGGGTCATATCTCCATTTATCTTCAATTAGAAAGAAACACAGGATAGCTAGCTTCCTCAGCAATAAGTGCTCAACATCTCTGACCTCTAGGGCCATGTTGTTCTTTACCTATGGAATATCATACATTTTCTTTTTCATCTTCCCAGTGCCATAGTCATTATCAACCATAGATACTTTCTGGGTGACCTCTAAGAATTCTAACCTAGGAGTCAAAATCTTGGGTAGCAACACTGGTTCTCCATTAAAACCATGGATCCTACTGATGGTATGATGAGATCCAAAAAATTAGTCACAAGGAATAATGCAATTTGTCATGAGGCCTCTAAAATTTGGAGTTAATCTAGTTTCAACAAGCTTTGGGCTTAGGTGACAAAAGGTAAGGGCAACAAAAAGTTCCCAAAATTCATAGGGGTCAGACATTCTGGATAAGATATGTGTCCAAGTAGGCATAGGAATGGTCCTATTATGATCGAAACTTGGGTCATACATATTCAAATGCATATATTGTGAAAGGATGCTAGAGTTTTGATATAATATGAGGTGAAATAGATAAGAAGAATACTTAAAAACCCCTTTATATTTGAAATGGGTGAGTTGGTCAACCATTGAATAGGCAATCTGCTCTGAGAAGTCTAGCTAATACTCTTGAGACTTGTCTACAATTTTTAATCTGAAGAGAATGGCCATTTGCCAATCATAGACAATTATGTCCTCTTTCATTCCAAAAATAAATGCCATCATGGATAGTGCCTCTTGACTGGCCTGTGCAAATTGTGCCCTTCTTGTTGGTAGCACTGGCACAATGGTATCATCATCTCCTAAATGTAATTCTAATCTAAGAAACCTTAATTGATTATTAATGTTTGCCCACATTTTTTGCATTTTGGCAATGGTGGGAAATGTGGATATTGTGTCATGATATAGGGCCAACATGTCCCTAATGGCCTTCAACATAATTTGCACCATGAATTGACCCTGTTGTATAGTTTTTGAGGGTGCATGAAACAATTATGTGCACATTTCAACTAAGTCAGGGCACATATGTACACTTGGGACAATGAATTATGCCAATTGAGAAGTCCATATCCTCATCCCAAATGTTTCAAATTGTCTATCCTTAGCCCTCTAGATACATCTTTGGTGTGCCCCTTCTCACAGAGCTTTGCTAGATTTTTGAATGATTGGGTCTACAATTCCATCTGCAAAATCCTTCACCTTTGTTGGGTCGATCGCATAACCAACTTCAGGGACTCTAGTCCTTGGATAGGTTCTTAAGGGTTGTGTAGGGGCCAAAGCATATGATTTGTTGGTGAGAAGCTTATCAATGGATTCATAAATACCAATCCCCTATTTTGAAGACTGTGCCTCCTCCATATCTATGTCTATACTGGGAATTAGTGAACTTATGTAACAAGTATGGAAGCTTTTCAATAGGGAAGGCACTTTTACTAAGCAAGTTTTGCTATGAATTGAAAATGTAGGTAATAGGGATTTTATTAGTAGATGTAAGAATGGATGAGACACTATTAAGCCTTAAATTTTGTTATTGGGGTGTTTAATGACACATCAAGTCTCAAAAATGGCATTAAAACTAGATAACTGTTAGTAAATCTTATTAAATTTGTGTGGGACAACGTGTCAGACACATCATAGAAGTGGATACATAAAGGTACCTTGGGAAATTTTGAAGATTTTATAGAGATTTAGTGAATGCAAGAGTTTAAATTTTTTTGAAAGGACTTTGATCTATGGCCATGTGTTTATAGAACACTTATTAAAAGAAAGAATGGGAAAAAAGCGGGGGAATAAAACAACAAGGAAAGGGAAACTATCTAACTATAATACATGGGAGATACTGCTTAAATGAAATGTTTTAGGTATATCCCATTCATAGGAATCTCTTCAAGTTAACCCTCCATTATTTCAAGCTCAAATGAGTTTTTCTATTTACATGTACGAATCTTATAGGGGCTAGTCCACAATGCCTCAAATTTAGTATGTTGACCCATCTTGGTAGCTCTCGCACCCCATTTCAAAACAATTGAGCCTACTTCAAAATGGGGGTTTGAAGTCTTCTTATCAAAGTAGTCTTTAATTATTTTCTAATGTTTCATTAATGATTCATGTGTTGTATCCCTCTTTTCTTGAACTTTTAGGAGCTCAGCAAGTCTGACTTGCATGGGGCCATTCTCCTTAATTTCAATCTATTTTAATAACTGGAGAGTAGGAATTTCCAATCTCAGGGGCATTACAGTAGGCTTACCATAGAATAATTAATATGAGGACATCTTTATCACTTGTTTAGGTGTAATTCTATTAGCCCACAGTGCTATATTAAGCACTTTATGCCACTCTTTGTGATGATCAGCCCCTATTCTCTTAATAAGTCTAATCAGGTTCTTGTTGGTTGATTCTACCAAACCATTACCCTAAGGGTAATAATTTGAGGAATTTTTTAGATAGATTTCATAATTTCGTGCAAATTCAAATATTTTTTCCCCTAAAAATTCCTTAGCATTATCTAAAATTATGGTATGAGGAGGCCCAAAGCAAGTAGTGATATCCCCCAAAAAGTCTAGGATCACCTTTTCTATTTCTTCTTTTAGTGGCACTACCTCACTCCATCTAATAAAATAATCTATGGTAGTTATAATCCATTTTTGTCCCATACTTGACACTAGATTGATCATTCCAATGAAGTCAAGACCCCATTGAGTAAAGGGTTCATCAACAATTATAGGACTAAGGGGCATTGTTGCATTCCTTCTCTTCCCCACATAATATTGACAAGATTGGCACTTTTTGACTAGTTGATAATAGTCTGTAAATAAAGTGGGCCAAAAATAACTTGCCTAACTTATCTTTATAGTTGTGGTTCTTGTAGAAAAATTTCCACCTAAGACTCCATGGTGCATTTCATGTAGTATTTTTTGAGCCTCATCTTTCTCTATGCATCTTAAAAGTATGCCATCAGTATTTCTTCTAAAAAGAACTTGGTCAATTAAAACAAAATAGACCCCTTGCTGCCTATAGTATCTCCTCTTGTCTTGAGAGAGCTCTTTTGGGAAAATCCTATGTTTCATAAAATAGATTCTATTTGTGACCTAGGAGTTTTGATCAATTTCTTGTATCCTCAATACATTTTCCTTTTTGGTTTCTTCAGTTATCATTTTTTCTATATCTTGAGCCATATATTGGCACAAACCCTTACCTCTGACCAGCTTAGTGGGTCTGACCTTTACATCATAATCAAGGATCTTTGTTATCTAGTCTGCTCTTTTTTTAATAAATTCACCTTCGATAATGTATTCTCTGACACTAGGATTGGCCACAATTAACAAAATCTTATTTCCTGATACCATATGCCTAAATTTCTTGAGGGCTTTTACCATATCATATGTCTGTTTCTCCAAAAAATTGTATCTAGCTTCATACTTCCTAAGATTCCTTGAGAAAAAGGCTATTGGGTGTTCTCCCTCTTGTTGATCATCTTTGTGTTAGGATAGCAACAACACTGAACTCTCCTCCATAAACATACATTATAAAAAACTTAGAGAAGTCTAGGTTACTAAGTACTGGGGATATTGAAACTACTTTCTTAACCTCCTCAAAATCTTGTCTTCCTTTTATAGTCCACTTGAACACCAAGTCTTTCTTCAATAAGAGTGTCACTGGTCTCATTAGGCCTGTAAAGTTTGATATGAATCGACTGACAAAATTAATCTTTCCCAAAAAGGACTGAACTGCCTTCTTATTTACTGGCAAGGGTAAGTTCATTATGGCTGTGACTCTCTCTAGATCTATAGAGACTCCTTTAGATACTATATGTCCCAGTAGTTTGCCTTGAGGTACTGTAAAGATACACTTCTTAGGATTTAGGGATATTCCAAACTCTTGACACTTCTTAAAAATAGATTCTAGATGATCAAAATGATCAACAACATTCTTAGAAAAAATAGTGAGATCATCAAGATAAATCAGAATTATTTTATTTATGAGTTATCCAAATGCTACATCCATTGCTCTTTAAAAAGTATCTCTAGTATTTAACATGCCAAATGGCATCTTGGCATATGCAAACATTCCCCATTCGGTAGTAAATGTAGTCTTGTGTTGGTCTTCATCAACAAACCAAATCTAATTGTATCTAGAGAAACCATAAAGCAAGGAAAATCTCTTTGATCTAGCCATTGTATATAAAATTTATTCCATAGAGGGTAGGGGATAGTGATCTTTCAGAGATGCTCTATTTAGGTCTTTAAAATCCACACAGAGCCTTATGTCACCATTCTTTTTCTAACTGGTACTAGATTGGATACCCAGGTTGAGTGTTTGATTGGAAAAATTATTTTAGATTCTAAGAGTTTCTACAACTCATCCACCATTAGAGGTTTAATCTTTGGAATCATTGGCCTCTGCTTCTATTTGACTAGCTTAGATCCTTTAGTCAGTTATATGGTGTGTTGAATGATGTCTCTATTATAGCCATGAAGGTCTTCATAGGTCCAGGCTATTACTCTGTCATATCTTTCACACAAGTCAATTAGTCTTTTCCTTTCCTCTTGGGTTGTGGAATTTCCAATTTTTAGTTTTCTCCCTTCACTCACTTTTATCTTAGAATAATTTGCTTTATTTTCTTGAAACCTTTTCTTCTCTAGGCTTACATATTTTGGATCAAATAGGTTTTCTAAAGTAATCAAGCCTTTGGGAAGCTTATTGGTCTTTAATTGAATAATATGGTCTCCATATGCTTCTTCAATTTTGGGTTGCAATTGATCAGCAAATTCCTTTGATTGTTGAAAAAATTAGAGTACCTGAAAATCATTTTCAAAAACTTGCCAATTTTCATCATTATCTAGGATAGTTGGCCTTACTATAACTTTGACTGACTCATTTTTGACTAATAAATTAGTTACTCAGTCAAACTATGAACCAATCTGTGCCATCTTATCTGCTTCAGAATTTTGGGTTCTAGGAACTACTTTAATATTGAAATCTTCAAAATCATCTATTAAGTCTCAAATTTTGTGTCTATAGGATCTCATCCTTACATTTTTGGCTATTGCCTTTTCTCTAATTTGTTTCACCACTATTTCTAAATCTCCTTTTACTATCAGATTCTTTACTCACTTTTTTTTGACTAACATGAGCCCATGTACTAAGGATTCATATTCAACATCATTATTAGTAAAGTCAAATTGGAAACAGATAGCTCTTAGAAATTTCTCACCATTTAGAGCAACAAGACAAATTCCTGCTCCAACACCATTTTTACTTCTAGCCCCATCAAAATTTAAGGTCCAAATTTATAAGTCCTTTTCAAATTCTTGAGTCTTTAGCATTTATTCCCTTAAAAAATTTAAGATTTCATGATCTTCATCAAATATGACATAAGTGCCTAGACCAGTAGAGTCATAATTTCCATATGGGTCACTTTGCATCATAGTTAACAGTTGGTTATTTTCCTCCTATTGGTCATGTTCAGTCCAGTCACCTAACTCTTC
The DNA here is from genome assembly GCA_037957365.1 of Torreya grandis. Taxonomy (NCBI): domain Eukaryota; kingdom Viridiplantae; phylum Streptophyta; class Pinopsida; order Cupressales; family Taxaceae; genus Torreya; species Torreya grandis. Next base: position 579,633 of record JARHVA010007740.1, on the reverse strand, counting down.
AACAAAGACCCTTTCTTCCTTATTTAGCATAGCATGAGCTGCCTCTAATTTTAGGGTTGGTTCATTGGTGATGTGATCCTTAGATAGTGACTCAAATAGTATTTTCATTTTTGTACCATATTTGGTTCTTAGGATGAGGTGAGACCAATCAAGTGACATATAACCTCCTATCTTGGCTGTGAAATCTCTAGATAAACATAGGCCAAATATAGGGGGTATATATATGACTACCACATCTTGATTAACAATTATATTAGGAAAAGTATATAATTGCAATGGGAGTTGTTTAATTTTCCCTATTGTTTGCATCGATTTGCCAACCAGCTGGATAACTCCTCTAGTAAGTAGCTCATACTTTATTTTTAAAGCATTTGCTATTTGTTTAGGCATTAATATAATACTGGCCCCTGAGTCTATCATTGTATTATGTAACAATTTCTTTCCAACTATCAAATTCAAATAGAAGGGCTCTGGTTTGGATTTGCTTACCTCTAGTGCATTGTTTAAAAGGGTTATTGTCTACAGAGGAACCGTGTCTTTGAGCTTTTCCTTATCAGTAGGTTCTCCTTTAGTACCAGTATGTTTAGGCACTACTTGGTCATACATATCTTCTTGTAATAGTGTCTTTTTCTTAGGAATAGTTAACATGTCCCATATTGACACATGTGCTAGGGTCCTCTTCAATTGATCCACCACATTCACCGGTCCTAGTGTTTGGGTTCTTGGATAATAAGGGTACCTTGTTTTTTCTTGAACTTGTCTAGAAATTACTTGGTTCTACACTGGTTGAGGTATTTCTTGTCTAGTAGCTATGTTTTGATGACCTTGAAATGGAGGAATCCCCATCATTTCATTATTAACAGCTTTAGGTTGTTCTATCATCCTTCTCTTGGCTCTAGTGTAGTAATTTTATTATACCAATGGCTTCTTGGAAGTAGAAACTTTATTTAAGAATACTCACTCTTCATCTTCAACCCATGAAAACAAAGCATGCTCAGGGGATATTTCTTCTTCTTAATATAAGGACATCCCTTGAATTTGAGCCACTAGGACTGAATTTTGCATACTAGGGGATTGGTAGGGTTGAGTGTCAGAAGTATTTGAAAATTGTCCATCCATTCTTCTTTGCTCTACTATCTTTTACTGTAGATTACCCATGGGACAATATCTAGGCATATGAGCATTATTACAAGGGAAACACTAGGAATTGGTGCCATCTACATAATTATTCTACCCTAGAACAATCTTCCTATCTAGATTAGGGGGAACAGTCTGTGAGGGTGTAGGGACTACAACTAATTGGTTTGATGGCTGAGGGTTAGTTTGCCTTTGAGGACCCTGATACTAGTTTGGTTGTGGTGGAAATCTATTTCCTTGGTAGCCTTGATATTGGGGTCTAGTATAAGGATTTTGCTATCTTTTTAGGTTAATTATCTCATTAGAAAATGTCCTTAAGATGTTTTTGACATCATCCATCTCAAATGACTAGATAGGGACAAGTTATTTAGTAGGTTATTGAGGAAATGTATACATAAACATAGGTGGGGCTATGTGATTAGGGACTTCTTGAGGTAAAGGTAAGGTAATCTCTAGAAACATGGGCATGGGAGGCCTTGGGGGCAACTTTCCAGCATCTATTAAGTTATTTTTAGCTCTGACTACATAGTCATAGGCTTCTAGCAGAGTCTAACCTCCAAGTGACTGAATCATTACTGATATATCTGAATTTAAGGCTTTAAGGTAAAATACTATAGCCATACCTGGTAATGGTCTTATTATAGAAGGAATTCTTTCCCAAGTATTTTGAAATATTGAATTGAAATCAATCATTACTTCTTGTGGTGCCTTTTGATAGTAATGAATTATTGCAACAAAGAAGATTTATCTCCCTTTTCTTAAAATCTTGCAAAGTAAGCATCTCCAAGCTGATCCCATGTAGATATTATATTTGGGTTCAAATATCTATATCAATCTAGAGCCTTCCCCTTAAAAGAAGCTTCTAAAAATCTTATAGTCACATTTTACTGTGTGATCAGTTGTATTGCATAGACATCAGACACATCCTGTAGATGTTCTTTACATGTTTTAAAATCTTCCCCACTAAATTTGGGAAGAGATTTCAAGGCATTTATTGGAATAGGATCCCAAGTGACTGGTGGTACTGGGAGAATCAGAGCACTACCAATGTTCCAACTTGCATAATTCCTTAGGGCTATAGGTGATCCTATGTTTGCTCTTGTTATTGCTATAAACTAATTGATCCTTCTTCTTGAATTAGTTATCAATGGTGGTAAAAGAATACCTGGGTTAACAGTAGATTGAGCTCTTGTTACTGGTCCATAGATCTGACTCTTTGTAGCTCTGGTTCATACAGTCTTGAAATAAACTTCAAGAGATTGTCCCATTGGGCATGCCAAAAAATTGTTGATGATTAAAATTGTGCTTTTTCCAACACCAACAATGGGAAGTTTTACGAATGTGGGACTTGCGACCTGAAATGACCTCCAAATTTTAAATAAGTTGGCTCTTCTTTATCTCAAATATATTATGGGAAAAAGGGATAGAAATTAAATGGAATCACCAATGCAACAAAAGAAAATTTAACTATGGTGATGCACCTAATTTTAATTTATCCCTTAATACTAAGCATAGTGAAACTATCTTTAGGACTCAATTACATTAAAGAGCAAACAATGCATGATCAATATAAAAGATGAAAATAAATAGAATCAAAGGCTCACAACTTAGATGATTTTTGTAGTAACATATAAAATATCAGCAAAGGCACATAACTCAGTCTTCTTATTAATTTTCTAGTCACATAAAAGGCACTGACACATGCATAATTATACGAACTTTCTAAATCAAGAAAATAGAACAAAGGCAAATGATATTACTGGCCACAACAAGAAAGTCTAGAAAACTTCTTGTAAATCTCTGATAACAAGTTATATCAAAAAATTCTCTCTTTTCTCCCCTTCTCTTTCTAGTGTTTTGGAACCTACGATTTGAACCCATATTTCTAGCATAGGACTATCTCAAGATTACCTGCATGATCAAATCCCAATGGTCTAACTGAACTAGATCTTAACTAAAACTGTCTAACAAAAGATATCTTTCAGATCTAAAACATTTAGCCTCCCTACAAGTTCATTGGTTGAAATAGATACTCATGGAATTTCCCACTGTGAAATAGGTGAGGACACTTGGTAGCATCCATTAGTCTTAACAAGTGACATGTGGTAGCTTCCACTGTGAAACAGGTGAGGACACTTGGTAGCATCCACTTGTCTATAGAAGCTTTAGATACTTTTAAAGAATCCTATGGAAGATGACACATGGTAGTCTCTGTTAAGCTTTAGCTACATTATAAAAACATTTAAGACTCATTTTATATTCACATGGATGATGACACTTGGCACGCTCTGCTTACTTTAGCAACTCACCCAGGGCCCACCACAATCCTTACTCAACAATGAAACAAAAGGAAGAAACAACAGATGTTGACACATGGTGGTCTCTGCTGAGCTTTAACAAGGGACACATGGCACTTTCCACTACATTTAGAGAAACATATAAAAACCTTTTACATTCACCACTTGGCACCTTCTGCGGGCCTTCGAGAGAAGCTTATAAGCTTTTGAAACTTATAAGAAATTGAAACATAGATGCCAACACTTTTTGCACTCCACTGAGTTATAATGAGACACGTGGCATGTTTTGATACTTTTAGAAAAAAATTATAATGTGTCCTGGTAGATGACACTTGGTAGCTTCTGCTTGACTTTGAGACTTAGACACAACTTTAGGCAAAATGAAAAACTTGCGCAAAATGAAAAACCCGTGCCTTGTGTCATAACCCTCACTGCCTCAAAACTAAAATGCACAAGGACAAAACTTAGAGTGCAAAACTGAAACTCAAAATAAAATGTAGAGTATTTTACTCTACACATATCTATCCCTATTTAGTCGTGGGATGTTCAAATAGATGCAAATTATGAAGGCACTTTTATGTGATAGGATTGAGAGTTTTATGCCACTTTTCACAATTTTCATGGCTTGTATGGACAATTGGACCTCCTAGTTTTTCATGGTTAAACTAATGCCTATGTTTAATACAAAATTTAACTCGTTTTTGAAAATTGACACATGTATAAGTGATGTTTGGACTTCCTTTGCCTTTCCTCTCTCTTAAAAGCTATAAATATGGACTCTTTTGCTTCTTTTTTTGAGCCTCCATTGGTTAATGGGGAAACTCTAGAAAAATTTGTACTTAAAAAACTCTTAAATAAATATACAAGTTATTTTTCCACTTATATGTTTTACTATTGAGTATTGATTGTAATCTTGTTTGTCTTGTCTAGTGAAAGATCTTTTCTAGCATGTTACTCCTCATTGTCTACCAAATGTGTAGAAGTGTTATTGTTATAGGTATTTTTTAGTATTATTTTCTAAGTGTATAGGTGTCTTATAAATTTTTTATTACTTCATCCCTTCATGTAATCATCCATTTCCCTCCTAAGTATCAAATACCTTCTTGAATCTAACATATGAAACATTGATGTGACAATGCATCCTGAGTTGTGAGTTTTGTGTGAGAGAGACTTTTTTTGTCTTTAACTAGTAGATATTAAGTCAAATGGGATGAGATTAAACATTGGTGTATCATTTTGTTGGTTTTATTAGTTTTTTTCTTAACCATTTTCATCCACAAGTTGATAGGTAAAGAAGTGTTTTAAAGGGTGCATCAAGGGAACTAGCCCTTCTAGAGATTCATCTCTCAACATTATCACCCATAGCAAAAGGGATATATACATTATGCCATTTGGATGAAGAGAGATAGGAATTTCCTTATGGGTTCAAATTTGAGTGTCAATAGTAGGTAAGAAGGTTAGTGAAAGTAACTCCAAGTTATTGAATGTCATTCTTTATGGATTATCAAAGGCAAAGCTTTTTGAAGGTAATGTGCTATGAATAAACTAAAGAGATATGGGATGAACTAAATACTATCTATGAAGGAGACACCAAGTTGAATATGTCCAAGTTATAGACCCATTGAAGATAGTTTGAAATCATGAATATGACTAAAAATTAAATCATTACATCTTACTTATTAAGGGTTGATGAAGTTGTTAATGTCATTAAAGGATTAAGAGAAGAATTGAAATAATCTACTATTGTTAAAATAGTGATAATATTACTAAATCTTAAGTTTGACTCTAAGGTACTTGAAGTAGAATAAATGTAATATTTGGATAATCTAGATATGGATGGGATTCATGGCATCTTGACTGCCTATGAGATGAGAACAAATGAAGGAAGACCTCTCAAGAAGGAAGTAGATTTAAATGTTGAGAAGAAATCAAAATATAAGAAGGTCAAGGATAAGGAATGTTTAGATTTTGATGATGATCAACTAATAACCATGTTTTTAATGAAAATGAGGTTTGGCTTATGTAAGTACAAGGGTAAGCTTCCCTACAAATGTTTAAATTATGGTAATATTGATAAATTTACATCCAAGTGTTCTAATAATGATATGACTGAGCATGAAGAACATGATGAACATCATGGAAATTATAAGAAGGCCTATAATATTGAAAAAAACAAGGAGTTTAGGAAGTATGAAGGTAAGAAAGGAACTTTCAAGAATAAGAGGAAATCTTATACTAAAGAAGATAATTTTTCTGATGTAAGTGACTCAAGTGCATTTGATAGTGATGATAGAATTAATGAATCTGAACATGATAATAATGAAACCTTTTTCATGGACATATAATCACACGATGAGGTTTGATTAAGTGGGAAAGGCCTTATGGTTGATATAGGATCATATGAAGAAGAAGATAAAGTTAACCTTGAGATAAAATTGATAAGTTCCCTAGAATAATTGAAGTTCTAAAGGAGAAAGAATCATCAAATAAGATTACTAGTTAAGGAAAATGAGGAGAAGATTGACTTGTTTGATGAGAGACTAAGTAACACTTCAAAGGAGTATGATGAGATCATAAATCAAATTGAAGCACAAATGAAGATAGTCAATACAAACCTAAAGGGTAAAGAGGAATAATGCATTAGGTATGAAACTGAAGTGGAATCCTTGAAAGTTGAGTTGAATCAAACATCTATCAAGGTAAGGACCTTTGTGAAGTTTGAAAAGATCACTGAGGCTTTAGATGATATCTTGAGTAGTCAAAGGTCTACAAGTGACAAGATAGGTCTTGGTTTTAGAAAATAATAAAAGGAGTCACCTCAAGTCAAGGAGAATACTATTAAAGATAAGAAGTTCAACATGAAAATACCTATCAAACAACCCAATGCTATAATTTATTCCAATTCATTCAATGGTTATTATTTTATGTGTAGTTAGTATGGTCATATAACAAAAGAGTGGATAAGATCCTCCCAGAATGAGTACTCACAAAACTATGTAAGGAGTCAAAATTCACATATGTCAAGAGGTATGTATAAATTGGTATACTATATTTGTCATAAGGTAGGGCACATTACAATATTTTATCCTAATAGAGTTATAGGGTCATTAGGTCAAAGTAGGAAGTTTGAAGTCCTTAGAGTGCAAGAAATAAGGAAAATGAATGTATGGAAATCAAAGATAATGAAACTGAGTCATGATCAGTATACAAGCTCAAGTGGACTACTTATTGTGATAGAGCATGATTTAAATGTGAAATAAATTTAGGAATTCATATTGTCATCCCACATTGATAATCAAATGGTTGATGAAGATATCAAACCTATAGTGTCAATCAATCCCAAAAGAATATTGAAGGATGTTAAATCTTGTGAGTGCATGGAGATATGATACTATCATGAAATGGTGTTATTTTAGTGCCCTATGTAAATTTTAAACCTTATTATAATTCATGAAAACACTCTTTCACTATCAAAAACATGGTGGATATTGGGTTTGAGGGGGGGCTCTTTAGGTTTTTGTTTGAGATTGATTTATGTTGAGATGTGGTCTTGTAAACTAAGTTTATTTAAAGAAGCTATGTATGGATTAAAGTGGAGAATTTAACCTCAATGATTCATATTATATGTATTGATCTCATATAAAAATAAGGTATGGTTCTAAATGGTAGTCTATGCAGGACCCTTTGTCATTAATGCCAAAGGGGGAGAAAGTCCAAGAAGGGAGATTGACTGAACTAAGGGATATAAGAGTGATCAATTTGAATAATGATTTTCCATAAATGAAAAATGGGGAGTTTTTTTTATGTGTTATCATTGATTTCAAGGCCAAGGTTGATATCATTGATGTCAAGGTCAAGGTTGATGTCATTGATGTCAACCTACATCTGGTAAAGATGCATGATTAGTTGTCTATGAGATATGAACCATGTGATAAGAGAGAATTTGAAGGAAACCTAATGATTATATTTTGAGAGACAAGTTTAAGGAAACCTAATTATTCCTTTGAGGTTGATTTCAATATTTAGGTCAAGGTAAGCATGTTTTGAGTACTAGTCCTTGAATACAAGGTGCCCTGAGAAGTCTAGTCATAACAAGCATAGTCATATCATGAACATAGATAGGTATGTATAGAGGTATGATATTGTATAAGTAACATAAAAATCATGTTGTCAATGTGTATAATCATCAAATAGTGTTTTAAAAGTTAGTTTTCAAGATTTAAGAGCTTGAGAATCCTAGTCATGACATTGGTCATTGCATGAAGAGACCTTGTGAGAAGGTATGATTTTGGTCATGTAGTGAGATGGATGAAAATAGGAATAAGAAGATATATAAGGTTTTTTAATCATGCATATGAGACATTTAATCACTCATGAGAGTCTTAGAGTGAGCTTAAAAAGGTAGGACCTATAGAATTGGTATGCAACTATACCACCTCTAGATCATGCATAACTTAATGAGGTGTCATGAGGCATTGTCATTAGTATATGAAGGATTTAAAATAGTTTTTTATCATGATATATGCTATTTTATCATGTATATGAGGTGTATAACATAGGAAAAGAGTCTTGAAGGTCAGTTTTAAGACCTAATGTGGTTTGCAGGTCAAGGTCCAAGCAAGCAAAGAGAAAAATGGTGGCCAAATGAGGAATGAGCTATTTAAGATAAGAATGGAAAAATGATCATTTTTAGAGTTATTTCATGTTTTTTCAAATATATTGACCAAAATTTTGGTTAAATTTTAAATTTTAAGGCATGAAAAAGTGCTTTAAGGTTTCTCGAGTGCATATAATGGAGGTTCTCAACCCGAGAAGAACTTTCAAGTGTTAATTGGAAATTTTAAATTATTAATGAGAAAATAATATATTAATTGTATATTGGTAATGGTAATATATAAAATTTCCAAGCATTACTTTTTTTAATGAGAGGTTAAGCTTTATGAATGATTGTTAAGACTATAAGGTGGTTTAAACCTTAAAAGAACCCTAATAATAACCTGATGAGAAACATATTGTTCTTAAGTGATAATAATGGTTTGGAATGAATGTTTAATTGATTTCATGTTGTATTAAACTCTCCTTGACACCTCCAAGTGTGATTTATTTGTCAAGTGAGTGAGTGGACCCTATAGGAAACACATTATTTTTTAGAGATTTATTATAGTAGTAAGAGTTGACTGAGTCAAAGTTGTTAAATGGATGAAGGTTAAATATTGAGACTTTTATATTATGTACATGGTGGTTTATAATAATATTATATTCATTAATGGTGATAAATTTTTCATACAATTTGACCTATCACTAATAGGCCTAATGGTGCAAATAGTGAGAAAACTAGGTAGAAGTGAAAAGGTGATTACAGATGTGTTATCATGAATTAGCTATGAATTAAAGTGAATGGATATGTTTTTAAATACCTATAATACATGTTAATTTTTGATATATGTTTTTGAGGTTAATGGATATGATGAAAATGTTGCTCATAAGTTGACCTGTCTAGTGCAGATAAGATAGTGAAGGTGTAAGGTTGTGATATTGGTATGCAAGACTAATATTACCATATGACTATGTTATATATATATATATATATATATATATATATATATATATATATATATTTTATTGTTATAATTATATTATAATATCATAAAAATTTATTATAATTATTTGAAATTGTCAACACAAGTTTTGAAGGTCATTATCACCATGACTAAATTTGAAGGTAAACTGGAAGATCTGGGTAAGCAAGTTATAGTGATGAGTTGGAGGGTCTCTACCCTGATCTAAAGCATAAAATGAATATGATGTTTTTAATTAAATTAATTTACTATTATTTTTTTTTAAAATATTTCAAATTTTTGAAATTTATTGAAATGGTAAAGTTGAAATGGGTTGACTAGTTTAGGTTTGACTGTGTATATTGAAGACAAAAGATTGGTCTGCAAGACCAATATTTGGCATTATAACTTATGATATTTTTATTTAAGAGTGATATATATATTTAAAATAATATATTTAATGTTTTATGTCATATAAATTATTCTTTCAGGTGTTAAATATCAAGTTTCCATGACTATGTTTTGAGGCTAGTTGGCAGTTCTAAGTGGGCTACTTGCAGTGAAGGGTTTGAGTAATTTTGCCCTGAGTTGTGAAGTAAAAATCATACGGTGATAACCCTAAGGTCATTTATATTTTTTATATATTATTTTTTACATGTTTTTTTGTAAAAATTATGTTTTTACTTTTATTTTTCAAGATAAACTTTTTGAGTATGCACAAGCCTTATTGAATAATACTAATGGTGTGATTCAAGTAGTGGTTTGATATAAAAAGTTTCATGGAAAAAAATGATACTATAAGGGGTATATTTTAGTTTCATATTGCATTTTACTACCATTTTTATTTTTTTAAAGTGCTCCATGAAGATCAAAGGGCAATGTGTGGTAAGTAGGCCTAATGGGATTAGGTCTCCATGAGAACTAAAGGAGAGATAAGGCCTAAGTGAAGTAGGTTAGACCTAAAGGGACTCAAACAACATTTAATAAATTTATATGATATGTATTATGATAAATTTCATGTCCAAACTAATAAGGTTAATGGTTTTTTTCTGACTAAGAAGGATATGAATGAGTGACTTGTATAAATACTAGGCAATTTTAGGACTATTTGTGTGAGAGGAGTGTAAGCGAATAAGATAACACATTGGTGAGAAAAATAATTTATTATATAAAACAATAAGAGAATATATGACTAGTGATGGATATTTTATAGAGGTTATACATGATATTATCAGGTTCATATGACATAATCACATCAAGAAGAGGGCTAGTTGAGCAAAGAAGGTAGTTGAGAGAAGAAGGCTAGAGACCAATTTTGAGAGGGATTAAAGTGTGTGAAGAGATGAGGAATGAGATAATAATATGTTGTATGTGAAAAAAGGTATTATAAATTTTATCAAATTTTTTATGTGGCTAATTTTTTGTTAAGTCATATAAAGGGTTGGTGCCTCCTTTCAAGAGGGTTCTTGCTAAAGTCTATATGAGTCGATGTTTAGCTAGTTGGGCTTGGTGTTCCATGTGAAGTTGGTGATTCAATAAAGTTGATGTTTTTATTATATGAATATATTCCATTTGAATATATCAATGTTTTTTCATCCCCTTTAGGTTTTACCATACATATTTTTTGTTATCTTATGTTCTTATGTGTTGTGCTTGTATACGTTATTTCTTATGCACTGTTAGATCCACATGCTTGAATGAATGTTCATGAATACTTAAGTGGAATTTAAATAATTTTTTAAAATAATGATTCACACCCCCCACTCTCAATAATTTTTATTGTAAAACCAAGTAGGTATAGTTTAGACATGACATCAGATCTAGATTCAAAGTCCTCACCATTGTTTGAGCCTCTATAGGAGATCAATGATAAGGATGATCTAGGTTTAACTATATTATTTTATTTTTTTCTAGTTTTTAGACACATTTTACCTCTATATATGTGTTTTTAATAAAAAATTACACACATTATATATAGTGAATGATTCAACCCATTTTGGTTTTATCATTATCCAACACTTTGTTCTATTTATTTTAATATACATTTTTTTAATTTATGCACCTTAGATGACTAAGAATGTGATGAAGTATTATGGACTCTTCTTTGAAAAAAAAATATGAATATGATTATATTATAAAATTTGATAACAAAATGGAAGAAAATTTAATATGATATATGATTTATAAAATTATGAATGTGATAATGGTTGTTTTGTTGGTAGTGTTGAAAATAATGCATTCATGTGACAAATGACTTTTAATTTTCATTAAGGGATAAATGGAATATGGAATAATAGGATAATGAAAATGGAAAACTACATAGTATTTTTACAAAAAACAAGATCTTTACTTAATCCTTACGATTAGTGGGAATAATTGTCCTTCCTGATAATCTTATAAAACACTATTTTTATTAGCTTTGTCTAGAGTTAGATTGAGAGATGACTAACCATGATAAAATTGATAAGATGGATGAGATTATCATCTTAGCATAGAAATATAGGTGTGATTTTTGGATATTTTATTTGATTTCTTGTAAACCATTTAGATTTATTTTTATTTTTATTTATTTTTATGACCCCATATTCTTAGTATCATGTTACTAGGAAGACACGTGGGTTAATTTACAAAGAATAATTTTATTTAGGTAAGTTCATCTACCCATAATGTTAACCTAAATAAATTATTACTATGTGAGGGCTAAACACCAATTATTAATAAAGGGTGAGAGATGTTGGATTAAAATTTTACTCGCATAATTTTGAATTTATATAATGTCTCTCCTTTTACTTCTGTAAGGCTTTTATCCACAAATATTAACCACATAAAACTAGTTAGATGCAAGGGCTCAACACCAAGGACCATGTTAAGTAGACAAAGTTACCTTGTTTAAGCATTTAAGTGTTTTTTTCTTAGAGGGAACCATAAAATGGGATTTTATCATGGATAAGATTCTAGACTAGGATATAGGCTAGAGTTCCTAAGTTTGAAATAAAGTGTATGGGAATGAGGTGCATAGTACTCATAATAACTAAGCTAAGAATTATTTTATGGATATTTTTAGAGATTTTACTAAATGGAAATAAGGTTTTATGAAAAGGTGGAGTCGGATGATATTCTAAATTTGAAATACATTGTCATGATAACTCCTTACTAAAAAAAATATCTAACAAGATAACATATATGCAAGAGCATCACAATAATAATGAAATTTTTATTTAACACAAAGATGGAAATGTGGAATGAAATATATTTATAATGTAATGTTTAAGTTACAAAGATTTCAAAAATTCATCAAACTCCTTTCCCTCCAAGTTTCATAATCAAATAACTCCATTCTAAAAGAATTCTGTTACCAAATATGGATCTAACCAATTATTTATAATTTATTATTAATTTTATTCTTTATTTTTATCAATTATACTATCAAGTCTTAGAATAAGGTATCCTTCTCGAATAGGGTGCTCATTAACATTCTTATGGCATTGAAAATACTATTTTCAAGTCATAATCATTTCCACATGTCTTGTCATATATGAGTGAGGGAAAACAAAAGATGTTGAAAACCTAGTGAAAATATTTTTATGGTCTTATAGTAACTTAAGAGAGAGATAAAATCCAAATTTTATGTTTTTTGGGTCTTTCCTCAAAACTAATGTTAACATCTATAGTGTCTTGTGTGAAATATTGACTCCCTTCTTCAAGTACATGAAGGTAATGAGGAAGGTTAATAGTTGTATTATCTAGCCTAGTGTTTGAACAATACTTTTCCCAATTTTAATGAGATGTTAGTTGATTTCATGGAGGGGGTGGTCTTCAGGTTCTTTAGGATGATTTTAATCATGCCCTAAGATTTCTACCATGCCAATCTATGGACTTTGTTAGTGTAATTATGATCATATAAACCAATAGGTGTATGAGGACTATAAGTCCCAAAACTATGTGGTTTGAATGGGATCTTAAAGGGTTCATTCATATCTAGTATGAAAATGATCTCAAAAATAGACTTTGTTAAGATAGTTGGTATGGTTCAAATTTATTTATCACCCATTTTCTCCATTATTTTTATGGCCTTTTCCTGAAGTTTTTCACTTGGTAAGGACTAAGGAATCTTAAAAATCAATTTCAAAACACACATCATGTTTGTGATGGAATATTTATGTTTAGCTTGTGTAGGGGGATTCAATATACTATTAGTTAGTAAATGATAATAAATTCAGAGCTTGATTATTTTCTTAGTTGTTTCTTGGTGAATGTTAAATGGATTCAGATTGCCTTGAGTAATAAATACCTTTTCTAAGTGTAAGAACCTAATTTATTGAAAGAGATTAGAATGAATTATCTTCATCCTATGGATCCAAGGGAACCCTATGATTATTATATAGTTAGTTTCATTATCTATGACATAAAATTTAGAAAGTAAATTTTTGGGGATAAAATTGACATGTAGTACAATGATCCTAATAAAAGATTACTTGAGGCTATCATATCCTCACAAATTATTTATGTTTTTGGAGCACATCATTTCTTCATAGCTAATATTTAGGAGAATTGAAATGGAAACATTTTTATATCAACCACATTTTCAACAAATGGTCACTTGATATACTTATTATAAATACAAAATTGTAAGAAAATGGTTTAATTCCCTCTCCTAGCATTCTCAAAATCTAAAGGGAAGATACTAAGATCAAATAAGTAGCTAGTGTCCCTTGAATTTTGTCCAAGAAAATACATTCATAATTCTATATGGTTTATATTGGATTATGGAGGAGTATGATGGCATCCAAATTACCAAATATCAAGGAATTAGGTAATGATAAGTGATGAGAAAGAGAGATGTTGAGGAGGTCCATGAAAGAGATATGAGATAAGGTTTTCATAACATCATCAACAAGGTCATAGTTTCCCATGGGTTTGGGTTTAGTTTGGATGTTAGTCTCTAAGACATTTATAGGATGGATAGTCATTTTTGGTATTCCATTTTATAACTTATGATGTTTGTATCCTTATCTATTTCTAACTTAATAACTCCTATCATTATAGTCTTTCCTTGAGTTCATAGTTCTAGATCCATATCAGGATTACTTAATGTAATAATATAAGCTTTTACATTGTGATTATTAGCCAAAAAGGGATTATTAACTAGGTTTTCATGTGTTTTATTTTGTATATTAAATTTTTGATGATTTTTAAATGGGTTTTGACAGATGTGAAAATTGGCATTTTGAGGTTTCCTATGACCTATTGGAGAGCATTTTGGATTTACATGTGCATTACCAAAGAACATGTCCAAAAAGGATTATGGTGTATATTTGTATATTTTGGGAGTGATTGGATAATTTTTTTTACCAAATACATGCTCAAGTTTCATGACTAATAAATTTATGTAAAATTTAATACCCATTGGGATTATAATTCCTAGATCTTTGGCTTTGAATTTTTTTACCAAACCTTTATTGATTGTTGTTTTGATAGAAATAATAGTTTTAGAATTAAGGTTTTTTATTTTGGTCAATATTTTGGTAATGGTTTTGTAATTGGTTTATAAATTCATTATCTTGAGGTGGAGAATGGTTTAAATTCATTAAATGAAATTTATGTGGATGATTTTTTCTTCTCACACCTCCATTGTTACTATTATTTTTTTAATTATTCATGTATTAGTTTAGGTGGTTGTCTATAACATTTATATTTATAGTTTGATTTATCCCACCACCTGTGATGGCATTATGATTTCTATTTATAATCTTAGGAAATTAGTTTTTGGGTTTGTTTTAATTAGTGTTTTGGTAATCCCCATTATTTTGGTTAGGGAAGAAAATTTTCCTATTGGATCTATAGGTCTTAAATCTAATATTTATGGCTACTTGATCTATCTTAAGCATGTTTTCAACTGTTTCTTCATAATACCTATAAGGAAACGTTTTGACATATGCCATTTTTATTAAGAGAGTGTAAAAATATATCCCATAACACTCTCTATTCCATATGAAGATCAATTTAGGAGAAGTATAACACTTACAACTACATTATAATGAAGTGGGAAGTAGACTCATTAGATTATTGTTTGACGTGTAATAACTTCCATATGCCAATTTGAATAAATTTTTTCATGTCAAATTATTTCAAAAATTTAGCCATGATTTAGCATAAGGAATAAATGGAAATATTGGGAAGGTGATAATATTGGACAAGATAAACTCTTCCCACAGACTTTGGAAAGATCTTATACAGTACCCCATCCCAAGGTATAAGCTCTCTAATGGATATTAAATTAGCATTGACATGTGAATTTGGATCTCACTCTCCCTTACATTTAGGTATTTTAGGTAAGGGATGTGGTAGGAGGACCCCTCATATTTTCTAATCTAGTGGCTCTTCATGTATTCTACATAGATCCAAATGGTGTAAAAATCAACAACAGGTGTGATAGGATAAGTTTAAAGGAGAGGAGTTGGGTAGGTAGTGGGAATAAAATCATTAGGGGGAAAAGATGTGGATTGATAAGATGAATAATAACATGCCAAAAATTAGTTATCCACTTGAGTGTAATAATAAAACATATGATAGTAAGGTGGTATGGAGTTGGAAGGGTAGGTAGGTATGAATTTAAAAAGGTGAAGCATATGTGGGTGGCGTGTTGGCCAGTATGTAATTATGAGTAGTAATGTGTGGTAGTGTGTTAGTTGACACATTATTTTAGGGATGATAAGATAAATAAACTAAAATAATAATTTAGGTATAAGGTTGATAGCATGGGGGATACATGATGTCACATGATTAGGAAGTTTATAAGTAAGGATGTCCCCAAGGATTTGGATTTGTATGTAGACAACTACTAGGGGATTTGGTTTATATTGTAGTTGTTGATAAGATGTCATTAAAATGTGAATAAAGGATAAATGACCCTAGTTATTGAGGCTTTAAGTCACCCCTTATTTTAAGTAACTAGTTATGAGAGTGGCCTAGTTACTCTCTACATCTTGAATGTGACCCACAAAGGTGGAGATAATATCATTTTGTGTAGCATTAGTGGTAGGTTTTAGATCCTCTCTTATGGGAAGAACTAGATTAAAACATTTATAATAATGTTAAATGGGTTAGGAGGAGTCATTTTTCATTGCTTAGGTGGTATAAAATTGTTTTGATAAGTGTTTAAGAGAGTTTTGGGGTAATTACAATCTACTCATCCCATATCTGGATCCTTTTAGTGTAATGATCAAACCTCATTGTGTTTTTTGTATCAAGGATTTTTAGACTAATGTGACATCTTATCATAATTTTAGGATATATCCCACCTCCATTAGTAAGGTTCATGTTAATCTATAAAGGATCCTATAACTCTTGGCTTATGATTTAATAATTTTTGGGAATGTTGGTTTATTATTCCTAATTTAGTTAAAGGGTTTGAGTAGTAAAATTAGTAAATAAATATGCAATAATTAAGATACTAATTTGTGTAAATTAAATTACAATTTTGATATTTATAAAAATAGTAATAAGAGATGGAAAAAAAGACTTAGTAGGAAACTAACTGATACAATTGAGATAGGGTCTAATATTCACTATACAACACTAGGACACTATCAAAAATTGATTTATAACATTCATTTTATGATTGGATAGGAGCATAAAAAGTGGATAAGAGTGGAACCAACACTATAGTCCACCTCTACCACTATTATCCTAAGGATCTAAGCTTTTTGGATTTTGTTCACTATGTTTGTCTAACCCTATCTGTGAATTTTCAGTAGCCAAAAGTTTACAGAGATCCTTGTAGAGTAGATTTTATCTTAAAACCCTAAACTCCATTATACTTTGACCAATTTTGAGAAATAAGAGGGGTTAGTGTGTGTAAGATTCACTGAATGTGTATCCACACCCCTTTTGTGGTCACGCTACCTACATACCAATACTCTAAAGAGGGATCAAGACATATGTATTTCTTCCACTTTATGTGTTTTATGAAATTGAGTATATGAATATGAAAAATGATAAATTAGATGTGCTTGAGGTGGATAGGGACTGGTGTAAGGATTTAAATAAGCTTGTAATTATATTAACTGGTTGTATGTAAAGAATAGGTAAGATTTCTTGAGTAGTATTGCTTGTATTTTTGATTGCTTAGTGATAATTTCCAACCATTTCCAAATGATATTTTAATGGGATTTTATAGGGATATATTGGTCATGGGTTGAATGTACTCATGTTATGCTGACAAGGAGAAGAATGGGAAACCAAAAAAACTAAACATTAGAGCCAAAAACATGCTTGGATAGGAGCACCAAAAGTGGATAGGAGTGGAACTAGAACTATAGTACAAAAGTGGCACTATTATCCTAAGATGACCAGGCCTAGGGGGATGGATTAGTCATGGAAAGAGTAGTCTAGCTAAGCTAGGATTAAGTCCAGAAGGTTATGGATGATTGAGAATCAGTGGAAAGATACCTATGAGGGTAATGGGAATAAGAAAGAGGGGAATTCTAGTAATTTTTAATATCAAGCCCAAATTAATACCCTTATTATCTTAAACATTCCCAAAAATGGTCAATTTACCTTTGTAGCTGGTCAAACTATTCAATTATGATCTAAAAATGCAAATTTTGGCCAAAATTATCAAAAAATGGGGTAAAAGAATAAAAAATGATTCAAAATAGTGCATATTTTATTCCAAAAGAGCTTTAGTCATGTTTAGAAAGGTGAATTTAGACTAAGTCTAAAAGTTCAAGTCATAAAAGGTCATTTGATATCTTATTTTAGCCAAAAAGGGCCCTTTTACACACCTCAAATGCCAAATTTGCTAATTTAAAGGTCCAAAAATCATAAAATTTAATTATTGGCATGTATTTCTTCTCCAATCCTCAATCACAAATGGTGGAAGTGAAAATTGACTTTTGAAAGGGAAGATATAGCTTATTTTCTCTATTTTCTAAATAATTATATGGATTCCATACATAATCTATATATCCAAGGTAGGGTTTATCATTTATAGGGAATTAAAAATCTTCTAAAATATTTTCATGAGGATTAATGGCCATACAAGCCCAAAACTATCTTCCTTTTGGTTTTTTGCTTATTGGCACAAAGAGACATGCCTGTAGGTTTTCTATGGGTATGGATTGCTAGAGGAGAGTGAAGGTATGAAATTTAGGGTGAATAAACTAGATGTAGATGGATTATTTATGGTATAATAAGTTTCTAAATTATATTCTCCATGCTCATGAACCATCTAGTTGAAGTTAGGGTAAATTATGTTGCATATCATCTAGAAAGGCAGTTGTTTTTCTTTAATTTCTCTTCAACTAGGTAGAGTTAAAAAAATTTAACTTGTTCTAGAATATTGAGGACTTTATCTACCATTACATGGTATACTTAGGTTTTATTAATCCATTTAAAGGTTAAACAGACGTCACAAACTTACCTAGTCCAAATTTATAGTTGGCAAACCTGCAATGAAAATTTGTATGGTCCAAGGAGAAGAAGTTAGCTTCAAATTTTCAATAATTTGTGTTTTCTAGTGTTTACATTAATTTTTAATTATTTAATGCATATATTTCAAAATATATTCAAGATTAATAGTAGAAATCCATATCCATGCTAAAATAAGGTGTCTCAATAAGGCCTAGGTTAACATATGTTAAGGAATTTTTGCATATTTTAAGGAATTTGAGGAAAAATATGATTCAATTTTCACCTCCTTACACTCATTTCTCCAACTTGTGATAGTATGATAATTTGGTATAAATATTTCTAAACACTCCTAGTCTTGTCAAGCTCCACCATGTTCCTTCCCACCACCACCCCATCCATCTCCATCTCACTGTCATTCTCAACCATATCACTATGTTTTCACCTTCTTTCCACCCTCCATCATGTTTTTTCATTATATTTCCACTCCTATCACCCTCAAACCACACATTCATCTCCATATTTTCATTATCAAGGAAGGTCAAAAGATGATGAAAGGTGTTACATGATCTAAAGGAGAATATAGGCCAATTGAAGCATCACATCATGGTGAAATGACCTCCCTATAATAGAGTTTATATAATCAAAAGTTAAGGGATGAAGGTTCATTTTTATGTTCAAGAAGAAATAAAGAAGCTACTTAAAGGCCAAGAAAAACAAGAGACCATCTACATAGGAAAACTAAAAGGTTGATCAAGAGTTCTATGAGCATGAGAAGACTATTTGTATGTTATTCAAACATCAAATACAATCATGCAAAGAGATAAAAAGAATTTTACAAAGTCATATGATAATGAATGACATCAATCAATTATTGAAGCCTAAGATACCCATAGGAAATGGTTAATGAAGGTGACCTCATCAATAATTTTTGGAAAGAGTGGAGATGAAACCTATTTTTGAGCTTCCTTAAAATCATGAATAGGCCATAGTTTGTACAATAAGGCATATACAGTTATCTTTCCAAGGTTGAGTTTTAATTTTGTAATAGATAATATATGTTGGGGATGATCAAGGTTTGAAATTAATTTTCCATGTTTGATGCAATCACTAACAAAGAGGTCCTCATAGCAATTGAGTGCCATATATAGCCTTTATATACATAGTCATTCCTTACCACTATCCATACAAAGGATATCATACTTGGTCATAAATCTAAGAAAATAAGGGTCTATCTCATGATTTTTGAGTGGTTATGTTGTTTAAAGATAAGATGAGGTCAATTAAAAGAGAAAGAAGGGCATACTAGGGTTCAAGGTTCCAAGGATGGTTTGCTATAAGGACCTACAACCATCATTTGCAACCTACAAGCCTAAAAGATCATTTATAGCTTGCTAAGGGTTTGCTTTCCAAAGAAACTTATTCAAAAAATTACCAATGTATGGTTGTCCATGAGGTTTATTAGACCTCTCAAGAAGGCTTAAAGAGTATTTAAGGGTTAGTGAGAAAAAAATGAAGCCTATAGCCATTAAAGTGACCTATAGCCATGATGAGTCATTATAGGGTAGTCCAAAGGGAGAGTTTGAATTTCATGAAGTGTTACAAGAAAAATTAAATGATTTGGTGAATTTGGGGTCTTGTTGGTGTAAGCATAAGTTAAGACATATTCGATAAAACCCTAAACTCACCTATAGTCACCATGATGATCTCCTACAGCCTATGTTGAACCTAGTATGTACAAGCCTCAATAAGCATAGAGATGAATTCGAATGTGGGGGAAATGAGGAAGAATATTTTAAAGGATATCCTCCAAGTGAAATTTTGTTTATTTTCCCTTCAAATTCACGTTAATTAGTGCCAAGACTCACTAAATACTTATGTCACCATCTCATGGTATGTTGTATCATAGTTCAAGCAAACCCTACAATCAACACATATAGTAGGGCATTGATTATCTTTATAATTGAGCTTTGAGATGATAGTAAGAACCTTGGTATGATGAAATTGAGAAGAGATATTTAGGGTATTTATTGACTCATGTTATGATTTCATTTATTATTAGAAGTCATGAGATGCCTATCAAATATCTTTAAAAGACCTACAGCTAGCCCTAAGAGCACCTATAGGCCTGGTCTATCTCAATAAGGCCTTTTTAAAAAGTATGAATATGGAAATACATCATTAGGATATTTTGATTGTGTGTATCATAAGGAGCATTACTAACTTCAAGTGAGGGTTATGAAACAATATAGGAAGTGGGTTTCAAGCAAATGTATCCTTAAAGCCACTATAAAAGTGAGCCATATATGCATGTTCTTGATATCATGGTACATGTCCCCAAATGATTTTTTTAGGATTTGTGAAGCTTGGAAGGATATATTTTAATTTTAGTGAAGTTTTTCACTTTTTGCAATTTTAGGCACCCTTTCAAGCCACCTGTTCAAATGCTCATTTTGTTCACCACATGTAGATTTTGGCCAAAAACTATTATTATGTTTTCAATAACTATATTTAATTATAATTAATGAACAATTGAAATCAATTGAGGGGCTGAGCTTTATTAATAATCGTTAAGAGTGTAGGTAGCCTAGAATGCAGTCAAAACCATATAGGCAAATGCCATCCACATGGTAACTTTTCATATCCTTCACATGGAAGCCCAATATCTTTAGGGATGTTATAGGGATAAATTTAATACACATAATGGAATTGGTTCAATATTTTGAGGTCTGTAATTCATGAATTATCAATTTGAAGATTTAGATTTAAAACTCTCCTAAACACCTAAAAAACTAGTTTTGATAAAAGTGGATTTTCTTGCCATAAAATCACCATGGATAAACATAAAAAAATTTCAAGAATAAAATAAAATTATACAATATTCCATAAATATAAATTTAATGTATGGATCTATATATATGAGGGTATAAATCATGTTTTTTGTGGAAAAAACATGTAAAAAAAAGTACATGAAAGTTAAAAAGAACCTAATCATTGGATATCAAGGCATAGAACTTGTTATTAGTCCTAAAATATTTATTTGATCATAAATCACCCCAAAAGTGTCCTTAACAACTCAATAAAAATGATCAGTCTACTCGAAAATGGCACAAAATAGGCCTAGTCAACCATGTTGACTAAATGGTGAAGGTTTTCTCATCAAAATCACATTTTTGGTGATGAATATTTGTTTTTCAAGTTTAATTTTTTGTTTTTTCAAGTTTCATGGCTTGTTTTTCAGGTTTCATGGTGTCCAAGTGCACAAATTAGCCTTTAGGCTTAATTAGTCTAGTTCGCCTACTTGTTCAAAAGGTCAAGTTGGAGTTTGGCACTGAATTAGTCATCAAGGAGTTAAATTTGGAGTTCCATGACACTTTTCTAATGTTTGAATAAGATAATTATGAATTTTTAATCCTTAACCATATTTTTCATGCAAAATAATGGTTTTTGGAGATTGATTGGTCTTACACTTTGGTTGACTAGTTCCAAGTCATGCTTTTTTCCTATTCTAACTCAACTTCAAGTTCAAATCAAGTTATATTCCATTGAATATTTTGGTATCGATTTTCATGAAAATAATAATTGAATTTCCACATGGGCCCACCATCCTTTCATTTTACACTAACCTTGAAGATCCATGCATGTTTGGTGGAACTTGAAGAATTTAATGATTATTTTAAATAATGGTTAAGAAATGGACCCACTACCATCTCTTTCCTACACCAAGAGGGAGAAGAATGCAATTTTTGTGTAGTTAAAACTTTTTTATGAATTGTTTAATCTTTGTAAAAGTGATTTGTCTTGAGTTGAGTCAACCAAGACCACCCCTTATCACTTTTCAATGCCACATTGGCTATAGTTAGGGTTTGAAACATATATATTGGCTTAACCTAGCCATTTTTTTGGATAATTCCTAGAGCTGAAGAAGAAATTGTAATTTGGACCATAAATCAATATAGAAGATTTTGTTTCCATGATTTTTAATAGAGAATAGAGTGTATTTGATTATGAATCAACATATAAGTGAGATTATATCTCCTTTTGGTAGGTCCCTTCCTCACATATTGATTTCTATCTCACCTTCTACAGGTCATTTGAAGAGGTGAAAGAAAATTTTAATCCAAAATACTTTCAACCCTTCATCTAAAATATTTATGCTCAAGGGAAAAATAGGAATTTTATTTGCTTATATGTGTGCATTAATTTCAATAGCTTCTAGAGGACATAAACAATTTAGGTGCGTCACCCCTTTAATTAGGATTTCCCTTTGGTTCCCCTTTCCCCTTTTCACCCCAAAATCATAGTAGTTAGATGTAATAGATAAATATTAAGGGAACCAACCCTCTCTAGAGGATATTCTCATCATAGAGCCACCCACACTCCAATAATTTCCCATTGTATCAACTGGAGAGAAGGTGTGCTTGCACATCTTCAAGTAGGGTGCAATCTAGAGTGATAACAATTTTTGGCATGCCTAGTGGGACTCAAAACCATAATCACCTAATGACACTATATTATTTTCAAATAATCCTAATGATCACCTAACACATTTGAATATTGTTTTTGATAGATGTAGGAAATTTGGAGTCTCATTGAATCCAAAGAAATGAACTTTTTTAGTGTGTGGGGGGAGACTTCTTGGACATGTGGTGTTCAAGGATGGTATTTCCATTGATCCAGAGAGAATAGATGAAATCCTTGCTCTATCATTTACTAAAAACAAGAAAATATTTTAGAGCTTCCTGGGTAAGATAAACTTTATTAGAAGATTCATTCCTAGTTTTGTATAACTAGTAAAGCCACTTACTCAAATGTTAAAGAAACATAACGAGTTCACTTGGAATAAAGAGGGTACAATAAATTGTGAATATATCAAGGAAGAAAGCATTTGAGTTCCTAATTTTCTTAATCTATATTTCAATAAGGATTTCTTCTTATATGCTTTCTCTACTTCTAGTACTATTTTAGCCATGCTTATGCAGTAAAGTGATGAAGGTTTGGAATAGCCCATTGATTTCTTTAGTCAAGCTTCACAGGGTTATGAAGAGAGATATTATTTTTTATAAAATCATGTACCTATTATTATAATAGGTATAAAAAAATTAGACATTTGGTTTTAAATAATAATATTATACTAATGGTTTCTCATCTAAGTATGAAGGATTTCATTCTCAACAAAGACTTGAGAGAAAAGAGAGTTGGATGGGTCACTAATTGCATGTAATATGACATTGAATTCAAAGTTAAATTTTTTTTGAGGAATATTATTATGTGAACATATTTTAGAAGATGTAAAATAATAAAAATAAATAATTTTGATAATTTAAGACTCTTAGCATGAAGCTAAGAATACACCTCCTATAAGCTAGACAAAGAACATTGCTAGATTTCTTCAAACTAGAGAATGCCCAAGGGGTTTGAATGTATAAAAAATAATAAAATTTAGGATATAATTAGTACCATACATTCTTATTTATGGAGTTTTCTTCCAAAAATACATTAGAGGTATGCTTTTGAGGTGTGTTGAAACTAGTCAATTTGACAAGTTTTTTGAGCAATTTCGTGATAGTCCTTCTGGAGGTCATTTTTCAGCTAAGACTATAGCTAAAAAAATCATTAGATCTAATTATTTTTATCCTAATTTATTTATACATGCACATTCATGGGTTAATAAATCTACAAAGTGTGTAATGTTTGTAGGCAAATAGAGACTAGTTGTTATGCCACTAAAGCCAATTCAGGTTGAGTAGCCTTTCATGTAATGGGGTTTAGAATTCATTGGCATGATTAATCCTCCATCTATTACTGGTCATTAGTGTTTTTTGATATCTATATAATATTTAATCAAGTGGGTGGAATAATTTCATTTAAAAGAGGCAAATGAGAACTGTATGCTTAAATTCTATGAGAACCTAGTCACTCATTTTGGAGCACCTTATACTATAATATTAGATAATGATTTGGCATTAAAAATTACAAATATGTGTGAATGGGATCTTGAACATGGTATTTATTTGACATATTCATCTAATTACTATCCACAGGGTAATGTACTAGATGATTCCACTAACAAAAACTTGATTTGGATCATCAAAAGAATAATGGAAGATAATCAAAGATCTTGGCATACTAAGTTAAAGACTACTTTATGGGATGATAAGATCACCCAAAATAAGGCCATTGGCCATTAAAATTATGTAATAGTTTATAGAAGAGATGCAAGGCTACCTATCTCATTGGAACTTCTATATTTAGAGCTTGCACACTAGATAGAGCTTCTAAAAAATGATGTAATGGAGGTCAGAATGAATGAACTAAGAGAATTGGAGGAGATAAGAGATGATGTTATGCATATCATATCATCAAATTAGCAGCAAGTCAAGAATACATTTGACAAGAGAGATTCAAAAACATTTCATCAAGGGAACATGGTACTCAAATAGGATAAAGAGTGTGCAAAGCTAGGTAAGCACTCCAAATTTGATAGCCTTTAGAGTAGACCTTTTATTATAACTAATTGAAAGAGGAATAATGATTTGTAGTTATCTAGTTTGAGTGGAGAGGAACTTCCCATTCATATCAATGGGATGTTTCTTAGTTATTACTATTAGGAGAGTCACTCCTTTGTATATATTCATAGTTTCATTCCTCTAAGTGATTTTATACACATGATTTTAGTAGTTATTTTTTCATTTTTAGTATTTTTGTCTTCCTTTCCTATAAGTGCATATGTGCACATGTTGTTCATATTGAGTCAATTTATCCTAATGTGTATTAGTCTATAAGCTTTCCTAGTTTTAGTGTTTGTCTTGGTCTATCATTGTTAGAGTTCTAAGTCCTTTTGACTATTAGGTTGGTCAACCTAAAAAGTCACCAAAAATATTAGTAATTTGTCCTGTCAAGGCCAAATCACTACCCCTATTATCTGTAACTTTCCCAAAAATGGTCAATTTATCTTTGTAGCTAGTCAAACTATTTAATTATGATTAAAAAAACATAAATTTTGGCCAAAATGTCAAAAAATGGGTTAAAATCATCAAAAAATGGTTCAAAAAGTTCATATTTTATTCCAAAAGAGCTTTAGTCATGTTTAAAAAGGTGAATTTAGCCTAAGTCTAAAAGTTCAAGTCATAAAAGGTCTTTTGATATCTTATTTTAGACAAAAAGGGCCCTTTTACCCCTCCCACATGCCAAATATTATAATTTAAAGGTTAAAAAAGCTTAAATTTTCATGAGGGGCATGTATTTCTTCTCCAATCCTCAATTTCAAATGTTGGAAGTGAAAATTGACTTTTAAAAGGGAAGATATAGCTTATTTTCTCTATTTTGTAAGAAATTATATGGAATCCATACATCCAAGGTAGGGTTTATAATTTATATGTAATTATAAATATTTAAAAGGATTTTATGAGGATTCATGTACATAAAGTCCCAAAACTAGCTTCCTTTTATTTTTTTGCTTCTTGACACAAAGAGACATGCCTCTAGGTTTTTTACTAATATGGATTGTTGGAGGAGAGTAAAGGTCTAAAATTTGGGGTAAATAAACTAGAATTATAGGGATTATTTATGGTATAATTATTTTCTCAAATTTATTATCCATGCTCATGAACCATCTATTTGAAGTTAAGGAAAATTTTGATGCCGAGCATCCAAAAAGGTAGTTATTTTTCTTCAATTTCTCTTCACCTGGGTAGAGTATCAGAAAAATTCAACTTGTCCATAATATTGATTAATTTATATATGATTTAATGGTCTCATTTAGTTATTATTAATCCATTTAAATATTAAATATAGGTCATAAAATTAACCAATCCAAATTTGTAGTTGGCAAGCTTACAAAGAGAATTTGTACGGTATAAGGAGAAGTTAGCTTCAAATTTTCAAGAATTTGTGTTTTTTAGGGTTTAAATAAAATTTTCATGATTTCATGCATAAATTTTAAAATATCTCAAATATTCATAGCATAAATCCATCTCCATACTTAAGCAAAGTATCTCAATGAGGCCTAGTTTAGCATATGTTAAGGAATATTTGCATTTTCTAAGTTTTTAAAGGAAAAAAATGATTCAATTTTCACCATATTTAACTCATTAAATTGTATCCAACTTATGATGTTATGATAATTTGGTATACATATTTCCAAACACTCTATCTCCTAGTCTTGTCAAGTTCCACCATACTCCTTCCCACCATCACCCTATCCATCCCCATCTCACTACCATTCTCAACCATATCACTATGTTTTCACCCTCTTTCCACCCTCCATCATATTTTATTAATAATATTTACACTCTTGTCACCCTAAAACCACACCTTAATCTCCATATTTTCATTGTCAAGGAAGGTCAAAATATGATGAAAGGTGATACATGATCTAAAGGAGAATGCATGCCAATTGATGCATCAAGTCATGGTGAAATGGACTCCCTATAAAAGAGTTAATACAATCAAAAGGTGAGGGATGAAGGCTCATTTCCTATGTTAAATAAGAAATAAATCTACCTAAATTCCAAGCAAAACAAGATACCATCTACATAGGAGAACTAAAAGGTTGACTAAGAGTTTTATGAGCATGAGAAGATTGTTTGTAGGTTATTCAAATATCAAATATAGTCATGGTAAGAGACACAAAGTAGTTTACAAATTCATATGATAATGAAGGATATCAATAAATGATTGAAGCTTAAGATAACCATAGGAAATATTCAATCAAGGTGACATCATAAAGCATTTTGAGAGAGAGTGGAGATCAAACATATCTTTGAGCTTCCTTAAGATCATGAATAGGCCATAGTATGTACAATAGGGCATATACAATCATCTTTTCAAGGTTGAATTTTAATTTTTTAATAGATAATATATGGTGGCGATGATAAAGGTTTGAA
The DNA here is from genome assembly GCA_037957365.1 of Torreya grandis. Taxonomy (NCBI): domain Eukaryota; kingdom Viridiplantae; phylum Streptophyta; class Pinopsida; order Cupressales; family Taxaceae; genus Torreya; species Torreya grandis. The sequence goes on along the minus strand of JARHVA010007740.1, from coordinate 552,342 downwards.
ATTAAATTTCCATGTTTGATGTAATCACTAACAAATAGGTCCTCATATAAATTGAGTTGCCATATATAGCCTTTATATACACAATCATTCCTTGTCATTGTGTGTATAAAGGATATCATACTTGGTCATAAGTCCAAGAAAAGAAGGGTATATCTCATGAGTTATGAGTGGTTATGTTTTTTAAAGAAAATATGAGTTCAATTCAAAGAGAAAGAATGGAATACTATGGTTCAAGGTTCCAAGGAGGGTTTACTATAAGGACCTACAACCATCATTAACAACCTACATGCCTAAAAGATAATCTGTAGCCTATTAAGGGTTTGCTTCCAAAATAAAATTCTTGACAAAGTTACCAATTTATGGTTAGAAATTAGGTTTTTTATATCTATAAAGAAGGATTAAGGAGTATTTAAGGGTTAGTGAGAAAAAAATGAAGGCTACATCCATTAAAGCGACCTGTAGCCATGATGAGTCATTATAGGGAAGTCTAAAGGGAGAGTTTGAATTTCTTGAAGTGTTACAAGAGTAATGAAATGCTTTGGTGACTTGGAGGTATTTTTGGTGTAATAATAAGATAATATATATTTAAAAAAACCCTAAACTCTCCTAAACTCACCATGATGATCTCTTACAACCTATGTTGAACCTAATTTGTACAAGCCTCAATAAGGATAGAGATGAATTCAAATGTGGGGGCAATGATGAAGGATATTTTAAAGAATATCATCCAAGTGAAATTTTGTTCATGTGACATTTAAATTAATTTTAATCAATGCCAAGACTCACTAAATACTTATGACACCATCTCAAGGTATGTTGTACCTTAGTTCAAGCAAACCCTATAGTCAACACCTGTAGTAGGGTGTTGATTATCTTTATAACTAAGCTTTGAAATGATTTTAAGCACCTTGGTATGATGAAATTGAAAATAAATATTTGGGGTAGTTATTTAATCATGATATTATTTAATTTATTATTATAATTCATGAGATGGTTATCAAATATCTTTGAAGGACCTAAAGCCAGCCTTAAGAGTACATATAGGTTTGGTCTATCTCAAGAAGGCCTATTCAACAAGTATGAAGATGGAAATATATAATTAGGCTCATTTGATTATGTGTATCATAAGGAGAATTTATAAATTCAAGTGAAGGTTATGAAACAAGGTAGGAAGTGGGTTTCAAGAAAATGTATCCTTAAATCCACTATAAAAGTGAACCCTACAGGCTTGTGCTTTGAAAGGACTATCATGTTTTAAGGAGGCAATATTTTTGAGTAATGAAACTTTATGATGTCTCAAAGGGGGGAAAAGGCACACTAAATATCATGAATATTATAAAATGGAAAAATCTCACCTACATACTTCCCCCTAAAAAAGAGACCTACAACCAAAACCACAATTTGAAACCTACAACCAAGGTAGGGTGCAGGGCTTCTACAAGTGAATTATTTACAAATGGTTTAAGGATGAGTCTTTAATGGTATAATACTCAAGGATATGTATATGAAAACCCTGATTATAATGAATATCATGAGGATATCACAAAAAATTTAAGGTATTGAGAAGGGCCAATGAAGGACTAAATGAAACCCTACAGGCTTAGTCTGTACAAGTGACATCATATGAACAACTTTAAGGATAAGGATATTGTCACTTCTAAGAAAGGTATTTCAAGATTTTAAAAAATTTACTTGGATTTTGAAATTAAATTCATGATTATTCAAAGGTAAAATTTTCATATATCTCTTTGATGACTATTGACAACCACAATCATAACCTATAGCCACATGAAAGTGATATACAGTTGCTATAGTAAGAGAGTCAATGCTTTGAAGTGTTCATAAGGGTTTCAAGTAAGTGAAGTGGTATGTTGTAAATAATTAAGTTCAAATGGATTGTGAAAATTATGAGGTTATCTTTTTATCATATAAGATAACGTTAAGAATAATCTATAGTTAGTTATCATCAAAAGCATGCTTATAGCCTAAGGTGCCATACAAACCTATCTTCAAGTTTTGGAAAGAAAATGAAAGGCACAAAGGGACTAGTGATGTTTTAATTTCCATCACAAGGGATTTTTTTAGATAATTATTTATAATTATGAGGCTTAGAGCATAATTTTGGGACTCAATCAAGCATATAGTCAACATCAATTACAAGCATTTTCACCTACAACTAGACCTAACACATAGTCCTAGGCAATTAAATGGATGAGCTAAAGATTAGATTTTATACCAAAGTGAGGTGATGAAATGAATTAGGTATATTTATGTTGAATTAACATTTTTAAATCATTATTCAAAGTCACAATGACATCAATGAATATAAATCAAGGGTGATAGTACAAACCTATTATACTGACTAAGCATAAGAGAGGCCTAAAACCTTGTATAAGGAGTCCAATGGATAAAAAGAGATGGATAGGAAATTTAAATTGATATAAATAGTTTATAATAATATAAAAATATTAATTTTCCACTAAAATGTTCAAACCTGATCAATGTTCATCTACAATTATGTAAACACAGTCTTTTGATGCCTAAATGCATTGGTTGACATCTTGAAATAGGGGTAGAGGTTTTTTTAAAAATATTGTAGAGGATATTGAGATAAATGAATATTTTTTTTACCTTAACTTGAAATTCACCTTCAAAACACCAAAACTTAGTAAAAAATGTAGACAATCCATGCATAGAGGTCAAAATTAAGAGAAAATTAAAGATTTTGGGAGCTACAAGTGGAGTTAAGACTTCAAATTTTGTACACAAGTTAATCATGAGTTGGAGAAAAATTTTAAAAATTTTCTTGTCAATTTTAAATTTTCACATAATAAATATTTTGTCTTAGACCTCAGCGTGTTCATTTGAGGTCACCATTGGGGCATGCTTCATCTTGGAGTGTCTCAGAAGCTTCTAAAGACAATTAAAGGATTAAAAATCATGGGATTATTTTTTTAAATCATAATAAAACATATATACAGTGTAAAAACTCAAATTTTATGAAAACCATGCTCACATAATGTTTTGTAAGTAAATAGGCACTCAGTCCAAAAAGACATTTTTTGAATTTCCATGGAAAAATGACTTATAGAGTGTTTTTATAGCATGTTAAAGGTCCAAAAATATTTTTTTAAATATTTTTGAAGCTTGGAAGAATATATTTTCATTTTAGTGAAGTTTTTCACTTTTTCTAGTTCTAGGCACCCTTATAAACCACCTGTTTAAATGCTCATTTTGTTCACGACATGTGGAGTTTGGCCAATGATATTAGTATGTATTGAGGACCCATATTTAATTATAATTAATTAAAAATTTATATCATTTAAGGGGTTGATATTTATGAATAATAGCTAAGAGCATATGCATCATTGAATGTAGTCAAAACCCTATAGGCAAATTTCATCCACATGGTAACTTTCCATATATTTTGCATGGGAACCCAATATATTTAGGGATGTAAAAGGGGTAAATTTGATACACATAAATTTAATTTTTTTGGTATTTTGAGGTTTTTAATTCATGAATTATTAGTTTGAATATTTAGCTTTAAAACCCTCCTAAATGCCTAAAAAACTAGTTTCAAGAAAAATGGATTTTATTACAAATAAATCACCATGGATAAACCTAAAAAAATTTCAATCATAAATTAAAATAATAAAGGATTCCATAAATTTAAATTTAATGTATGGATATGTATAGATGAGGATATAAATCATGTTTTTTGTGGAAAAAAGCATGTAAATGAAGTACAAGGAAGTTCAAAAGAATCTAATCATTCAACATCAAAGCCTATGACTTTTTATTAGTCATTAAATATCTATTTGGTCAGAAATAACCCTATAAGTTTCCTTATCAACTCAATCAAAATGGTTAGTTTGGTGGAAAATGACACAAAATAGTCCTAGTCAACCGTATTGACTAAATGGTAAAGGTTTTCTCATCAAAATCACATTTTTAATGATGAAGGTTTGATTTTTAGGTCTAATTTGTTATTGTTTAAAGTTTTATGGCTTATTTTTTAGGTTTAATAGTGTCCAAGTGCACAAATTAGCCTTTAAGCTTAGTTAGTCTAGTTGGCCTAATTGTTCAAAAGGTCAAGAAGGAGTTTGACATTGAATTGGTCATCAAGGAGTTAAATTTAGAGTTCCACACCAAAATGATGCTGTTTGAAGAAGATAATTATGAATTTTTAATCCTTCATGGTATTTTTCATGAAAAATAAGGATTTTTGGAGATTTATTGGTCTTACACTTTGGTTGACTAGTTCCAAGTCATGCTTTTCTCCCAGTCATCTCATGCATTCAATGTCCCAACTCAACTTCAAGTTCAAATAAAGTTATATTCCTTTGAATATTTTGGTATATATTTTCATGAAAAATATAATTTAATTAGCACATGGGCCCAACATCCTTACTTCTACACCAAAATTGATTATCCTTGCATGTTTGGTGGAATTTTAAAAATTTAATGATTATTTTAAATAATGATTGAGAAATGGTCCCACCACCACCTCTTTCCTATGCAAAGAGGGAGAAACATTAAATTTTTATGGAGATTAAGATTTTTTATGAATTGTTCAATCTTTATAAAAGGGAGTTGTCTTGAATTGAGTCAACAAAGACCACCCCTTATCCCTTTTCAATTCCACATTGGCTATAGTTAGGGTTTGAAACATATATATGGCCTTAATCAAGACATTTTTGGATAATTCCTAGAGATGAAGAAAAAATTGTAATCTAGACCATACATTAATATAGAATATATTGTTTTTCATATGAGTTTTGATAGAGAATAGAGTATATTTTATTGTGAACTATCATATAAGTGAGATTATATCTCCTTTTGGTACGTCCCTTCCTCACCTATTGCTTTCTATCTTACCTTATGTAGGTCATTTAAAGAGGTAAAAGAATTTTGTAATCCAAAATCCTTTCAACCCTTCATTTGAAATATTTATGCTTAAGGGAAAAATAGGAATTTATTGGCTTATATGCATGCATTAATTTCAATAGCTTCCAGAAGATATAAATAATTTAGGTACACCACCCATTTAATTAAGATTTCCCTTTAGTTTCCATTTCCCCTTTTCACCCCAAAATAATAGTAGTAAAAATTAATAAATAAATCTTAAGGGAACCAACCCTCTCTATAGGTTCTTCTCATCATAGAGTCACCCAAAAACTGAGAATTTCCCATTGTATTAACTAGTTATAAGGTGTGCTTTCACATCTTCAAGAAAGGTACACTCCATAGTGATAACAAGACCTATAGGTTGGGTGTCATAAGCCACACTCAAGTTACCAATTTTTGCATTTTATATGACTAAACTTGACCCCCCCCCCTCCCACCCCACCCCCCCCCCCCCACCTTTTATTTTATTTATGTAACAAATTAAAATACTAGAATAAAGGAAAAATATAAATTTTACCTAAACTTACTTGCAAGGGTGAAGCTCATGAAGCTATGTAGTGTTGGGTGTGCATAAAGAGAGCACATTATGAAGTATGAATCTACAAGATAAATAAAGAGTAGATCATTTCTTACTAGATATGTTATATATAAAATAATAATGTACAAAGATGGATAAAAGAGAGAAGAAGAGAAAGGAAGAAATACACCTCACTAGGTACGTGGACAAATACAAAACCTATTGTGATGCTGAGTGATGTTAAATATGCTAGATATGCTAGGTATGTAGTACCAAGAGTGATATCATGAATGGAGTTAAGTGCTTAATTTTACAAAAGTGGATTAAGAATGCAAAGGGTATCCCTTTGGCTCCATCATCACCCACTAAGTGAAGCTAGGTGGTCATGCATGTGTTTATCAATGTTTAGACTATGTGTCCAATCCCTCTAAATAGGTGGATCAAGAATACAAAGGCTAGTTAGTCATTTGAATCCATCATTTCCCCATGAAGTGAAGATATGAAATAATACTAATATGACATGTGTATCATATGATATGTATCCCAAAACCCATGAATGTACTATGATTTGACAATGTTGGCATGGATAGCCAAATGTATGATAGAAACTAGGCCACTCTAAAAGATGGATATTAGGCTTGTATGAAAGCCACTCTAAAATTGGTGCACTAGGCTTATATGAAATCCACTCCAAAATTTGGAGGTTAGGTTTTTATGAAATCCACTCTTAAATGATGCCAACCACCTACAGATGTAATAAGGCACATAACTACTAAGAATGCCTAGGTAATACTAAACTAAAAAAGAAATGAAAACAATCTAGCTACATTAAGTAAGAAAGTAAAGCATGTAAAAATTGGAAATAAAATCGCATATAACTAATCAAATAAATAATATGAAATTATGCAAGACATGATAATACAAGACTAGGTATATGTTAAGAAATACACAAGTGTTATATACTAGTGAGTGTTGATAGAGTAATCTATGTAAGCTAGTATATAATGTACATCATCATGATAAATAGAGTGTTTGGTATAAAAACGACATAACCTAGATGGTGTAGTCATGTATAATATGCCCCTAGTGGGTAAATATATTGATGTATGTCTCAAATTTAGAAGTAATATGCCCCTTAGATGGGTAGAGTGAAGCAATCAAGGATCTGGATGTCACTGCACACACTTAAAGAAGATAAGTGAAGAATTGTAATGTAGATAAATCGATAAACAATAACACATAATAGGAAATGTAAATATAACATATTAGTATAAATTTAAATCATGGATAATGCATATAATTGAATTTTTTTTGGTGTTTTAAATATTTTAATGTTTTTGGATTTTTTATTTATTGAGTTATGTATAATCAATCACAGGAAGACTATGTACAATAATTTAAAAAGGAACTATGTACAATCAAGCATGAGGAGATTATGTACAAATAATTATGAGAAAATATGTGCAAGTAAATATAAGAAATCTATGTACAAGCATTTGAAATAAAAGGTTATATACAAGCATATGAATAAAGTAATATGTACGTAATGACAAAAAAGATTAGGCTAGAGGGGGTAAATGATCCAAATATTGAGCTTGTTAGGGATGGAGATGGGGGATCATGGTCATCATCAAATGCCTCAAGATCATCATCATAAGTATAATCATATGCTAAAAATGTTATGTTCATAGTGTCATTTTACTAAAGGTGAACCAAAAGTTTCTCTAGTGGTAAAGATGTTAATTCTCCTCTAAGACATTTACTTTGGTAGTAGATTGATTTGGTGGAAGTGGTAGAGCTGGTGTAGGTGATTTTATAATCTAAATGATACCATAAACTTGTAGTTTATCTAATCTCTATTATAAATTTGTACATGAGTTTGTATCATGGCATGTGATACTATGAAATAGATAGAATGGGTGACCATCTTGTTGTGATAATCTGCTAATGGATATATGTTGAACTATGGTTAATGTGATTAATATATGATCAAGTAACATCTATAACATAATTTGTGGTTAAGGTTGTGTGCTACCTACTTGAATCTAAATGATTGGATCTATATACATAGAGGTAATCATGTTAACTATATATGCTAAGTGATCTATCTATGGATATAAATGTGAAGTATATCTTATGAGTGTATTATGAAATGATAAGAGTGATGTAAGATGTGTAATGAGAGGTTTAGAGTCATCTCAATACTCACTTGGGCCTATTAGTGAAAAGATACATCCACATAAATAGTCTTCTGTAAGTGTGGATATCATATCATCATCTAAAAAAGCCTACAAATCTGTATCAACATCATGTACATATGGTAACTCAAAATTTACCATGAGGGGTAACTGTGGTATGAGAGTCTCATCAAATTTAGTAGTAAAAGATAAAAATGCTATAAATTATATGTAACTTATGGAGTAAATGTATCTATAGAATCAACTGGTATTGCTGGAACTACTATTCATGAATGTATAATTTTAACTAGTGTAGGAATCATGACTGATGGAGTAGATGGAATGGCTAAAGCTACTATGACTAGTTGAATATCTAGAAATAAGGACATGGATGTAATTGGAGGAGTGAAAGAAGTGTTAGTCTCTCCAATGTCATATGTATGTATCTAATCAAGAGAAATGTAATGAGTTGGTGGCTAAACTATGAGATGAGGTGTCCCATCTGGTGAAATAGTCAAAGATGACTCTATAATTTGAAAATATCTAAATGGATAGTTGTTTGTTGGGCATGTGTATAGGCATCCTTCATGGAAAAACTTAACACATCAATGAAGAGTAGAATTAACTATCCCCATAGCTTGTATATAAGGTCATCTAAGTAAAATATTATAATGAAAGGGACCTGGCATGACCTAGAACTATGTAGAGAGGGTTTTGGGTCATACCACGATATCCAAAATAATGGTGCCTAATGTCTGTCATGGTATATCATCAAACCATATAATATTACTACATGATTTTTGCATGGATGCCATATTTATGCCCATGGTTTTTAAGAATGTGATATTACATATATTAAGCCATAAATCACTATCACCTATAAATCTCTTTGCTGCACTAGTTTTGACTTGAACTTATATGAATAGTGGTAAATTTTAATCAATAACTATCTAAGAAGGCATGTCCTCATGATAAAAATAAATTATATCTTCTATAATTTTTAAAGTGTTAACCACTGATGTAAAATAAGAAGGCTCTAAATCAATGGGCATATATGTTTGAGTGAGTGCCTAATAAAGAATTTCCTTGAACACATTAGATTTTTGAAGTAGTTTTAACATGGAAATATTAGTTGGAGTATTTCTCAACTGATCAATAATGTCATATGCCTTGTGTAGATCTGTATGTGTGGCTAGGTTGATCCTAGGATGGGAAGGAATAGGAGGGTGGTAGGGTTCTTGACTAGGTGGAGGAGGCATGGTGGTTGGTCAAATTATAGATCTAACTACATTATCTAATATGTGTATAGGATTAGTAGTATCTATGGGAGGAGAGTGAAGATAATTGATAGGTTGAGGTGGTGGAGGGACAAAGGGTGTCAACTGGGCTCTCTAGTGGTGGTTAATGACTTGGGGAAAGGTAAAATGGACCATGAAACATGACTCAGCATGGGATAGAGGCTCCAAGGGAGGTGATTGAAAAGATATCTTAACATGTTCAATAATAACTTTCTTAACATCATCCCATATAATGAAAAATAAGCATGAACTGTAAATAATGAAGCTTTTTACTAACATATGATAGACTTCATCATTCATGTACATAATAGGACCAAGTATGGTCTCCTTATTATTTAAAAAAAATGTAAGAAAAATTTGTAAATAAGTGATATCAATTTTTGCAATCTGATTATAGATTTAAGGTGATACCTCAAGAAGCAATGGAACCTAGTACAGGAAAGTAGGGTTTGAAAGATAATTATTTGAACAATTTATTATGAAAATTTGAAATTGAAAGTGAATTTTTAAATTAGATATATAAGTAAAAAATCAAAAATTTATTGAAAAATTTGTGATTTAATAGGGCCTAGTAGATGCAACTAAGGTTTTAAAAACTAAATGTTTTTGAAAACTACTATTGAATTTTGAAATTTGAAGTGATTATTTGATTTTAATATGCTAGTAAAAAATCAAAAAAATATTAGAAAATATCGGGACCTAGTATGGGCAACTAGGGTTTGAAATAAAATTATTTTAAAATTACTATGAAATTTTAAAATTTAATTCTAATTTTTTAATTTATTATGTAGGTAAAAAAACAAAAAAAATATAAGAAAAAATAGTAGGAAATTTACCCTAGGGTTTTTATGTGCAAATGAAGTCAGGTTCACCAAATGATTTAACAATATTTAGGAACATTGGTGTATTATTCCTAATTTAGTTAAAGGGTCTAAGTATTAAAATTATTAAATAAATATGTATTAATTATGTTACTAATTTGTTTAAATTAAATTGTAATTTTGATATTTTTAAAAATATTAATAAGAGATGGAAAAGAAGACTTAGCTAAAAATTGACTGATATAGTTGAGTCAAGGTCTGATATTCACTATGTAAGATTGGGACACTATCACAAACTAAGATCTAACCGTTGTTTTATGATTGGATAGGAACACTAAAAGTAGACAAGAGTGGAACCAATGCTATAGTCTACGTCTTCCATTGTTGTCCTTAGGATCTGAGCTTTTTGGGTTTTGTTTGCTATGTTTGTGTGACCCTATCTGTGAAATTTCAATAGTCAAAAGTCTATAGAGATTTTTGTAGAGAATATTTTCTATTAAAAACCTATACTCCATTGTGCTTTGGCCAATTTCAATAAAGAGTCGGGGGGGGGTGTTATTGTGTGTAAGGTTCATTGAACATGTATCCACACCCTTTATGTGGGCATATTGTCTACATACCAATACTCTGAAGAGAGATCAAGCCATATGTAGTTCTCCCACTTGATGTGCTTTATACAATTGAGTGTATGAATATGCAAAATGCTAAAGTGGATGTGATTGAGGTGGCTAAGTACTGGTGTAATTATTTGAATAATTTTGTAAGTATATTGGCTAGCTATATACAAAGAATAGGGAAGATTACTTGAGTAGTCTCGCTTATATTTTTTCTTTCTTAGTGATAATTGCCAACACTTTCCAAATGATCTTTGAATGGGATTTTATAGGGATCCATTGGTCATGGGTTGAATGTACTCACGTTAGGCCAATAAGGATAAGGATGGGGAACTTGAAGAAACTAACCATTGGAGCTAAAAATGCACATAGATAGGAGCACTAAAAGTGGACAAGAGTGGTACTAGTGCTATTGTCCTGAGCTGATGGGGCCTAAGGGGATGGATTAGTCATGGAAAGAGTAGTTTTGATAAGCTATGATTAATTCTAGAAGGCTAAGATGCCTATGAGGTCATGAGAGCAAGCAAAAGGGACCTATGGGTTGGGTGTCACAAGCGACACTCAAGTGACCAATTTTTGCATTTTATATGACTACATCTTGCTACACAAGACTTGGTTTTCAATATATATGAATAGAATATTTTAAATTAGTAATCCATGTTTTTATTTGATTTATTATTCCAACTAAATTGAAAATATCCACCTGGATGTTGAAGATTCATTTTATAATATATATTTTTGTTGTGCATCTACACCTATAAAATAAATTGAAGAGGAAAGAAAGATGGATGAAAGAAATAAAATGCAAAAGGATAAGATTTTCACATAGGGTTTGTATGCATAAATTAGGATGTCCTAAAACTATCCTTTTTCTCTCAATAGACTAGGAATTGAATAAAGCCAATCAAATAGAGCCTAAAATACTCAGAAAATCAATTAAGGACCTATTAATTATATATATAACAAAGATTTACTTGCACTATGAATTTTGATAGGAAAAAATTCCAAATCTTAATCTTATGGTATAAGGATATAACTCTAATTAGACCTCAACAAAGATATATACCTAACATGGTGGATTATGGTAAGAGATCCCTTAATTGATTCTAGAAAATCCCCATATTAGTCATGTTCCTACTTAAAAAATGTGTCCCCAATCAAAAGTGTAAGGTATGATATATCTTTTCTAGGTTAGGATTGATATATAGACATGATGTATTTATAATTTCATACATTCCAGTTAACCAGACATGAATCTAACCCTTTCAAGTTTTTCTTCACTTATTTTATCATTTCATCATTTTATTTTTCATATATTTTTAATGCTAGGTTGATTATATCGACATAGTACTAACTTTTATGTGCAGGTTTAACACACATTATCATCCATATGACTATGTTATATTTGTACAAGTTTTGTAGAATTCTAGTTCAAAATACTAGGTCAACCGAATTGACCTTGTACACTTTCAAACATCATAATCAATATACTAAGTCAACCCTATTGACCCTACACATTTTAAGGCTATCAGTAAAAGGTTTTGTAAAGCTAGGTCAACCCAGTTGACATAGCATAATTTAAAAGTATAAATCAAGGTTATTCAATAGTAATATCATCTTTCTTTGCATCTTCCAACCCACCAAGGTTATTTTTATCCTTATTTGTCATTTCTATCATTTTTTATAGTTATGTTTTTCATAGTTTGTAGTCTTTAAAATTGACCCTATATAGTCAACTAGGTTAACCTATCGACATAGTTCTATATTATATATTCTATTTAGAAAGATAGGTTGACCCTATTGATGTAGTTCATTTTTAGACCTTTGCTTCCATAGTATAGAGCTAACATTATCGACCATGTTCTATATTCTCTACATACATTGTTGAATAAATCAACACTATATTTTAAAGTTGTAATTAACCCTAATATGCTAGTAATTATCTCACAATTTCATTTCTTGTTTCTTACATGATTAGAATAGATCACATAGTCTAACTAGGTGGTTCAATATACTATTTAGTTACACTATTTTATCTTTTATGTACACACTACCAAATAACAAAATTTTAAAAAACATTTTAACAATTATCTTTCCAAAGCCAACCTACTTAGATTTCATCACCAGGGGGGAAGCTGACTTGGTTTTCTAAGACAAGTATAAATATGTGGTTAATGGCATATATTAGCAAAGTACCCAACACCCTTATCACTGTTATGTGTTAAGTGAGGGGGTAGGCCCCAATACCAAGATAATACCATTGCTAATATAGATCCCTTTCAGCCCAAACATCTTGAAACCATCTTTAGATTGATTTCTAGTTCTTTGCTTATAGCCAACTTCCCATCACATTTAAAAACATACTTTAAAAATCTAACAACATTCAAGTTGACCACTTATTTATATTTTACTTTCCAAGTTGATTTCTTGTTCTTATATGTTGTATTACAAAAACTTGCACTAGCTAGCATTGGTGCAAAGTTTTATGCTTTTGCCTTAATTAGATCAACCTCATTGATCTAATTGATTTTGTGTTTCCTTTCATTTCTTGATTTCATAAGTACTTGTAAAATTATTCTTGTCTTAGTACACAATAATTTTTGTCAACACAATCTCTTACAGACTATCTATTTTTCCCTATCTACTATGTTAGGTAAACCCAGTCAACCCTGTACACTTTTTTAGCCTATGTTTGTTGTACTAGGTCAGCCTAGTTGACTCTATATAGTTTTTAGGCCCTATTTTTGTACTAGGTAAACCTAGTTAACACTGTAAAAAATTTTAACACTTTATATTTCCTTATTTTTTCATCTTTATTACCTTGTTTAGTCATTCTCCTTCATCACAAACTTCCTATTTGAAGACAACACTGAGTTTCATTCAAAAAACATGATGAGTATTAACAAACCTAATAAGGTGTCCCATATATAGAGTAGGGATCCTCTCCTAGATGAAATTAATATTCATATATCCATTCACAAAATGAACTATGAGACCCCTCCTCATACTTCTTTGTAGAATAATCTCTCTTATCCATTAAGGATCAACCTGAATTAGATTATGCCCCTAAAATTCTCTTCTTTATCTCCAAATTTACTTAATATAGAGGAAAGGATCCTTTTAACATTTACCATTTCATCATTAGTGGTCTAGTTGAAGATCCTCATTCACCTTCTCCCACATTCTCAAATGGATTTAAAGTTACTACCATATTTTATTCTTAGCCTCTTCGCTCATACCATGATCTTTTCTTCTTTAAATTATTCTACCTTCATGCCTAGTATATCCACTAACATGGTAGGTTCTACATCTAGTGGACATCTCCTAAGATCTACTCTCCTTAATCCTTCCACTAGTGCATCATTTGCTACTCAAGGTAATCATGTTTCTAGTGCTTCCTCTTCTCATCCCTTCACTAGTGCATTTTTTCCACATAATAAATTTTTTCCACTAGTGCCTCACATTCTAATATTTCCTCTCAAGCTCCTACCAACACCAATAGTATTACCCAAGCCAATATTACTAACTCTAATTCTTCAAATAATGCTAGCAATGACAATCAAACCACCAACTCTTGTTAAAAACACTTAATCAAATGAATAATTTTCAAGATGATAATATGAATCAAATAATGAGAATGAAAAATCACCTTCTCCATCTTCAAACTCATTCTCAACCAATGTATTGTGGCATGCATAATCAAAATGTTCCCCCACCTCTTTAAAATTCCCATGGCAATCTCATCCTTCAACCTCTTTTGGTCAATAAAACCATTAATCATCTTCAAAATGAACCTCTTAGCACTAAAATTTCTAATATTTATATAGGAGGTATCACTCCTACCATTTCTTATAATGGATAAATTGATCCTACTCTTCATCTCAAAAGATTTGAAAATATTTATAAGGATTGGGTCAAATTGAACACCTTTTCCACTACCAAGATCCTAGATAAAACTCTCATAGATGATTATTTATATTGGTAAAACCAACTTAAAAATCATTCCATTACTATTTTGGAATATTTAGTCAATACTTTAGTCCAAGAGTTCCAAACTAGTGATCTTTTTGAAAATAATTTGGCTCACTTTATAAATTGTAAACAACTTGCAAATGAAACTGCTCAAGCTTTTGTTATAATGTGTAAAACATTATCCAATAAATGTGAACATAACATGGCCAATGATAATATTTTCCATCTCTTTATAAATATGATTTTTTCCATGTTATAATATCAGGTCTACAACCTCTCTCTCCATGTACCTTCAAGGAGGCAATTGACTAAGCAAAATGTCAATATTTCCTTATGCATCAATTCAAGCCACCCCAACCTTCTATGGGTCCTCACATATTACTAAAAAAAAATGACAATGATACCAATGATGATGTAACAAACTCTTATGACACCATTCATACCATTCAAGTTGTGGTTCCTAACTAATCTTTAGAACCAGTTCCCCTTTCTCAATAATACACCAATCCTCATTTATCTTCTCCTAATACAATCAATGTTCATAAACCCTTATCCTCAACTAGATTAATAAAACATCTCCCTAGGATTCTAACACAAGACCTTGATCCCACTCATACTATTAAATCCTAGTATGATCCCAAAAAGTTTTGTTGGTTTCATGCTAGTTAGGATCATTCTCATGAGACATATAGGCAATTTTGTAATTTAGTTATGGATTTTTTTCGTGGTCCTAATTTTGATCATGACTCTATAATTTGAAATCATTGAAAAGACTATGACATTGATTTTAAGGATCATGAAACTAATATTAAAAATCAATATTTGAGTCAATTTGATGCTCATTTGGTTATATATAAATACCCTCTTCCTATTCACAAACCTAATCAAGATACCCAGACAAGCCCACCCTTTCCACCAACAATGTAGAAATTCTTATTTATCCAACTCCTAAATAAAATGTGGTTAATATGACTAATATGTGAAGGGTGGTTACTTTTATTGATCCTTAACCTATCTACACCTCTCCATTATCTTGCACATTTTATGTTATCTAAGATTCTTCTCCAACTCACCTAAATGAGTTGGGGAAAGATAACCTTATAACTTTAGTTGATCTAATTCCAAATCCTCCCTTGGATAACACTTTCCATTCTATATTCACCATCCCTTCATCTTATTTTCATAAATTAAATGATAATCAAACTTCTATAAACACTTCCTCTATTAATTCTTAAAACCAACCTGAACCAACTACTTCAGCTTCTTAACATAATTTACAACCTTGTTCTATACCTTCTCATTATCAACACAAATTCCACTATACTTTGGCTCCTCCTTATGAGGACCTCATTCAACACTATGAACATATTTATAACAACCTTATTATGGGTTATGATGAGTGGGATCCCATCATATAATTCATTAATCACCCATCTCAAATTTCATTCCTTGAACTTGTGAGTACCTCTTTGCATCATTAAAATCATATTATGTAATTCTTATCTAAAATTAACACCCCTCATCCTCCTCTAGTAAGACATGAATAAAATTTATCTAGATGTGAACATAGTATATTAAAACAATTTGAATAGATGTTTATCCATGTTGATGAAATAATGGATACTTCTCCTTCCTTTAAAGTTTCCATCACTTCTATGGTTCTCGATGAGATTTTGCTTCATGTAAATGATCCTCTTCTATTAATTAGTTTCCAAATTGGAAATATCTAAGTTAAATTTTCCTTGATTATTGAGGGTTTCAACACCTATGTTTCTTCTCTCTATTTTATCAAAACCCTTATATATTTTGAATGAAATCTTAAATCCATATTTGACACATTCCAAGAATATAGTTGAAGGAAAATTCATCCTTTAGGTTGTGTATGGCTTTCCATTACCATCCTACCAATCACCTTTCATTTCAAGGTGATGATCTTTAAATTTATTCTATCTTATAACATCTTTCTTGGTAGGTGATGGACTCACCATATGAGATTAATTGCTTCTTCTACCTACAAATTCATTAAATTCCCTCATAATAGATCCATATATAGGATTCAAGGTGACACTAGCCCTAAGAATTTCAAACAATTCTAAGACCATGGTGTCTTCAATCATTCTACTCTTGAACCTTTTCCCACTATTCCATTTTGTGAGTCTCAACAATTAAAATTTCTTATCAATACAACTTAATGTTACAATGGTCATCCCAAATTCATTGGGAATATTCATCCTAATCTCTTAGATTCTAATGATAATGAGCCTAATGATATCAATTTCAAGATTAAAACTTCCAATGTCTCACTTCATCTCATCTTCTTGCTTCTTTTCAACCTCATTCTCAAAAACCTCCCTATGATGATATCCTCATTGTCTTAACTAAGACTTAGAATTCCATTCATCACAACTCATTTGATGACAATATCATCCCTACCTATGTCATTGATCTTCACACACTTGAATACATTGATGGTTATCCCTTATATGATCCATTCTTAGGTGGTCTTGTTTAGATTATCTGTTATCATTCTTCCTTTCTTCAATATTTTCATGTATCTTCTCATATTCTATTGTTTATAGTTCTTAATTTTAGTATTTTTTGTCTTTATGATGGGTTATAGATGGTTCTAACACCTCTAGTTTTTTAATAACCTCATAGGAATATGATCATGGATCATGTTATGACTAGCCCTTACCACTTTACTATGTAATTTAACCCATATAGCCTAATTATCCATGAGATGTGTACAACCCTTCTTTGGCCTTCAATAGACCCTATCCCTCCCTCAATTGAGCTTGATATAATTGAGCCCATTTTTTCTCTTACTATAGTTGAGCCCATTTTTTCTCCTACTTTAGTTGAGTCTCTCCCTGCTTTTGATCCCTTTGATCCTTTTGTTAAGCCTAGTCTAGTTCCTTCCCTACCATCACCTTCTCTTAATGATGTTTTTCTTCATTTACCTTAGATATCTCTATTTCCCACCAATTGGATAATAAGTCTTATAAAAAAAAATTCAATTTTTCTACACCTCTTCCTATGAGTACCTCTACTAAACTTACTCACATGTGTATCTATATATTTCACAACATAGATACTCATTCATCCATTTATTACCACAAGTTGTAACAATATATTAATACTCTACATCCTTCTACCCCTCAGCCTTTAGATAAAACCATACCTCACCTAAAGGTATTACTTGAATATATTCATAAGCATGGAAAGGTGTATTGTATATGGCACTAATGTGATACCCATCACACTAATCATTGTTGCATCTTTTAACATCTTAAAGATCACCTTATAATTATTCTCAGACATTCTACCATTCCTCCCATGGGTTATTCTTTCAAAAAGGCTCCCCCTTATTCTTGCATGGTTCCACCTCCTATGGTTCCATCCCCTCTTGGGTCCCTTCATCACCTCATGTTCCTCCACCTATGAATCATTCACCCATGGACCTTCCCTCACTTGTGTATCCTTTTCCACATATAAGTCCCTCACTTATGGATCCTTCCCCAACGGTGATTCTTGCATCTCTCATAGAGTCCATTCCCATGCATTATTCTGAGCATCCATTACTTGTTATACCTCCTCGACATGATCTATCGATAATTAATACCTTATACATTGAGGAGATTAGATGAGAAGTATTTTTTTATTTTTCATTGAAGATAGATGAGACATTAGTAATAGGTTGTGTCCAGTTTCATAAATACTTATCAGATGTTCTAGATAATATGTAAGAGAAAATATAATAGTATTTATGAAAAAATTCATGTTATTATTTACATTTTCATTTGGATTTGACATGTTCTTCAATATTATCTTTATCTATTTATTATATCATTTGACATTGTGTCAAATGCTTATTTGTCTTACATGGTAACTTTATTTTTACACTCTATATTGCTTATAATGTCATTTATGTTTACTTATGAATGTCTTCTTTATCATTGATTTATTTTACTTCTTGAGTTTATTTCTTAAAAACTCACTTATTTTCTGTTCATGATTTGTTTGCTTTCTTATCTCTAATTTTCATGGATAATTATCATTATGACTTGGTTATAGAAACTTACTTCCATTTAATCATTACCTTTTTACCATGTGATTAGTTGGAAAATAAATAATCTCATTATAATCTCCTTTCATTAGTCCACTTTGGATCTCCTTTATTCCCTTTCTTCCCTTTTCACAAACTAATAATATACACATCTGATATTTGAGATAACATGTTGGTTCATTTTCAAGCCAAGTGTCCTAGTTAGTCTTGTCTTTGGTTACTTATCTTCCTTTAGCCTATGCATATAGGTAATTTGTGTGTATCACTCTATCTCTCATGTTTTATTATTCAAAGTCTGTATGGAGGAGGAATCTTAAAAGCCTTAAAAACATTCAAAAGGCAAATAATTTAACAAAATATAATGATACAAAAGGAAAAAACATTCAAAATTCTTAAATGTCAAATCACACTAAAATAAATGATTCAAAGCAAGTCTCCTTATTCTAGTCAAACCTTAAATTCTAGAATTGCCCTCATAATAGATTCAAGGTCAATTAGGGTGTATTAGGCCAGTAGATTAGAAAAGGATAATAATTTTTTTTTTAGTGCTACCTACTTTCTCACGTAAGTACCCAATCTTTGCATTAGACCAATGACTCTATAGGGGGTCCTGAGGAATGGGGAACACATCATAGAAAGGTAGGTCCATTTTAATTTTCTTGTACTAATCTATCTTCATGATTTTACCTTATTCACATGCTTATTTTCCTACATCCATTTGTGTCCATAATGAACATGTTTCCTTTGTATACTTGTGGTCACTAGTCACTTAGTGCCTTCTCATGTCCTTAGTATGCCTCCTATCTCTTAAGGTATTCTAGTAAGATGCCTAAGTTATGATTTTTAAATTCAATTTTTCACTCCCTATATTCCTCATATTTCCTCTTGAGAAATATTATTTTGTTCACTTCACTCCACTAGGGATTCCATTTGTGAGTTGTATTGTAAGACCATGGATATGACTTGGCCTTCCTAATAAATTACCACAATTTCACATTCTTATTACTATATCATTTATTTCCTACTGTTCACATTTATTCTACCTCATTGATGTTTCCTTTATGAGTTTAAATGTAAGACCATGGATAGGACCTATCCTTCCTCACGAACTTTTCCTATAATCCAAGTTACAATCAAAATTACATATGTCAAATATGAGATAAGATGTGATTGATTATGAATTTACATGTCATTGACATGCTTCCCAATTTGATTTAGTATGTTTTATGATTACTTCATTTCTATTTTACTTTTATCTTCTTATTTTTTGATTACATGTAATAATAAAATCATTTCTTGAATTTTTCATACATCCCAGTTTGAATTAGTGTGGTAAATTTAAGACCAAATTTTGCCAATTTTGTTTTTCTCTTATACTTCCCAACATGATTTAGTATGATTTATTGACTTTATTTATTTATTTTCTACCATTTTTGTCATTTTACATTGCTTCCATTTTATTACATTATTTTCATACTTCCCAATGTGATTTAGTGTGATTTTAATTGTTTTAATTTGGTGCCAATCTTTTGCTTGGTTTAAAAACAAAACTTTCTACCATCTTGTTTAACACCCTTTTGGTTCCTTATACTTAGTTATTTTATTGTCATTTCACATTTCCCAACTTGAAATAGTTTGTAGTACATTTTTTTAATTCATTATATTTTACCAAGTCTTTTTATCTATTTTTTTTAACCATGCATGTGTACTACATAATGATAGAAAATAAACCACAACTCATATATTTCCCATATCATATACAATAAACAACTAAATACATGTGCTAAAAAGAAACATATCTAAGCATCAACAACCACAACCATAATCTAGACACCTATAATTAACAATCCAAATCCCAAAATGAAACAACTCTATATATATCATGAGTTTTTTATACAAAAATACAACCACATAAAAAGCTCTATATCTATGGCTAGGCCCTATCTTGTCCATCTCATGGCCTAGCCACATTACCCATAGATTCCTCAATTTAACTCTTTTGAATATAATGATATAAAGAGGATATTTTGTATCTCAATCCTAATACATACCCTTATAAATAAGCCACCTAAGCTTGTACTTGTTCCAATTTGGCTAGGGTCACTAGATGTGTCACTCTCTCCTATTCTTATACCTATGTCATATGGTTTAGGCTCATTATATGTGTCATTATATCTTAGGCTTGTACATATCCCATTTGTGTCATGGTTACTAGATGTGTATCTCTCTCCTCATCTAGGGCCTACCATGCCTCTACCTCTCATACTCTCACCTTTGATAGTGGATGCATCCCATCTTTATGCACTAAAAATTACCTTATAACCTCTTTAGATAGTCTAAACCAACTCACCTAAGTTGGGGTAGATGTTACCCTAGGATCTTCCAGTATAGCGGGGTTATATGACATCAAAACCTCATTTAGGATATCATAGAGTTATCCCCTCACTACGGACCCCCATCTAGTCTTTGCATCCTCTACCACACCTATAAAAACTAAACTAGATAGATATTAGATTATTGATATATATATATATATATATATATATATATATATATATGCTTTCTCAAAATAAACATAAGTAAGAATTTAAACATATTTTATTACCTATCTATGTTAACCATTATTGTCTCACCATTTGCACACCCATAGAGCATGGTCTTTACTTTAGTGTATCTTTCAATAAGCTCATATATAGGTCACCACCTAAAAATAAACCCTAGATTCACCACTCATATCTATCTCAAGCTACACTTGAGTATATGTCTATAGCCTAGCTCTATCTTGGCCCATTTAATGGGTCATCTGAGATGTCTAATGTCTCTTCTCTCCTAATCTTGTTGCCTCCATCGATATTGTGTCCATGGTGGTCATTGCTCCTCCTAATATGGTGTTATAATTTGTACCTCTGGTACTCCTACCTCTACAACCATCTCCTCTTGATCTATTGCCTATCATGCTCAACCAATCTATGGTCTCTCATGACATGGTCTAAGTTTTAGCCTCATAACTAGTGGCCTTATTCATCCTCTCACCTATGGATCTTTCACATGATGGGCATAAAAATGTGGGCACCACTATTAACACCAACAGGTGAGGAAATCCCATCTGTCTTGGTAATCATACAACCAAATGTAACTCCATCCACCAGGTATAGTGCCCTATCACCTCTATCCATGCCAAAGCTAGTGCAACTGTCTCCCAACTATGCCATATTATAGTGATGTGCCCATATGAATTCCACATAATATCCACTCATCTCACTATATACATCACTAACACATGGGACACAACCTTAATTACTTGGTCTTGTCTCCATATCTAAAGTTAAGGTAACCTATCATTAACTACATGTGGTAACCCAATTGGTTAATACATGGGTAACCTGTCATATATCCATGCCACCAATAATATAATCAGTCCCATAAAATTATGCCCTATAAAAAATAATATATACATATCAAGAATGAGCTATACATAGATGATAGATCCCAAGTCATATAACACCCTTTGATCTAATAGCATCTATCTCAAGGCTGTCACAAATAGTGGTACTTTTTCATCTAACTTATGACACAAAACCCATGCTATCACAAGTCCTATCACAACCTTCCAAATATCCAAAAATTTTGATCTATATACATCAAACATATTCACCCTTAATCTAGGGTTTATTGTCTTTGAACCTATCACCCATATGGTTAAGGCTCTCCTCTCCTCCTCACTATTAGGTACTCCTGTGACTATGGATGTCCCTACTCTAAGGTGATACCCACACATATGGTCCCCCCTTCACCTCCCACATAAAAGTGTTAGTCAATCATTCCTAGTATCCTAGGAACATGACTAATAAATATGAACTAAATGGTATCCTATACATGTCTACTATGCCTTAGGCCTAATGAGAAAAATCTAGCTTTATCCTCTATAAACAAGTGATCTAATAATTTTAGGAGCCATGATGCATCCACTAAATGCTATAATCTTAGATGCCCTAAAACCAAGAAATAACAAATGATGTATTAGATCCTCCATGTCATTTATAATAAAAATACATTTTTTTCAATTTTTTAAACAAAAACAATCTTAATTTATTTAACCTAGTTATTTTTAATCAATTTCACTTCTTTTTAGCCTACTTGGCCCTTCTATCCCTCAATTGATAATTTTAGGCTATTTTAGCACTATTTTGGCCTATTGCATGCATTTCCATACTATTTTAGTCCTTTGGTCAAACACTAGTTTGATCAAAATTTCCTTATTTTAACCTAGTTGAATTCACAAATAAGTCAACCCCTTTATTTTTTCCCTCTTAGTGTTGAGTTGTCATAGTGACTTTTTATACTAGGTCGGTAATAATTTACTAAGTGGACAATATATAAAAAATACTATGTTGACACATACCTACTAGGTCGACAATATGAATTTTGCCAATTTTCAACCTACTAGGTCGATTGGGTCGACCTAGTTATTTTTCCCTGTCAACTCCTTACATTTTATGAAATAAAAACCTTTCGGTAGGTATTTCCCCAAACCCTTCAAACCCATTCCCCTAAATGGTTTTTCATCCCTTATCATCTAATTTTAGTTCATTTTTATGTCTATAAATGCTTTAAATTATAAATTTATAAAGAACACTTAAAATCACTAAAATATTTAAAATTTAACTTGAGATTCTTAGTTGCCTACTTGTAGCACACCTGCTACTTCCACTGGAGGTTTGTCTCATATAGCCTATTGTCTCCTTGCCATCCTAGATTGTTAGATCTCTCAACACTTATTTTATCTACTTCAAAAGTCAAAAATAACAAATAACTTTCATTTCACCCTATTTTAACTTCACTTTTCAAAAATCTTAATCTTTCTAATCTTTTTTTGTCATATTCCTTATTTTACCTATATATTTATTTTTACTCATCCATTTTTTGAACCATAAAATGTTCTTGAATCATGATGACAGAGAATATTTTTCACTATTAAATGCTTATCTTCCAAAACTTTCAAATTTTAGCTATTTTTAGAACTAATCTCTATAGGTTCACCTAATGTTCTTCATATTGGATGGTTTCACTTCTCTTGTAGTCTACTTAATTATATAAATCACTAATGTAAGTAAAGGTATGTGTTTTTCAATTTTTTTCTTTCATTTATCTTGTTTTATACTTACTACACTTCACTTAGCATTAACATTATGTGTAAATCATGTTCTAGTCCTAAAGAACCATCCCATGTTGCACTCACATGACACATGATGAGCTTCGAGTGGGGCATATGTGTACACATAATATTTTAAAAATTTTATCAATTATTGATACTTTATATCTTATAGAAACCTATCAAGTCTTAATATCTCTAAGTTCATGCCTTAAGGAATAAACATGGAAAGGGGTGGGTAGACCATTGGTGATTTGCAAGATTATTGTCCCTTTTTCCACTTTTTATCTAAACACTTGTCTCCTAAAACCATTATCCATAATCTTATTCTTCTCTATTTTACCCTCTCTAGTCATTTTCTACATTTGATCCTCTTTTTCTTCATCTTACTCCATTTTTTATAATCGGTTTTACTATGTTGATGGGGTTAACCCTGTACAATTTTAGGCAATTTTCACTTAGGAACTAGTTCGGCCTTTGGCTGACCTAGCTCATGACCTAGTGAATTATTACCCAAAATTGTGCTAAGTTGACTTGGTTAACCCTGTTAGCTGGCATTTTCAAAAGGGTTAATGATCAAATCCACCTATATATACAAATTGATTTCACCATTATTTAGAGAAGATAAGAAGAAGTAAGAGAAAACATGTATTTTCTTATTGACCATTCTACTTGAGAGAAAGCCTAGGGTTTCACACTTTATTTAGAGATGTAAATCTAATCTTGTGGAGAAGTCTTTTAATGAATTTATATGTTGTATATCCTAGAGTTGATTTGTCTTTTTCATCTTTACATACCACAACAACCTCTTACAAAGTACCTTGGCTAAGGGAGAGATTGAAGCTCGGTAGGTTCATCTTCAAATGTAAGTATTCCAAACTTTTTCTTCATTTCTAAGAGTATATAGATATGTATATATACTTATCTTCCATGTATTAGTTATATATATATATATATATATACATATATATATATATACATGAGTATATGTCTTCTATACATGTTTTCTTTTATTGTTTCTAACCCCAACTTTATGCCACAATATTTGGTGATAACTAGATTATATTTACTTTACTTGTTATTAGTTTAGTGAAATATCAAAACTCATGACCCCCTTAGGGTTATTATGTGATTGTGTTTGACTAGAGGCTTTGAAACCATCCCTAGCATGGTGTATTATGGTAACAGATCCCCAAATCATGTCTAGTAGATCCTCATATTGGTCATGTTCCTACTTAACAAATTTGTCCCCAATTGGAAGTGTATGGTATGATCTATCTTCTCTGAGTTAGGATTGATTTATAGACATGATGAATTTATAATTACATACATAAAGTAACACACTAACCTTAGTTTAATAAACATATTATGATTTTATTGATATTCATAATTAAAATATTATATGGCAAATGATCTATTGGCTGGGTTGGTAGGGTCAATTTGGTTGAAGGATTGGGATAGGAAGATTTGGAAGGACTAGTTGGTTAGGATGATCTAATAGAAAGGGGGTTTGAAAAATAATTAACAAAGGATGTTTGTGTCAATTCAAAAATTATTCACCTACATCAAATTTATGATTAAGTTTTTTGAATTAATATGTGATTTTGTTTAAATAATATCTAGAGTTGACAAGGACAAGGTAGTGAAGCTCTTGGTATATGCTAGGTTATGTAAATTTAATGAAGTTGGGTTAGAAGAATCTATGGATTTGGATTTCTCTCTCTATTTGGGTCTTCCCAGATAATTCAATCCACAAATTTAATGAAATTTTATAATGTTATACCTAAGGGTAATGGGTAAATAATCAAACTTGTAAGTTATTGTCTTCATGGGCTAGAAGATGGATCTATCTTTCTAATTGGGATTTTTTTTATTGGGTTTTCTCATCAAGAGAATCTAGTTGAATAATAATAATATTAGGGATAGGAATATAAAAAAATAATTATAACCAAATCTCATATTCTATGTTACTTTACATTTTTTTCATGGGTATATGGGCTAGCACTCTAACAAAAGTTATTACTCTATGCAATTGAGCTTGTTTAGGAAGTGTCATTCAAGAGTGAGACAAAATTTTTTTTTGGAATTTTAGAAAACATGTTTTCTTGTTTTGTTTATGATTTTTGTGTAATTAATTTTGTTTTATTTTTAAAATGTAGAATTTCATATTTTTGGATATGATTATTGTATTTATCAAGGTTTGGCCTTGTTCTTATTTGAGAAAGAATTTGGTTAGGTTTTTTTGTGTTTATAAAAAGGCTTTTTATAAATGAAAAGTAAACTACACTGCTAATGGAAAGTAAAGTAATGAAATCAAATAAGATGAAAATTATATTTATATTATTTTATTAGAGTTTTTATGCATGTTATGCTAATTGAAACTAAATGTAAACTAGATAATACAATTACTTATATTTATTATTTTCTCAAATTTAAAAGAATGCAAATTTTTTTCTAGGTTTGCTAGAAATAATGTTTTTATTTTGATGTTTTCAAAAGAATTTAATGGTAGGCATTGACAATGGGGGGAGGATGAGAAGTGATTTCAGTGGTGACTACATGTAGAGCTGGCCATAATAGGTGAACCTACAATTTGTGGTTGTCAGTGCTTGTAGGTACACGATGTTAGGTGAGCTAGGGTGAGCATGCCCTAGCCTGACCCTAGTGTTTGATCATGGCTGCACTAGGGGGGAGTGAACGCATGTGGGGGAGGGCTGGAGCTATGGTGGTAGCATAAATAAAAAACAAAATTCTTTGTTATTAGTGTATCTTTTTCCATGCACATGGGGGGTTTGTCTAGATTGGAGGTTGTAGGTGGGGGTTGTCCCTAGATATACTAGTCTACAATTAAAAGGTAGTGCTGTGTGCTAGGTTAGTGAAACCCTAGAGGTAGTTCCTTCTCTTGGAGCGTTATTTGCTTGCCTTGATGTGGTTTAATGACAACACTAATTGGGGAGTCTTCATGGGCTTGTCCCCAGATGGATTATCACTCAAAAACAATTGGTGCAAAGTCTACTTTACATGCTTTGAAGGTTTTTGGTAATAACTTGTTCTCACTAGCACTGGCATGGTTGGATCAAGATTGTCTGGTGGTACTCAGATTACAAATATCAATGGATTTATTGAATGATGTGAGGTGAGGCTAAAACTAGTTATCCCACTAGATATGATTATAGAAGATATTTAATAATATTTGAAACATGCTTTGTTGTGCAAGTTTATGGGGATGCAGGTTTCATTACAATTTCTAGAATCATGGGCCCAATGGACTTGGATGCCTGAGGGAGAAATGGAGGTAATGCTTTTAGAAAATAGATTTTTCATGGTTTCATTTAATTACTTGATAGACTGCAACAAGGCCTTTGAAGGAGGACCCTATTTTCATAACCAGATTGGGTTATTTATTAAACCTTGGCATGCAGGCTTCAATCCTACTATAGAACTTCTAAATTGGGTTTTAGTGTGCATTCATTTTCCAATATTCCCTATGGAATGTTGGTGGGAGGATGTTTTACATCTATTGGCTTTGATGCTAGGAAAACCAATGGGTACCTCATAACAGACTCAAGGTAAAAAATGATGACTTTTGCTCATATATGTGTTGAGATTGATTTAAGTAAACCTTTGCCAGATTTGATGGATATGTGTGTGGGCTCTTACTCTTGGGTGCAATAGTTGGATTATGAAACTCTTCCTTTTTAGTGTCGACTCTATCATGAATATGGTCATTTTTAGAGAAGATGCCCAAAGGCTAAACCTATGGATCCCCAGCCTTCCCAACTACCCCGCAACCCCCCTAGGGTTGAAAAAGGGAAGGAACCCATTCTTGGTGATGTGGATGGCACTGATGGATTCATTCCTATTAAGGCTCAAAATAGGAATCAAGGTTAAAAAAGGACTTTGAAGGAAAGGTAGGAGGAAGAGTCTTTCAATAGATTTTAAGTCTTAGATGATCTCAGCCAGTAGGAAGTGAATCCAAGTTTGATGAATCTAGATTAGGATGCTCTAGGTACAAGACATGAGGGCCTTCTCTCAGAAGCAACTCAAGGTATGCAGGATATTAGGGCTTTGCAAATGGACATTGATGTTTAAATGGAAGTTCAAGGGGAATCGGTACCTATAGTAGTAAGGAAGTAGGGTGGGGAGGATGGATCTCCTCTTGTCTCAAATACAGGTACTGAGGGGGTGAAGATTGATAAGTCTTCTTCTTCTCATTTGAATCTTCTTTAAAAGGAGCTAAAAAAAGGAGTAGGGGAGAGTCTTCCAAGCTTGGTAGAAAAAAATATTTGGAAAAGATTAAATTAATAGGGGAAAATTTGGTTGAGTTAGGGTCTGCTAAGACTCTTGATTCTCATTTTTTGACCACCTTGAAATGATCATTCTATCCTAGAATGTAAGGGGCTTGAACAATGGCCCTAGATAAAAAGCTGTTTGAGATCTGGTTAGAGGTCAATCTTCTGATGTTCTTTTCTTACAAGAGACTAAGGTATCAGTGGAGAGTATGTTTGGGTTAGTGCCTAAGCTTTGGGGGGATGGCTAGTGTATTGGTGCTCAAGGGTCTACAGGGGGAGTGGCTTGTTTATGGAATCCTCAGAGGATCTAACCTCTTTGGTGGTTATCCTTGTAGTTTTCTATCTCTATGATTACATCTTGTGTTGAGATGGGGGAGATGGTTCTATTCTCTAATATCTATGCACCTACTGATCTTCAAGGAAAACAAATTTTGTGGTCCCATATCTAGTTTGTTAGAAGCATGGCTCCTTTCCATCTGTGGATAATGGATGGAGACTTCAATGCTATTTTTGAGATGGCTGAGAAGAGGGGTGGTATTGTGAGGCTAGAGCCTTCTATGATACTACTTCAGGATAATATCTTAGTGTTAAATCTTATGAATATTAAGCCCATTAATGGATAGTTTACTTGGAACAATCAGAGGATTGGGAATAACTACATTGTGGAATGACTTGATCTATTTTTGGTTTCTTGCTACTAGGTTGGTGGGTTGTGGTGTTCTAGATCAAAAATTTTGGATTGGAGGGGTTCAGATCATTGGCCTATCAAGCTAGTAATTTCTTCAACTTGAGTACCTCGATCTCCTACTTTCAAGTTCTAGATAATTTGGCTGCATGACTCCTCTCTCAATGATATATTTCTAAGTGGTGGAGGTATGGTAGACCTGATTATGGTATAATAATGTATACTTTTTCTAAGTTACTTTAATTTGTCAAGTATCAGCTTAAATGTTGGAATCATCAATGCTTTGGAAACATTTTCTATGAGAAAATTGCTGCCTAAGCTAAGTTGGATGGTGTTACGAGGTTGATCAAAGAGGATGGAATGAATGAGGACTTGTTGCGGGAAGAGACTAGGGCTTTGAGAACACTGGAAGAGTGTGAGCTATGAGAGGAGGTCTTTTAGAAACAAAAGGCTCAAATTGAGTGGCTTCAAGAAGGGGATAAAAATACTACTTTTTTCTTCAACTCAATGAAAGCTAGGAGACATGGTAATTCTATGTCTACTCTGGTGAATGATAGGGGTGAAACTCTTTCTTCTTTCCATGAAATTATGTGGGAAACTAAGCAATATTTTGCCTCATTATTTAGAGAGGACTCAAAAGGGGGTTCTAATGAGGAAGCTCAGGTTATTTCTTGTATCCCTTCTTTGGTTTCTAGGGAGATGAATGAACAACTTATGAGTAATACCACAATTGAGGAGTAGGAGGGGATTGTGTTTCAAATGAAGAGGGGGAAAGCTCCTGGCCCTGATGGTTTCTTGATTGAGTTCTTTCAATAATTTTGGGAGATTATCAAGTTAGACTTGTTGATAGTTGTTCAAGAGTCTCATAAGAATAAATAGATGCTATAGGTCTTGAATTCTACATTCCTTGCTCTCATCACAAAGTGTGAGGGGGAAGATAGGTTAAGCCAATTTTGGCTTATCTCTCTTTGCAATGTGATTTATAAAATTATCTCTAAGTTGATTATTGATAGGTTAAAAAAGTGGCTTAAAGTGTTGATTTCTAAAGAACAGAGTGGTTTTGTGGTAGGATGTCAGATTCTAGATGGGATTGTTATTGTAACTAAAACCATTCACTCTATGGCCAGCTCATAAGATAAGACAATGTTCATCAAGCTTGATATGGCTAAGGCTTATGATTGCATTCGATGGTCTTTCCTCTAGAAGGTCCTAGGTGTTTTTGGTTTTGGGGATGATTAGATTTATTGGGTTATGAGTTGTGTTACTTCGGTATCCTTCTCTATGTTAATAAATGGTGAGCACTCTGAGCTTTTTGGTGCCTCTTGGGGTCTGTGAAAGGGAGACCCCCTCTCTCCTTACTTGTTTCTTCTTCTTGTTGAGGGTCTGAGATGCTTGATAAAAAGGAATGTGGAGTTAGGTTTCATTCAAGGGTGGGGGTGGGGAGGTAGTCTACCTTCACAATCCCACTTGTAATTTGTGGATGACACTGCTTTGATGGGTATGGCTATAATTAGGGAAGCTTTGAATATACACAAGGTGTTAGATGTTTACCTTGTAGCTTCAGGGCAATTGATTAATGAAGATAAGTCTTCCATCTTTTTCTTCAATACTCTAGATTATATTCAAATGAGAATGGCTCATATCTTGAGATTCTAGATTGGGGTGCTCCCTTTGACTTATCTTGGTATTCCCATCTCTATTGGAAGACTTCCTAGGGAGTCTTGGCAAAATATGTTGGATAAACTTCATGCAAAATTTAATCACTAGACCCATCGCTAGTTGTCCTTTGCGATTCATGTTCAACTGCTCAAATCTGTGGTGCAGGCTCTCCCCATTTATAGATGTATGATTCAAGTGGCTCTTATGGGCTTTGTTAAGGAGTTGGATTCCTTAGCAAGATAGTTTTTATGGGCTGGTAGCTTAGTGTGTCCTCTAAATGGAGCCTTGTCAGATGGGACATTGTGTGTAGACTAAAATAGCTTGGTAGCCTTGGGTTAAGGTAGTCGACACTGTCAGGGATGGCATTGGCTACTAAATTGTATTGGCGGTGGTGTGTGGAGAAAGATGGGATCTAGGCCAGGGTATTAATGTATAAATAGTTCTCAGGGATCCCTCAAATTTATATTCCTCATTATCCCCTAGTGGGGAAAGGCTCAGTGATTTGGAGTACACTTAAGAAAGGCACTACTCTAATTAAGGGGGGTTTATTTTGGATTTGTAAAAGAGGGACTAAAGCTCACTTTTGGTCTAATTCTTGAGATGGTTTTCCTCCCATTGTGTCTTAGTTCCCTAATTTGGTAATTCTATGCCAGAGGTTCTGTGAAGTAGGATGGTCAAGGATGAGTGACTTCAAGTCCTTTTCTTCTCATGGACAGATGGTGGCGGCGAGATGGAAGAAACTTGAGGAGTGGCCTATTTTTGGTATGGAGGAGTGTATTGAGCTTCATATCATCCTTTCTCATAGGCATTATAGCTCCCTCTAGGAAAGGGATGTACTTTTTTGGTTTCTTAATCCTAAGGGAGTCTATATTGTTGCTTCTGGATATTAGGTTTTATTATCTCAATAGCTAGATGGGGTGGAGGTTCACTGGTGGAAGAAAGCATGGAATAAGCTTTCTTAGCTAAAGTGTAACTACTTTATCTATACATTGGCTTGGAATAGATGCTTGACATGGGATAAGATTTAGAAGAGGGGTTTTTAGGGTCCTTCTATGTGTGTTTGGTGTAGATGTGGAGAGGAAGATTCCTCCCACCTATTTTTCTAGTGTCCCGTGACTCAAAAACTTTGGCATTTTTGGTGGGAGGTTTAGAAAAGACCTTGTGTTCATGCATCCTCCCTAGAGGATTTTTGGAATAGTCTAGGGAGAACTCCTTCGATGGCCTCTTTCTTACAATATGTGTGGTATGTTGGGCCTTCTTTCATACTCTAACATATTTGGTTGGAACAAAATTGAAGAATATTTCAAGGAGAGAAGTTGTTGATTCAACAAGTTTGGCACAAAATTATGGGCATGATTCGGGAGACAGTGGAAGCTAAGTGTGAGGTGGTGTTCCCTTTGGTAAAAGAGGATGCTGAGTTAGTGGATAGATTGGGTATTCAATGGTTGTCTCTAGCTTCTACTTGTGTTAGGACAGGAAGGCAGCTGCATAAGAAAGTTCAAAGGGGGGGAGTTGGCTACCCCTCCAGCTGGCATTCTGAAGCTCAATACTGATGGCTCTTCAAGAGGAAATCTTGGCCCTGCTAGCATTGGCAAGGCTGGTAGGGACTTTTTTGGATCAGTGGTTTTTTTCTTTTCTATTCATGAAGGAGTATAGACTAACAACCTTATGGAAGATTTGGTGATTCTCTACACTTTGGAGAGGGCTTATGCTTTGGGATGGCGAAAGATTATTTGTGAGTTTGACTCACAAGTTTTGATTAACGTGTTGAATAAATAAAAGGTATCTGATGTTAGTTGGTAGGTGGCAATGATAGTGAAAAAAAATTTGCAGATGAGTTCTTTGATGGAAATGTTGTCCTCTGTCCATATCCCAAGGGAGTGGAATAGGGCAATAGACTGTTTGGCTAAGTGGGCCTTTGAGTAGTTAGATGGATGGAAGATTGATGAGTGGGAGCAGGTTCCCCATGACCTCCGACATGACTTGGAGAGGATTCTAGTTGAGAATGAGAATGACATTGGTGAAAGATAATGTTGTTTCAAGTTTGGTTTGACTAGTTCTTTTGAGTTCCTGGGGCCTTGGCCCTTTGCTGTTTTGTAATACTTTTTTCTAATTTTCAATAAAGCTTTTACGCTTCTTATTTAAAAAAAAAGAATTTAATGGTAATAAATTTTTTTATTTGAATCCATATATGAAAATATAAAAATTAACCTACAATTCAATTTTTTTATATTTATATTGTAATCTCCAAATTTTAAGGTATAGTTTGTGAATGTAAATTTAATATGTAGGTTTTTAGTTTCTGGTTATTTATGAGATTTATTTAAAACTATGTTCGATATTATATTTATTGAATTTTTATTTTTTATTATGAACTATGAATTTTTTTGGGGTTACATAACATTATAATGGATAAAATAATTATAAATACAAGTATTCTTTTTGGGTTTTTCCTAGTTTTTTTATGCAATTTTTTTTTTGTGTGTGTGGGGTTTACATACTAAAAATTGAAATTTTAATTATTATTTTTTATATATAAATTAAAATTTTACTTATATACATATGATATAATATGAATTCTATTGTTATTCAATATCTATTCTTTATGGATGTGATTAGAATAATAAAATAACTTTTCAATCCAAAGAGAGAAAGTAGAGATGGATTATTTTTGGAACTTTTATCAATGAATATTTTAAAATAAAATATACTATAATGAAAAAATAAATCTAATATAAGAAATAAAATAAAGGATAAAATCAATCCTCCAACCTGACCAATGGAGATACTAGATAGAGAAGAAGAGTTTGGTGGAATTATTCAATCTTTGGGTAGCTAACTTCATATATATTTCTCAATGAATGACCCAAGAACTCTCCAAAAAGAGGAAACAAAAACAATAAAAAATCACAAATCACAAATTTAAGTAATAAATAGTTTAATAGTTTTCATTTTGTGACAAATGATAGAGTATTATCTATTAGTTGTGTGTATCTTTATCCAACTTATATGTGTGACTAGAAGACTACTATAAAAAAATGGAATGATTTATTAAAAATAAAAATAAATTATACTATAAATATATAAAAACTATATGATCCAATATCTAATGAAAATTTTGGATCCAATAGTCAAGACAAATGGAGATACTTGTAAGGAAGGAAAAGAATGTGCATGTAGGAGCTAATTGAATCTTGACTAGGAGTTTGTTAAGTTAACTTTTAGGTACCTTAGATTTATTTAAACATGAATAAGAGTGTTTTGGAACATTATAAGGTGATTTAAATAGAAAATAATAAAAAATGTGAAAAAAACCATGAAAATTTTATAAAAATGCATGTTTCTAGAGTGAGTTAAAAGAAACATTTGACAATGATGAAACCTAAGAGAAACTACTAAAATTTTATTAAAAACATTTTGATAGCTTTTAGAACCTATATAGTGGTTGTTTCCTAAAATGTCACAACCATTTTACCCTATTTTACATAGATTTTAATTTTTTTTTTTAAAAACTTATAGAAATGGCATTTTTTTTTAAATTAAAAAGGAAAAGGAAGAAGTCATGTTATAGAAAGGGGGAAGTGGACAAGTTATAATCATGTTTTATGAATTAATATCCCCACATCATCAATAAATGTCAAAAATGATACAACTTGAAAAAACTAGGTGCATACAATATCCCATGTATGCAAGAGAAAGAAGGAACACATGGAATTGAGTAAGATAATGCATGGTTATTCTTACATATTAAGAGGGAAAGATAGATTTTGAGGAGGTATTGTAGTGGATTCATATGATATTTATTTAGATGAAAAAAATTCATCATCAAACATTCCAATGTCCTCAAGTTCAAGTATAAATTATTACAAGGCTTGAGTTTGGTGCACATTTTATACATAAAGATGAAAGTCCTACATATCTATATATCAAAATTAATAATAGTATTACAAAGAAACACTCATGATGAAACACATTTTTTTACTTGATGAAGAGACTAAGGAAATAACATAAAATAATGTCATTTTATATATAGTTTTAAAGTTAGAAGGTAAATGTTATAAGGTGATTGTTGATAATAGAAATATAGATAATCTGGTCTCATGTGAAATGGTGAAGAAATGAGGTTTGTATAAGGTGTCACATATAAAACCATATAATGTTACATGGATTCATAAGTGTCAACATGTGATGTTGAATGAGAAATTCCTTATGAATTTTATCATAGGTGCATATCAAGATGAGGTAGGGTGTGATGTAATGATAGTGGATGTATGTCATGTTCTCTTTTGAAAGGCCTTTATAACATGAAAAAAGGTTATTAATGATGAAATAGATAACATATATCACTTGGTTAAGGATAGAAAAAATTTCACCGTTGTTCCATTAAACACTAAAGAAGAGTATGAAATATAAGTGTTTCTATGAGAGTGCTAATGATATAGGAAAATAATTATTACATGTGGTATAAAAGGAGAAGACATGTTTTGTGTTGATGCCAAAATTGATGTAATATGATTAAAAATGTGTCAAGAAATAAAAACAAAAACCAATTTCATGTAAAGTGAAGGATTTTTTAGATGATTTTTCCAACATTGTTTTGAATGACATATAACAAAGATTACAATAATATGTAGTATAAGTCATCACATAGACTTGATCCTAGGAGATAGTTTTCAAAATAATTAAACATATAAGATGAAACCTCAATAAAATGAAGAGGTACATTGGTAAGTAAATTAGTTACTAGATCAATAATTGATCATGGAAAGTTTGAGATCATGCATACTACATGTAATATTTACATCAAATAAAGGAAGAGAGTGGAGCATTTATGCAAATTTGAGGACCATCAATAATATAATGATCAAGTGAAAAATTCCATTTTTACTAATGGACATCCTTATGGAATACTTGAATAGATCAAATTATTTATTATAAATTGATATGAAGAGTGGGTATCAATGGATCATGATAAGGGAAGGATATTAATAGAATATAGACTTCAATACAAATTAAGGAATGCATGAATGGATTGTGATTCTATTTGGGTTGAAAAATGCACTAAGTAAATTCTTGATCTTAATGAACAAAGTACATAAACCATTTCCTATAAATTATGTTATTGCATACCTAAATGATATTTTGGTGCTCATCAAGATGAGGGAGGAACACTTGGTACATCTATGGAATGTTTTTTATATTTTGTGTAAAGATAAGTTGTTGATAAATATGAATAAACACAACTTATGATTATGGAGTTAGTATAATTTTTTTTATGATATCAAAAGTAGGGATTAATATGATTCCATAGAAGTGTGTACAATACGGTAATGGTTATCACTAAAGAGTGCATTTGAAGTGTAAAGTTTTCATGGATTATAAATATTTTATAGGAAGTATATAAAATACTTTATCACCCCAACCACTCCCATTTGATGATTGCCAACTACCTATGTATCCAATACTTCCAAGGAAGGAAATCAAGACACATATATTTCTCCCACCTAGTTTTAATGGGAAATTATGTTCCTTCATTATATTCGTGCAACTAATGATGTATACATATTTTTAGTGTGTAATAATGTAGATTTTCTCAATGTGAAATAGTGTATAGATGTATTTCAGATAAGTAACAAGTTCATTTTAAATAATACCTTAATCTATTTATATATGGATCCAATTGAATAATTCCTCATGCCACCAACATGTTAGGATAATGGATTGACCCTAAGGATGGGTTTGATTTTTTAAAATATTGATTATTAGAAGTAGGTTGATACTAATCAAATTAGGTCAATATCAACTTTTAATATTGACCATATATAAAATAATCAACCTATGTAAGGTGGAATAAATTAAGAATTGATAGATGTTTTTTTATTATATTTAGTAGGTTTTAAATATATATTGACATTCATATAAGTATATATCAGTTAAATCAAAGGGTTCAGAGAATGACCTATTATGACCTTGTTTGATTACTCAAATCATGCATGGTAAATGTGTGTTAAGCTTATCATTCTCAAGTATTGAAGACCAAATTTTAGTATCTAAAAATTCCCCCATTTTTTTAGTAATGGAATTTATAGATTAAAAGGATAAAATTATCTTTGGTATGAATCTCTAATTATGTAGGTCACTCAATAACAAAACCTACAATCATGTGTAGTCAATGTCCATATAATAATTATTTTGAGATAAAACTAATTTTTATAAAATTTTAAATAAAAAGGATTGGATTACATGTGTGTGTTGGTAAAACCCACGTTTCCCTTGAAAATTTACTGAGATGATGCTTCCTTGTTGAGGAATTCAATAAAATTGTGCTTCCTTCATGAATCACTTGGAGAATTAAGGTTTTCATGCCCCAAAATTTTGTAACTATGAGGGATATTGGGTTTCAAAGGAGAATTTAACCAACCATCAAGAATGTGATGAAAAATAATATATAAAATAACCCAAATATTATGTAGGAAAAAGAGATAAACATCAAGCCATGTTCACTCAAATAAATAACTGCATAAGTTAAAAAGATAAAATCATGCCAAGATCACTTAAAATTAATAAACCACTATAGATTTATTATAGATTAAATTTCAATATTTCACTCAAGTTTTATCAATTTAAATATGTGTAAAAAAATAATGATTTAAAATGAATTGACAATGTTCATTCCCCCATCATGTGCATAGGTTTGATTGTGTAGTTTCACTCAATATTGAATAGAATGCATGATTTAAAGAGAATAGAACCTATGTTTAAGTGTGTCTAATTTCAATGCATATGCATGGAACATGCCCCTATAATCCATATCAATATGAAAATATTTTAATGTAATTGAACCAATCCAACATCTAAATATCTAAATTTTCTAAAATATATACTTTTATTTTATTTTTTGATCATGGAGGCTTATGTATTTATGAGAAGCCCATAATAATTCCCCATTTTGACATGATGGATGTATATTATAAGTCACTAATCTCAAAATAAAAGTTAATTATATTATGTCATTTTAAAAAATGTTATGTAATATCATTTGATCATGTGGATAATATATTATCATATTAATGTATGTATTCATCAAGGCATGTATGTAACATATGGAATGCACATCTTGCAAGTGTATATATAGATAAATGTATCAATAAATCATTTTGTATTAAGATAATTGAATAATAATACGTCATAAAAATTAATGATGCAAATCATGGCATAAATCAATGTCATCAAGATCAAAAAATGTGACAAGCTCAAGTGTTAGTGTCATACATAAGGTTAAAGGTTATATATGAGGGACATAAAATGTCATAAAATATATATATAAGGTCCCCACATAATGGGATATAAAAATGTCTCAATAAAGGGATATCAAGGGTTTCACATTAAAAAAGGCCAATATCCACACATAATAATTGAATACAAAGTAGCCTATCATGTAAAAGAGTAACAACATCAACGTATCATTGAACACGGAACTAGCCTACACCAATCCACACACACACACACACACACACACACACACACACACACACACAAACACACACACACACACACACACACACACACACACACACACACACACACACACACACACACACACACACACACACACACACACACACACACACACACACACACACACACACACACACACACACACAAATGGCATATCATGTATCACTCTGTAATAAATTATTAACTAGAAAGGAATGTTGAAATTTAGGTATCTCAACATGGTAAAAATATCATGGAAATATATAACCTACAATAGTGAAACATATGGAATAAGATGCTCCCAGTATCACCATGGCCACTAGATAGAGGGAAAACTAGCATATGTATATAATCTATATGTCCTACATAACACTCAAATACCATGAAATTCATGTGTGTATGTAAATAGTGTGACATATACCAAACATGTGATATATAACATCACGTTTTAAAAAAAAAAACCATCATTATACCTCATCATGATGATGGTTCATGAAGTGTGAT
This sequence comes from Torreya grandis, assembly GCA_037957365.1. Taxonomy (NCBI): domain Eukaryota; kingdom Viridiplantae; phylum Streptophyta; class Pinopsida; order Cupressales; family Taxaceae; genus Torreya; species Torreya grandis. Next base: position 514,177 of record JARHVA010007740.1, on the reverse strand, counting down.
CTAAAATGTTGAATTAAAAATATTTTACATGATTTTAACCAAAAAAATTATCTTTCACTTCATTAACTATAAAAACACCATATCTCTTATATGTGATAAATAACATATGTAAATAGTGTAAACTACCAATCATGTCATGCTCAAGTCATTATTTTGGATTTTTTTAATATATAAATGTTTTTTCATCTTATGATCATTTGATTTTTTTTTATTTTTAAAATATTTGAAATTTGGAAATGTTAAACAAAGATCATATCCATGGAAGGGTCATGGAAAGTGATTGTATCAATTAGTTTAAAGTAATTTTTTGTGCATAGTGGGTATCGACTAGGTATGCATCATAATATTATAATCAGTCATGTGTTTTTAACCATATCTATCATGATCACTACTTTTAGAAATCAATGTATGATTAGTGGCTCTAGAAGGTTAATGGATTTGTTGTGTCAGGGTTTTGTAGTATAATTATGTGTCATTGCCTATGTTTATTTTGGAACACATTTAACTACCCATGATAATAACTGAGTATGTAATATAAGATATGGCATACACTTTGGTCTCTATGTAACTCTTTATTATTATCAATTTTGAATAAATGGTTATATAGATAGTGTTGTAATTTGGATTTTAACCCTTTGATGAGATGTTTGAGCTCTCGTCATCCAAGTGGCACAATTAAAACACCTCTAGGCTTATGGGTAGCCTAAAAATGAGGTGAATTTATAGATAGGGTTAGCCCCTTAATGTACCACTGATATACCACTACTACACATAAAATTTATGTGTAAAATGGAGAGATAAAACTAGAAGAATATTATCCTAAAGGAGGTGATACACCAAATAATTTGATGACTTCCAACTAGCTACATGTTACACATGAAACCAAGATACTAACCAAACATACACTTCTACAATCTACATCTCACATCATTGTTACATTATGAGGTTTTGGATGAATGTTTAGACTAGGATTACTAGACAAGAGGACTTTAATGGCACTAGTGAATTGAATAACTCACTCAATATTGACACTTCCTAGAACACTTCACATGCCCTAATATACGAAGATTTCAAATTGTAAACATGATGAAAAAATGAGACAACATGCTAAGGAATTCATAGTATTCACTAAGCAAGATCCAACTTTAAATTAAACACACTATGAAAATTCATGAATAGGTAAAAATAAATAGTATTATTTATAAAATGTTATGCAAATGAGTATGGCTTCACCATACTTAGGTGGAACATAAGTTATAATGGCCAAAATGGCTAGTTCTTATAGAAATTAAGAAAGAGAGGAGAAGAGAGAAGTCCAAGGTAACAAGGACACTTGTAAAGAGATAAAAGTAGTTAAATTTTCATTATAAGAGGATTTGGAATGAACCAATCTAGTTTAAAAGGAACAAGTGGCTCTCCAAGTCCTGAAACTTTTACAAAGTGGCATGAAAATTCTCATTCTGGCTTAGAAAACTACCTTCATGATTTGGACCTATTTAAACATCCCAAAGATAATTAGGGATAGGTTTAATTATTTTAATGAATGGGAATTATTTCATACATTCATTTACATACATTGGTAGTAGGCCTAATCATCTGAAATCATATTGGAATGAGCCATCATCATCTATAGTCCAAAAAACTCTTCTTTCATGCACCCTGCACACTTGGACTCAAATTTGGATTCAATTTTCCATGAAAAAACATATTATGGAGTATATGACAACTTTAAATACCATTAATATCCTTATAAGCATCAATAACACTTTAAAATCACTTACATTTAGAGTTTTCGAATGTCTCACTAGCTTGGTCACTATGCTAGTTTTGATTGGTTGAGATGAAGCTACTTTTTAAGGCACTTAGGAGTTTTTAAAATTAATTATATTGACATTAGGATTTATATTAATTCCTAATATTCTCTCCCATGTGATTGGAATCTCTTGAAACCTCTTAAAACCTAAATAATGCACAAAACTGTCAAAAAAGCTTGTTTTACACTCCATCCATATAGTTTTATACAAATAATCCTGATGGGGAGTAGCCTAATAAATTATTATAAATAATCCAATAATAATTTTATACAAAATATTCCATTAAAAATATTTTACCATCCTCATCTTCCTAATCAGGTCCTTATAAGGGTTTTAGAAAGTTTAACCTCTTAAGCATCATTCGTAAAGATGGGACATTCAACTTGAAAAAAATTCCACAAGAAGGTTTTTTTGGACCTCTTATAACTCCTCTAAGATAATTTTTCATCAATGTGAAGTCTCATGAAATATGTGAATAATCAAACTTCTCCTATATAACTTGTTTCTCCTTTTCCTATAGGCCTAGTGTTGTATTTGACCCAAAAATGGCTTCCTTAGGGTTTCCATTGCATATAAATAGTTTTAAGATGTATGAAATGATCCAAAAATTATTCCCAAATGGATTATAATTTTTTTCTAAGGTTTCGAGTGAAAGTGACCTTCCATTTGGCCTATAGGCCTAAACCTTGCTTGACATACTTAACTACAACACTGAAGGTTTAGACCATTATTTTTAGTTTAACCCTTATTTTTAAGGTTTTATATGATGGTATGGATGTTTCAAAACCTTATAAACATTTATTAATTTCTCAATCAGTCCTTATCTCATCTCTTTACCTTTCCTTCCTAATACTGTAGGTTTTTGATCATAAATGGAATGCCCTCTATCTATTACAAAATATAGGGACCTCCTTATTTGATAAGAAAATTTTGATTAATTTAGTAGATTATCCAATTCCTAAAGGTTATCTATATAAATTTTTATCTCTGGATCTGTGATTTGACCTCCCAAACTCTCAAAAATCCAAGACAAACATGCCAGGTAAAGACTATATGCAAGAATTTCACCTTAGACTATGTATTTCATATATAGATCTCCCTTTTCTATTTAATTTCCATTTTAAATGCCTATAAATAATTTAATGGTAATTATGGAGTTATCTCATTCTCTATTCATTACTCTAACCTCTCACAAGCCCCTCACACACCTTGATTCAGTCAAGACTGAGTGTAACCTTGTTAGTTGTATCCCTATTTTGGAGGTCACCTATAAATGTATGTGTATGGATTAGGACTTAAATAGTTCATAAGCCTTAATAAAATATTTTTAATACTTATTTCACCTATAATTATTCTCATCTCACATTTTGGAGGTTGAAAATCTCTCAAGACCAATCAAGACTAGTTGAATGCATTCTACCTTAAAAGGGTACCTTTAGGTGTTATTTGCTTGAGTCAAGCTTGAAATAATTTTAAAAAACCCCTTTATAGTTCCTTGGAGTCATTTGGTGTTTTTTGGATCCATTTATCTCATGTTTGGGCTATACCCATATCATGAACCATCACCCCTTAGTTCACTGCTTTTCTCAGTCAACACAGTCAACTATGTTAGAAAAGATGAAACCCCATAGGTGGATATTATTCTCTTGAAAGGTGTTATGTTATTTTGGATAACCCATTTAAATAATCTAATAAAAATTTTCAATTTCAAGGAAAGTTTTATGTATATAAGGTCACAATATTCCAAGTTCACCTTAATAAATCTATGGGCACCTACAAGCATGGTGTAGGTGGATGGTTTATAGGTATTTATGGATTTGAAAAATCATCATTATTACATCTTAAGACACTTGAAACCTTTTTAAAAACTTCTAATCACTTTAAAAAATACTAAAAATTCCTAACACTCATACATGAAATAAGGAACAACTTTTCAAACTTGAACCCTATGTTGGTTATAGGTGCATCTTTTCAAGCCATTTGTATGGGTTGTTTCTTGTGTAGGTCTATTTTAGGATTGAAAACATGCCTAACAGACCTATCCTTTAATTTTCATGTGTTATATTTCAATAAAATGGCCATTAAAAACATTAAATATTCTTTTTTGCTCCTTAAGGCATCAACTATCATTCAAAAGGTTCATAAATTATAGATGTTAATGGAGTTCAGTGTTTTAGAAGGCAAATTTAAGGCTTAAACAAAATAGACTCCATCAAATCTCTACCCTCCAAAATTTTCCAAGTCATTATATTTTATAGAGGCTACAAGATGAGTACATTAGGATATATCAAAAGTTCTTGTAACCAGTCATATTATTTTCACCTTTTGGGGATTGTGTCTCTAAAAACATAGTCACCTTATGATCATTTTTTATCATTATAAATTCTCCACATAACCTTTCTTAAGGATCTATCATGATCAAAACCACATGTTATGAATTTAAGGAATTTTCCATCACTTTTTTCCATACTTCAATAGATCTCGTTAGCTCTCTACTAACACTTGTAGGGGACCATTATCATACACAGGCAATAAGTGTGGAGTTGTAAACAATACACATGTTTTCTAACCCCCATGATTTATAGTCCTATATTAATATCTTAAAATGCACTATTTACATCTCACAAAGTTTTAAACCACTACTAAAGCTCTTATTCTTACATGACATCATCATGGAATGCTTGTATGTGAATCTTGACTAGTATGTACATATCAAGAGATGTTGCCAGAATACGGATAATGCGAATGCAATGGAGACATGATCACATGAGATGAAGCAAATGCAAACCACATAGATGCTAAAGCAATTTGAAATTATACAAGAAGATAAATTTCATAAGACAAAATGGAGAAAACCAAAATCTAATTAACATGAGATGGCCATAGTGAAGAATACATATAGGAGAGCACGTAAGTAAATCCTACATAAAAGGTGGTCAAGGCACCCCAAGAATAGACTGTAACTCCTCCATGAAAGGTGGTGATAAGGTGATAAGAATAGAGAAGTAACTCCCATCAAGGGAGTTACTTATGACATTCTTATGACACCTATGACACATCTATGACACACATCTCCACATAAGCTAGCCTATCCCATAAATGTAGGAAAACTCCATGTATGCACAAATATAATTTCCCTAATTAATAAATAGGGAAAAATAAAAACCTACACTACTACCCCCACATAAGTACAACTTAGGTGGGTAGTGTGGAAATATAAAATGGGTACTGGTAACTAGGCCTGATGAGGTACCCATGGTCAAATGCAATCTCCCATAAGATAGAGAAAAGGAGAAAACTCATAGGAAAAAATCCCCCCCCCCCAAAAGAGAGACATAAAAGAAAAGAAGAGGCTAGAAGGCCCCCCTAAAGATGATGATGCTACAGATGTAGACCACACCCCAAGAAGATCTCATAGATGAATGAACTTGCTCTTAGTAAAAGGTTTGGTGAAGATGTTTGGAACATGCTCTAAAGACTAGCAAAATATCAAGTCAATGACTTGACTATGAATAAGCTCCCGAATGAAATGCATGTGAATCTCTATGTGCTTGGTCCACTAGTGCTAAACTAGATTCCTACAAATTTGAATGGTACTCTAGTTGTCATAATAAATGATGGTGGGCTACCTGATAGGAATGCCAAACTCAAAAAGTATCCCCTGAAGCCAAATAGCCTCAGTAGCTGCATTAATAGCTCCCTTGTACTCTCCCTCATCAGATCTACTTCATCATGATGATTCCTCATTAGATTCAGATCAGCCACAATAGGTTCTTGAGCCAGAGACATCTTCTTCTTCTTTAAGTTTAGATAGTCAAGACAGTGATGCAGGGTCATCCACCTCTAGTCAGTTAGAGGATGAGGAGTTAGCACCTGACTCACCCACTTTCAGGCCACTTTGGGTCAGATAGACACTTGAGAGTGCTGGCACTTGGGTAAGAGATCCCACAGATGATAGACATACTAGGGGGATTTTTAGAGAGATCTGCATGCCTTCTTTGCTTTAGTTTCAAATCCACACACTTTTTGAGAGGCATCAGGGGTACATGAGTGGGATAGTGTTATGGAGGAAGAATATTCTTCCTTAATAAAAAATCACACTTGGGATTTGACTTCACTTGCTAAGGGAAGAAAGATGGTTCGATGTAGGTGGATATATCAGACCAAGTTTGCAGTAGATGGGTCAATTAATAAGTACAAGGTGTGACTGGTCACCAAGGGTTTCTCATAGGTGGTAGTCATTGACTACTCAAAGACCTTTACACCCATTGCAAAGATGACTTCTATCTGACTCACCTTGGTTATTTCTATAGCACATGGTTGGGATGTACATCAGATGGATGTGAAGAATGCCTTTCTTCACGGAGACTTAGAGGAGGAGATCTACATGGAGTAACCACCAAGATTTGTTCAGGATTCTTCCTTAGTATGTAGACTTAGTAAATCTATCTATGGCCTCAAACAAGTTCCTTGGGCATGGTATGCCAAGATGGATTCCTTCCTTCTCACAGTAGGTTTCACTAGGTGCCATTCTGACCCCAATGTCTACTTCTTATGACATGATGATTCCCTCCTAATTTTGGTTTTATATGTTGATGACCTTTTGATCTTTGGGAGTTCTTCATCGGCTATTATAGTAGTGAAGGCATCTCTTTAGGATAGATTTGACATGATAGACTTGGGTTTGTTGCACTACTTCCTTGGCATCAAGATATCATAGTCAGATTTAAGGATTTCTCTTGACACTTCTCTCGATGAACAACTCATGAGTGACTAGATCTAGAAGGTGATACCCCTTAATACCATCCAAATATCCTACAAAGATGCAAGGCTTAGACTGATTTTCCATATCTTTGCATTTCTTCTTCAAAATGTGGGCCATGGCTGGGGATTTGAAAACCCTAAGGTGCTCAACATCAAGTTTCCTTTTATGCCAAGCTTCAAAGGGTGTTATCCATTTCAAAGCTTTGTGAGGAACCCTATTTTGAATGTAGCAAGCACAATTTATGGCTTCAACCTAGTATTGTGGTGCTAAGGATTTAGAGTGAATCATACAGCTACCCATCTCTTTCAAGAACTTATTTTTGTGTTCTGCAACCCCATTTTGTGAAGGACTGTAAGTGACTGTGCACTACAAATCAATCCCCTCTATGGTGGAAAATTGCTCAAACCTATTGCTGACATACTCCCCTCCATTATTAGTTTAAATAACCTTGATGGATTTCTCACTCTATTTCTCAACAAGAGCCTTGAAGTCTAGAAAATTTTCAAACACTTTAGACTTTTGTTTGAGAAAATATATCCAAGTGTACCTAGAGAAATCATCAATGAAAGTGAGGATGTACTTGGCCCTTGTGAAAGATGGTTTGGGAAAGGGTCTTGATACATCATTGTGGACTAACTCCAAAGGTTGTGAATCCCTCCAAGCTTTGCCTTTCTCAAATTTTTCTTCGGAATGCTTCCCAAGGGAGCACCCCTCACAAAGTCCTTATGAGAATTGGACATGGTGCAAGCTAATGACCATGTCATGTTTGAAAAGTTGCTTAAGGTAGTGGTAGTTAAGGTGGCCAAACTTCTCATGCCATAATTTTTTAACTCAATCTAAATGAGTCAGTAATGCCATTAGAGAAGAATTAGGTGCAAAATGTGAGGAGTATAACCTTGCTTGGTGATCTTCCCTACCCACTGCCACTGTAGTATCACTATGCAACTCCCTGATAGCCACTAAATCTAGTGAAAACTAAACTCTCATGCCCTGACCAATGTGAGTGATTTGGTACACTGATAGGAGATTGGTTGAAAGAGAAGGAACATTTAGAACATTATTGAATGTTCCTCCTTCCATTTCAACTGACCCTCTCCCTGCAACAAAAACTGATGTGTCATCACCCAAACTAATTGAAGTCATGCTACAAGGCTGTAAAGATGAAAACTCAACTAGTGAAGAGCCCATGTGGTGAGAAGCACCTGAATCAATGACCCATGATGTTTTAGAAGCTACAATTGCTACAAGGGCCTTGCCCTTTTCTTTTTCCTTACCCTTGCCTTTTGCCTTGGTAGAATCTTGGGTAGATGAATTTTACTTGATGGACTTAGGAACACCTATGTTGTGCTTCTCTAGAAGATGAGTTAGGTGATCTATTTGTTTCTTCATGCATTTGTGTTCATCATGCCCTATCTTTTTACAATAGGCACACTTAACCTTCTCCTTCTTAGGTTTAGCATTGGAGGAGGAAGACTCAGTGTTGTTTTTGGTAGGATTGTTATTTTCTTTCTTCTTCTCCTGGTCCTTATTCTTTTTCTTCTTCTCCTTTGTTGAAGTCTTATCCTTACCATTTCTAGCTGTCAAAGGTTGGGGTTGAGTAGACTTCATTGTCCCCATTTGAATTAGCTTATCTTGATCCCTAGTCAAGTCGGTAATGAATGAATCCAAAGAAGGCATTTTCCATGTAGTGCCAAGGGCACTTTTTGTGGCATGGAAAGTGGAGACAAAGACTAAATAACTTAGACCTAACTTTGTGAGAATAGAAAGGATGAGTTGATCATAATTATTCTCTATCCCAAATTATTTCAATTGCAATCTAAGGGCCTTAAACTTAGTGAATAAGTCCTGTAGGGTGTCAAAGTTGCTAGGACTTAGACTTATGAGTTCATTTTCGAGCTCATGACCTCTCATCTTATCAAACTTCCCAAATAAGAGTTCTAAGGTGTCCCATATGTCTTTGGGAGTATTGGAGTTTTCTAAATGGAGGAGAAGTTTTGGAGACATGGAAAAGCTCAGTAATCCATAGGCTTCATCACTACGGTTGTACCACTTGACCTTTTCAACATTAGTGCTGGGTTTTACTTCAGTACCCATGGTGATCCTATGAAACCCTTTGCTTCTAAGAATGATTGAAATTTTAACCTTCCATTCATGATATTTGAATGGTGTTAGGGGTTTAAGTTGAAAATAATCCATTTGAAGCTGAATTTAGGTGAAGTTGTGTTGATTGTAAGTTGTGAATTTATGCAAAAAGGAGAATGAAAGCAAAGATTTACAAGTTGAGAAAAGAAAACACACCCCACAAAAATGTTGATCCCCCAATAAAATATTTTATTTCATGCTCAAAATACATTATTCTTAGCTGAGAATGCATCTTAGAGCAATCAGTGCAAGACTTAAGCAAACAGGACGTTGGACTCAGCAAAAAATGTGTCTTGGGAGACCCAAATTTTAGGCACTTTATAAACTAGTTCATTTTGAACAAATAATAATCCTACACTATGGATAATTTAAATACAAACACTTTTTCAAAATATGTCACCCAAATTTGAGCTACCGTTTGCAAGATATTAAAGATTCAATTTTCCTGTAAACTAGTGTTTTTGCAAAAAAAAGCACTAAAACATTAAAAAGATGCATGTTTTCAGAGAGAAAGTGGCCTTAAAACCACTCATTGGATTCAAAATAGAGTTAGGAATCCAAAGGAGATATTTTTGAGGGGGAATTGGCCTCCTACCAACTTGGGCCTGACCCTTTGTCTTCGTAGGTCGAAGATACAAGTTTTGAAAAAACTTTAAATTGCTTTTTTTTTTAATGCTAATTTCAAATTTGATTTTAATTAAAAAATTAAAATTACTGAGTTAGATCAAAATAATTTTAAAATCAGATTTACCAAATGAATTAGGGAGAGAGGGTGGGCCCACCAAATGGGCATTGGAAACTAAAAAGTGTCTGAAGGGCGACAAGGTCAGTTGAGTTTGACGTCAAGGGCAGTAAGGTTGGCTGAAAGCTAGAAGGTGAGTCAGCCATCACTACCAATGTGGCATCAGCATTGGTGCCTTCCCCTTTCCAAAAAACATCATGGTGAAGCCCAGGCTGTGATTGGCTGCATGAAATTAGAAAGGACTATCTGCGCGAATAGATAAGTGTCTAGCATGGCCTTGGGGTGCAATGGGTGCCACTGTTGGAGAGTGTGTGCCTCACAAGGTTACCATTATGAGTGGGTAGTGCCTGGACTAGTAGTCCTCACCCCTTTCCTCATGCTAGACACCGGGTAGTGCCACTGTGCCTTGTTGGAGTCGCACACCACATCCTACCAGATGCCCCACACTGAAAGTGGCGTCTAAGAACAGAAACTAGATTGCAAAGATCTATATTTTCCTATAGAATGACAAAAAAAAGAAATTTTATTCCCTTTTCTGAAGCCACAATAGATCTATACAAGATTTCTTAGCAAATTCTAACTCAGAAGTAATTTTTTTAACAAGTTTCTGTATGGATTTGCATGAGTTTTCAAAAAACTCTACCGAAACTCTCAAATGCAATGGAGTTAAACAAAAAAATACTAAGAAATCAAAGTAAAAAATTTAGAATAAACTAATAGCATAACTAGACACATGATTACCAGAGTGGCTCTGATACCATATCAGAGTTATTGCCAGAATCTGGATAATGTGAATGCAATGGAGACGTGATCAGACGAGATGAAGCAAGTGCAAACCACATAGATGCTAAAGCAATTTGAAATTATACAAGAAGATAAATTTCATAAGAAAAAATAGAGAAAACCAAAATTTGATTAACATGAGATGGCTAAATTAAAGAAAACATACAGGAGAGCACGTAACTCCTCCACAAAAGGTGGTCAAGTCACCCCAAGAATAGACTGTAACTCCTCCATGAAAGGTGGTGACAAGGTGATAAGAATAGAGAAGTAACTCCCATCAAGGGAGTTACTTATGACATTATTATGACACCTATGACACATCTATGACACACATCTCCACATAAGCTAGCCTATCCCACAAATGTAGGAAAACTCCATGTATGCACAAATATAATTTCCCTAATTAATAAATAGGGAAAAATAAAAACCTACACTAATAGTAGGTAGTAGTTAAAAGTGTGAATAGTGTATTACATTAAGACTTAAATGAGTTCCAAGCATATTAAACTACCTCCAAATTGATTTTAAAACCATAAAATGGATTCAAATATCTATTTTCCTAGTCTCCACATGGTTTTATTCTTCTAAAAACCTGTAGATTAACATTTTCATGGTAGATTGATTGGTAAGTTGTATATCATTGCAATTACATATATATTTCTTTGGTAAAAGAGGTTAAAAAGTGAAGGTGACAAAAATAAAATTGGAAGAGTGTAAACCAACCCATATTCATCTTTCAAAACCACTATCAAAGTAAGAAGATCCTGTAAACGGTGAAAAATTACCTACAACATATAATGATGCTTCTCTTGGAACCTAAGCTATTTTACTCATCAAAAAAAAATGAAACATGAAAAAAATAATGTATAGAAGTTTAATATAGATTAAAAATCATCTGGAACAAATAATACCAATTGTATTGTACAAAAATGGCCAAACCAAAGGAAAACCTATAGGGTGCATATATTGGCAAGTAAAAAAACACAATAAAATTCATGAGTATGGTAATAAAAAAAAGGATACCATTATTTGAACTCATGTTATGTAAATTAATATCTCTAAGTTTATTTTCACCTCCCCAAGTTGTTTGATATGGAACCTCCCCTACTAGTTATACCAAGTACAAACCTGAAGACTGGTTTTGTGTGCCTGGAAGGATGAAAAAGGAGAAAAATGGTTTTGGTCCATATTTAGCACTTAAAAATAATGTCAATAATTAATATGGATATAAGGAAACTAAAGAGTCATTTCATGACTTTATCCCATGTCAAATACTTCCCCATGGGCTGTAAAAATGCCAAACTCTTCTCTTTTCCCAAGAAAACTACCCTTTCTTCTGAAGAACCTACCACTTTCAATTACCAATAGTTTATTTATACATATGAGGACACATGGGGCATTAAATTACCTTTTTAAAACTTCATATTTCTATAGTATTTTATACAACTCATTTAATACCTATTTATGACCCCCAAAATGACTCAAAATGATAAATGGGCTAAACTATTAATTGACCAAGGCTAATATGACATGGAATAGTATAAAAAGACACATAATACATCCTATTACATAATATTATACCCCATAAAACACTGAAAACTCAATTTATACCTATATGTGCCCTAATTTGACCTATAGGGTCAAATTTAGTCAATAAATTGGTGACTCATAGGGGTAATATGCCTACTATACTAACTAGACCAGTAGCCTTATTAGTCCATCAAGATTAGGAAGTCATATAAAGTCTAAAATAAAACAAGGAGACTTTTGACCATTGGCCAAAAAATTTGATCAAGATAAGACCACTTGACTACCTCAACACACAAAACAAAGGACACACACAAAGTAAAGCAAACACATAAACAATAAACGCACACACATGTGATCAAAAAACCTAGGGGAAAACAAGAATAAAATAAATATATACAACTAAAAATCAATAATACCTCCATTTCCAAGATCAAAATGAAAGTTTCTTGCATCCCCTTCTTCATGAGATGAATCATGGTGCCAAGCATGTTACTCTTTGGATTGAACACTTGATAGATAAGACCTACTTCTTGTCACCTCACTTGCTATTCTCTCAAATATAAAATCTTCAAATAGGTCTCTAATGTAGATTTATTCATCTTGGCCTTAGACACATACCTCATATTTTTGCCCACTTTTCATCTCATGATCAATTTTAATCTTATTTGTAGGCATGGTTTCAAGAGGAATGGTTTCTTGTTATTTTAAATATTGATGCCGATATAAGTTTTTCTTGACCTCAAAAGGCTTAATTAGAATTTTATCTCGCTCATCTATGACATGTTTGACAATTTCATCTTTCTCATCATCACTTATAATTAGCTCTAATGAAATAGTATACCCCTTGAGAGACTCAAACTCATTACAAATGTTTTCAAACTACTACCACAATTCTTTATCCTCTTTTTGATAATCATTATGAAGGGGAAAAATAAGATAAACTCATTCATCCTCTTCCTTATAATCCAAAAGGAATTTATCTAAGATTTCCTCTTCAACACAAGGCATTCTTCATCATCAATCAAATAAGAAGACTCTACATAAGGGCTCACCTCTTCCTCATCATTTTGGACCTATTGAGTGATCTCAAGTTCTATCTCAACTATCATAATCTGATCTTGGTTCTGAAAGGATTCAATATCCTCCATCTCCTTCTCTTTCTTGGTGATTCCAAGACTAGACATCTTGAAATTAGGTGACCTAGAACAATGAGGATGCCAATGAGTTATACTTTATTCAAGAAAGAGTTTTGAATTTTCCTCAACCAACTACTCCTATTTAGGTTCCCATAGCATAGGTCCATAAAGGTAGAGGGTGGTGTGGTGAGGACAAAATGAAATAGCTGGTGGAGGTGGAACATAGGACTCAAAATCAGATTGAAAATGACTTATAGGGGATTCATTTAGAATCTCTTGAGGAAGGGGAGGTAGAGCTTGGGATAAATTAGCTTGGTTTTCTTCCTTACATTTGAAAATGACTTCATTGACATCTGATTTATATTGAAAAATCTCTTGAAGAGGGATATATTGGGTGTGTTTAGGCATAGGATCTTCTTTTGGGTCTAAACCTTCCATTATACATTGACTTAACAACTTCATTAATTGACTCTAACTCTTCAATTTGATTAGCTAGGTTATCTTGGAAAAGTCTCTCTTGAAGTTTTAAGGTATCATCATGAGGATAAGGAGTAAAAGAGGGCTTGCATAGAAGACAAGAGATCTATTGAGGAATGGTGGGAGGAGTTTGCATAGGATCAAGTTTTTATTCAACTTCACACCTTTATCTATGATTTTTTCCTCTTTCTTTCCCCATGACTCTAATTTATTACTCCAGGTTAGGATGTTAGGATTAAATTTTATCTCTTAAGGTAGTGATACAACCTAACTAGTGGATGAAGTATTCAATAAACTTGGGATCTCCTTAGGCTTGGATTCTCCACCTTATCTCCAACTTGGAATCTCATATCTAGAGGTATTTTCTTGATATGTGGATGCAATGAGAGAAGGAAATGAGTACTTAGATTCCACTTTATTTTTTGATGACATGGACTGGTGCATATGCATATTATCCATCTCAATTTTCCTATCAATATTAGCTTCAAAAATAAGGTTTCTCTTTTCAACATTCTCTTCTAACTGATTAGGAAAAGGGTGACTTTGATAAGCTTGATTGGGCTCATGAGTAGGGGTAAAATAAGACTAATAGAAATATTGAGGAAGTGGATATGAAGGTTGATATGTTTGATGATATTTATTTTCATGAATTTTTAGCCTATCTTCCAAGGATGAAACTAGACCACTCACATATATCATCTCACTTGTGATCCTTTGACAATTGGCTCTCTCAATAGGTGGCCACTCTCTTTTTACTAGACATAATTCATCTCTCACCTTATGAATGATATGAATAATAAAATATAGACAATATCCCCTTTGTGTATTAATATTCAACATGTAATTCTCATATCCCAAAAGTGTTTGCTTGAAGGTGGAAATGGATTGACTTGAGAAGTGACTAGGTTGACTAGGAGAAAGATATAGAGAAGGCTTATTAAAGATATAGAGAAGGCTTATTTTAGGGTTGATAAACATCATGAATGGGTTGATACACTTCATTATTAGGCTAATAAAATTCATGAATAGGCTAGTAATGATTATATTAGATATGGAATGAGTCATATTGGAATTGGTAAGGGTTAAAACTAGGCTAGTGGGAAATGACATAGGTTGGATAAACCTCACCAAATTGTGTAAAATAAAACTCAACACCAAGGTCAAACATGAAAATTCATTATAAATAAATAACAAAAGGAATTATCATCACAAATATTCAAAATGAATACCTGGGTTTCTTAACTAGCTGATGTAACTTTAGAGTCACCATTGATGCTTGGATAGATGCCTCCAAAGGCTAATTGTTGAAAGATAACACCAAAAATATTTCAAATTCTTGGACTAAGAGTCCCACCGAGTTTGAAAAAACTATTTTCACTTGGATTTTAACCCTTTGATGAGATATCTAAGCTCTCCTCATCCAAGTGGCACAATTGAAACACCTCTAGGCTTATGGGTAGCCCAAGAATGAGGCAAATCTCTAGATAGGACTAACTCCCTTAGTATACCACTTATATAACATTACTACACCTAAACTTTAGGGGGTGAAGATAGATAAAAAAAATAAAATCAAAATATCCTAAGGGAGGTGATACACAAAATAATTTGATGACTTCTAACCAACTACATGTTACACATGAAACCAAGAGACTAACCAAACATACACTTCTGTAATCTGCATGTTCTCACATCAATGTTACATTATGATTTTATGGATGAATTTTTAGGATAGTATGATTATAAAATATTAATTTAATGGAACTAGTTAATATACTAACACAATCAACCTTGACACTTCCTAGAACACTTCACATTCCTTGAAAGAAAAAGATTTCCAACTGTAAATAAGATGAAAAAATGAGATAACATGCTAAGGAATCCATAGTCTTCACTAAGAAAGATCCCAAATTCAATTAAAAATAATATTAATATTCATTAAGAGGTAAAAATTGTAGTATTATTGATCAAATGGTATGAAAATGATCTAGGATTTGTCATACTAAGGTGGAGCATAAGTTATAATGGCAAAAATTGCTAGTTCTCATAGAACTTGAGAGAGAGAGAGGAGAAGAGAAGTCTAAGGGTCACAAAGACACTTTTAAATTTGATATAATGAGTTAAATTTAAATAATAATATGATGTGGGACAAACCATGCAAGTTTATAAGGAACAAGTGGCTCTCCAAGTCATGAAACTCTTGTAAAGTGGCATGAAAGTTCTCATTCTAGCTCAGAAAATTGCATTCATGATTTGGGCCTATTTGAACATCCCAATAATAATTAATGATATTTATTATGATTTAAATTAATTTAAATTATTTTAAACATGACTCTCCATGCATTGGTTGTAGGCTTGGTCATCTACAATCATCTAGAAATGAGCCATGATCATCAGCAGCCCAAAAAATTCATCTTTCATGCACCCTACACACTTGGCCTCAAATTTGGCTTCATTTTTCCATTAAAAAATATTTTATAGAGTGGATGAAAATTTTAAATTCCATATATTTATTTATAATCATTAGGTACACTTTAAAATCACTTCCATTACGAGTTTTCACACTTCTCACTAGCTTGGTCACTATGCTAGTTTTGACTAGCTGAGATGAAGTTGCTTATTGATGCACTTAAGAGTTATTAGAAGGAATTAAATTTACATGGTTAATTATATTAAGTACTAATATTCCATCCCTTATTATTTACATCTCTTGAATCCTCCTAAAACCTGTATAATTCATAAAACTATCAATAAAAGCCTATTTTACACACCATCCATATAGTTATATATAAATTATCCTAATGGGGAGTAGCATAAGATATTATTATAAAACATATAGTAATAATTATATGAAGACAATTCCATTATAATATATTACCATCCTCATCTTACCAATCAAGTCCTTATAAAGGTTTAGCAAGGTTTTAGATAGTTTGAAATCTTAAGCATCATTCATAAAGATGGGAGGTTAAAATTGAAAAAAAATAAAAAATAAGGTTTTTTAGGACATTTGATAAATCCTATAAACTCCTTTGGAATCCATGGATATTCTCATGAAAGATGTGAATAATCAAACTTCTCTTATCTAGCTTGTTTTTCCTTTTCCTGGAGGCCTAGTGTTGTCTCTGAGCCTAAAATGTCTTCTTCAAGGTTTCCTTTGCATCTCAATATTTTTAACATGTAAAAAATGATCCAAAAATAATTCCCAAATGGATTATAATGGCGTGTCAATTTTTCAAGTGAAATTTACCTTATATTTGGCCTCTAAGACTAAACCTTGCTTGATATACTTGACTACAACACTGAAGGTTTAGAGCATTCTATTTAGTTTCTCCAATATTTTTAAGGTTTTCCATGTTTTTATGGATTTTTTCCAACCTTCCAAACATTAATTAAATTATAAAATAGTCCTTATCTCATCTCTTTACATTTCCTTCCTAGTACTACAAGTTTTTATTCATAAAAGGAGTGTCCTCTATTTGAGACAAAATAAAGGGCAATCCCCTATTTTATTAAACAATTTTTATTACTTGAGGAGTTTTTACAATTTTTAAAGGTTATCTTTAAAAATTTTAATCTCTTGATCATGTGATTTGACCTTCCAAACTCTTAAAAATCCAAGATAGACCTATCAGGCAAAGACTGTATATAGGAATTTCACCTTAGACTTTGTATTTGATGTTTAGAGCTCCCTTTTCTATGTGATAATTATTTTAAATGCCTATAAATAATTTAATTATCCTTATGGAAGTGTCCTATACTATATTCATTACTCCAACCTCTCACAATCCCCTCACACACCTTGATTCATTCAAGACTGAGTGCAACCTTGTTAGTTGTATCCCTATTTTGGTAGGGGGAAGTTATCCTTAGGGAAGATGAGGTTAAGGTCAACAAATTCTACACAAATGTGTAAAACCCATTAAATTTTGTGATAGGTACAATTTTTGAGACCCATTGGGGATATTTAAGTTTACATATATGAGACACTGAAGCTCTTCTTTGATGAGAAAGGCTATGTGAAGATGTATGCATCAAAGTTTTTGTTTAATAGGCTTAGCATCATGGTGAGTGACTATGTTATGGGTATCAATGGTGGGGTAAATCCAAGGCATATCATTTTAAGAATAAGTGAATGTTATGCTATGGTCTTGGAGGAAAGAGAATAAATATTGAAGCTCTTTGGTATTCAATGATTGGCCCAATTTGATAATGTGGGGATTATCTAGAGTGTCCAAGTTAATATCAATGGAAGATTCATTAAACATAGTTTAGGCCTCAAGAGGAAGGGATTTTTGGATATAATATTCCCCCACACCTAGGTGGGTAATAATGGAATCATCATCTTGATGTTAGATGGTGTTCATGGTGGGAGAATCATTTTCTACCATTTTAGGATGTACAAGTGGAAAGACCTTGGTTTGGCCACTCTTTTGGTAGATGAGAGGGCCTACACTTATAGTATTGATTAAAAAAAAGTTAGGAGGGATAATATTAGGGTATTTAGGTGGAAAAAGTGGTTGGGTTGGCAAGGATGGGATATCTTCCTCTATGGTGGCAATGGGTTTGGGTGAATTGGTGGATTCTTAAGGTGGTTCATAACCAAGGCAAAATGACTCATGAGGTTACAAAGTTTTGAAATGGGGTAACTCATGAGGCCCTTGTTCATAGAGATCAACACCAAATATTTTCCAAGCACATCTATAAAGATACAACTTAGTGAACTTTGGTTTGCTAAGATAGGAAAATTTAGAGGTAAATAGTTAGATGGATGATGTAGTGGTAGGGGTTGGAAATGGCCAATCAAGTCCCCCATAAATGAAATTATTTTGATGGTTAAGGAGACTAATGGGGATGATGGTTCCAACATTAGGGTCATAAGAAGGGTCATGTCTAAGACATCCATATTCTTGGGGGGTAAGGAAGGATTATAAGGCTAAGAGTCTATTTTCCCAAAAATAAAGATGTTGGAATGTGGTTGTCATAGGGTCTTCTATAGGAATCTAGCAAGATGGGATAGATAAGCTAGTGGAAGCTTCATCAATAGTAGGTGTGGAAATGCTATGGGTTTTAGCTAGTGAGGATGTGTTATTGGTAGATGGTTGTGTGGTGGATAAAGGAGGAATAAGGACATCATTGGGCCAATATGTCATATTTCAAGATATAAAAAGACTAGGGTCATCTTGAATAGTCACAACTTGCCCTTCATGTTTAAACTTGACACATCGATGTAGGGTGGAAAAGACATAACTCATGGCATGAACCCAAGGGTGTTTGAGTAAAATTTTGTTTTGAAACTCTCCTTCTAAAACATAAAAGAGATCAATAATAGTATGAGGTCTTACATAAATGTGGATGAAAACTATGTCTAAGGTAGTAGCCATAATATCATTGAAAGAATGAAGAATCATTGAGATTTCAAACATTATGCTTTTAGGTAACAATAACTGGTCATAAGCATGGGAGGAGATAATATTTATGTTATCTCCCCAATCGATCATCACCCTTTTAATGTGGGTTTGATCGATATATGCCATAATGAATAGAGGGGGATCAGGATCTTTTGAATGTATAGAAGGTATTTCTAAATTTTTGAAGGTGACAAGGTTGGAAGTCTGAAGGGTACAAATAAAAGTGTCTAGAGGAAAAGGATCCTTGAGTTGGACCTTGATGGATTTTTGAGCCTCTATGTGTACTTGATAGTGATGGGGAGAGGTAGATATTAACACATATACAAGATCATATTTATTGGATTTTGGTGAAGTTGCTTAATGATAGATTTTTATATGGATATTGCATATGGGTTAAGGTATGGAGGTTTAGATAGAGAGGAACCTAAGATAGACACCTTGGATTTTTTTAAAGATGGATAAGGTTAGGTGTTATTATCTTAAAAGTTCAAGGAAGGGTAAGTATGCATAATGGATGCCTTAGTCTTCCCTTTATACTTTTGTTAGGAATGAGATTGGGTAACTATGTGAATAGTGTGGATAAGGGGGTTATCTAGGTTAGATGGTTGCTTTGATTCCTCTTCTTCACTTTTGGGTGAGACCAAAGATTAGATGGGCTGAGTTGGTGGTTGGATTGGTAATAAGGATGAAGGAGGTTTGTCTGATAATAGATCATCATCTTTGTATAAGTTGTGAATTAGTATTTAGAGAGCTTTACAAATCTTAGTGTTATGTCCTGGCACCCTATGATATGCACATATCAAGTTATCATTAAACCAAGAGAATTCAGTATGTAAAAGGTCAAAAGGTTTGATGGGTAGTAAGCCTCAAGGAAAAAGTTTGCAACAACCACTAGAGGATGATCATGTAAGATTTAGCTAAAGGTGATAAAGGTTTAGTGGTTTTTGTTTTGGGTGTTGAAGTAGAAGGTTATGGTGACATGGGTTTCATGATAGGTGTCTTGGGTAAAGTGGTATACTTGGTTAATGGTTTTGGTTTGGGTAAGGTGTTAAATGAGCTAGAAAAAAATGATGGTAAGGTAGGTAACTTAGGGATTACTGGTGTAGTGGGGAAAGGTGCTTTAAAGAGCAAGTATGAAGGTGTGACTAATAAAGGTGGTGGGGTTTTGGTAAAAATGATGAATTTTATGTTTAAGGTAGAGGGATGGGGACCCTAAATGGAAGGAAAGGTTAAGGGAGGTAAAATCTAGGGGTTTTATCCCTTTTGTGATTTTACCTCTTTGGTTGTTTTATTTTTTGGTTTTGAATGGGATTTAGTCACTTTAATTGTCTTAGTGTGTCTAGGTGTTTGAGGGTCCATAAATTTGGAAGGGGTTTTAGTTAGTTCAATAGAGGTTTTAATTTATTTAGAAGGCTAGGTTGGTTTGTCAAACAAGGGGTTAGAAGTTCTAGTTTGGTTCCCTTACCTTTATCTTGACCTTGATAGAAGGTTTTACAATTAGAGGTTGGGTAGATGGAGTCATCTTCTTTTGTGAGATAGCTTTAAAAGAGGGGGTAGATGGTTCTGAGATAGGGGAGGTAGGTGTGGCATACTCCAATGGAGGTGTGGATGTGGTTGCTTCCTTTATTTAGGTGTCTAAAGGAATACAAGGTAGTCTTTTTTATTCCAACAAGGGAATGGGAAAAGAAGTAGTTGAGGTAACATTCTATTTGTTAATGGGTCCACTGGTAACCACATTAATAGTATGTACCTCATGAGATTATTCAAGTTTATTTTCATGATGAGGGGTAGAAGGAGCATGATTAGGGAAAGGTTTGTAGAATATGTCAAGGGCTTGGTTCGGTGGCACATTAGGATTGTCCAATGTGAGCTCCCCCTTGTCAATGAGGGATTGGACAAGGTATTTAAAGGTATTACACCTATTTATGTCATGTCTTATGACTTGGTGAAAAATACAATGGTCACTCTCATTATACCAACTGGGCATGGGGTGAGAAGTATCAAACTATTTAGGTGGTTTACTTGGTGGAAGTTGGATGATTTTGACTATTAGTAACTTTTTTAAAATGTAAGGATAAGGCTCCCCAAGTGGAGTTAATGGCTTATGATTATTCCAAGTTTGGTTCATTTGGTTTTGCTTTAGATAGTTATAGGGGTCAGAGGTTTGGTTCTTTGGGTTATGTTGGTTGGTAGATGGTAGAGGTGTGACTTTGAGGATAATAGTGTTGGTAGTGGCTTTGCTTTTGGAATTGGTATTGGTTATGTTGTTTAGTTTAGAAGGAGAGGATTCATTGGTTTTTTAAGTTGGGTTTTCTTTCTTAAACTTTAATCTTCCTTCATCAATGGCTCTATTCTCTATTTTGTGAGCTTTGGTAAAATCTTCATCAAATGTCTAAAATATTTGGACATGCAATGTGGATGAGATGAATTTTGTACATGCCCAGGCTAAGATCTCTATAATCTTAGGTGAAATGTAAATTTGGTTGATTAGGCTCCTCCAATGAGCCACAAAATTGGCAATAAATTCATCATTAAATTGAAAAATGGAGTAGAGGTCGGTAATAGAAACTTTCTTGGATATATTGATTGAGAAGTGATCCAAAAAAGTTTGGGCTAGTTAGGTGAAGGAGAGGATGGAGTTTTTTGGGATGACACTATACCAATCTAATGTTGGTCAAGATAAGGACATAGTAAATATATGAAGGAGGAGATCATCATTATGGGAAATAAAGTAACATGTGTTCCTAAATGATCTTAAATTTTGTTGGTGGTCCTCCTTGCTTTGAAATTTAGAGAATTTTGGCAATTTCCATTATAGAGGATATGGTTAAAGAGGGATGGATGGATGGGTTCATTAAAAATTTGGTCATAATAGATAAGGTTATGTGATCCTGAGATGGATGAATCAAAGGTAGTAATCTTTCCCATTAACATCTTGACCAAGTCTGTTTGGGTTTGTTGGGTTGGATAGGTATATGACATGTTTTATTGGTGTTGGGTGAAATTGGAATAACTAGTGGATGGTTGGGATGATGTTACATGTGTGTGTGAGGTCACGTAAGTTTGGGTGGAAGGTGAAGGTATATATACTTGTGTGTTAGGAATATATTGATAAGATGTCACAGATATGTGTTGAAAGGTTAAGGTTGGGGGGTTTATGTGTGGTATCAAAGTGATTAGTGGGTTAGTTGGTTAAATATGGGTATTAACCAAAGTGCTTATGGGGGGAAGTGTTTGTGGTATGAAGAGTACTAGATTTTGAGATTAGGTTGTGGTTGAGGTAACAGTTGCTACCAAAGGGAGGATGGAAGGAGTGGAGGATAATGTCATAATGGGTGGGGTGTAGGTGACTAAGGGTAGGGTTAAACCCACTTGGGGTGTGATGAGGTATTTTGTTGGGGTGTAGAAGGTTGGTTTGGGTTTGGGTGGATGGGATGTTGGAAGAGGTGTGGGTCAATAATGGTTGGGTTGAAGTGGTACCTAACATAAGATGGGGTGGCATGCCAAGAGGGGGTTCGGTAGAGGAAATCAAAGAAAAAGGGGTGTGATGTGGAATCATATTTAGATCATGTTGTAAATCCACCTAAATATTATAAAGGAAGGAAATAAAGTTAGGATCTCCTTTAGATATGATTAGTTCCTTAGAAGGAGAGGGATTAGTGGAACTTTCAATGTGAGGGGAACTCTCAATGTCTGAGGTATGTTTCATAGGTGTAGAAGAATATGGGGGTGATTAACTTGATTTATAAGTTTTTTTTGGTAGTGACCATATGAGAAAATAAGGAATGAAAAGGTGAAGCTCTTAACTCAAAAAAGAAGCAACAAAAATGGTTTCAAAGAAATCAACATAAATACTAAAAATTCACATAGCCTAGGATTACTTTTAAATAACTTTTGGCTTATGCCTTAAAGAGTGTGGAGGGGAAGTTGGTTTGATATAGGTACTTAAAAGGCAAGCTATAGTTGGTTTTAAGTTGTTTAGGTGCTCAAAAGAAAGCCCTATGTTGAAATTTAGTACATAGATTAGTATTAGGGCCTACCCCTTCACTTCAAAATTCCATAGAGATAAGGGTGATGGGTTATTAGCCAATATATACTGAGTCTAGAGTTTATACTCTACTAGAGACCTGAGTTGGTTCTCCCCTTGGTGGTGAAATCTAAGTGGGATAGCTAGGAGGGGTTATGATTGTCATCAAGTAATGAAATCCTAGTCGATCCTTGTCTCAAGTATTGTTTTTATGTGTTGATTATTCATTAGTTTGGCTTAGTGTGTGAAGACAAGTGAAATTATGATAAAATTATTGCTCTTCTTAGTTACTAGATGAACTAAGATCAACAAGCAATTCAATGGATGCAAAATATTTGTATTAAACCCAAAATAAAATTTTAGATTTATTTAAATGCATACAAAATATATAAATTCAATCTAAATTAAATATTAAAATGCAATTCATAATCCTAGGATGATTGTTCTTTTTATTTATTTTAAAGATGCAAGGAAAATAAACTTTAACTTTTAAAAAAATGCAACTAAAACTCATGTTTTTTTTAGTTAGAGAAAAAGCTTAATTTTCCTAGATTGCAACTAAATGAACTTTAGTAATGAAATTATAAATGTCCTAAAACATATATGAACCCAATAAAACTGAAGTGTTCTACTAGGCGTGCCAAAATATTTCTCTCAATTTTTTCTTTTTCTTACTTTTTTGAAAAGAAATAAACTAGGAATGAAGGGTGTGAAAGAATACCTGTAAAAGTGCACACGTTGAATCTAGACAATTATGGAAAAATCTTCTTATGATAGGGAATAATACCTGAAACTAAGAAAACACTACCATAAAAACTTGTTTGTTATACAAGTAGTTGGGTGGATTGCCTAGCGTGAGCTAGATCCTAGAAGTGAAAGCTTTTTAGGAGGCTGCGAATCCACCTTCTTCAAAACACTTAAGTTGAAATGATAAAAGAAGTATATTTTTTATAAAAAAATAAATAAACGATACTAAAATATCAAATAACTAAATTTGATACAATAAAATTAAATGCTTTGTAAAATATAACTAAATGAATGCATTAGTTTAATTAATACTAATGCTGAAAATTGGTAGAGGCTATTGTTTTGGTTTGGTAAACTGGATAGGGTCAAAAAGATTCTTTTGTTTGTTTGGGTAGATAGTCAAGGCTGAAATTATACAAAGGGATGAATAGATAAATTATTCAAATAATTAAATATGGTAAATGAAAAATAAAGGTAAAGATATCAAAGAGGTGAATGGGATAAAGGGGATAAATTAAATGGAAATATCTAAAGGGATTAAATGGGATGAATAGGATAAAGATGAAGAGTTTAAGGGCTTAAGAATATGAAGGTTAAGAAAAGAGAATTCCAAATGGAAATAAATAAATAAATTAAATTACAAAACAAAGTAAATTACCTCAATGTTGTTGAAGTGGCTTGAAGATGTTGATGATGGTTGAATGTTGATGAAGGGTGAATAAATTTGGGTAAATCTTCATTGATTTGATATTTTTTCCTGCAACATGATGATGAAATCCAATATGATGACCTCCTACAAAAAAATATACAAAAATATGCTAATAACAAAAGCCTAACTTTCCACTTAACCTTGAGTGAAGGAGAGGGGGGTATTTATAGAATTTTTATGTGAAGAAACCTGCCAAAATAGAGGAATAGTGAAGCAATTCAAATTTATCTAAGTGGGCTCATGATTTATTCAAGGTGATGTGGGTGAGGATTCCTATGTGGGTTGGTGAGTCTCCATGTTTGAATGGAAATCATGCACATGGGTTTGAGTGAGGCTTAAAGACTTCTCCACATCATTTCTTGCTTTCACACATGCACTTAAAGGGGTGGTACACAAAATGTGGTGTCGTTTTCCATGTGAGGGATGAAAATTACAAGGTATGGTTGGTGGGTATTCCCATGTGGGTTAGAAAGTCTTCCATTTATGTTGGTGAGCCTCTATTTAGGATAAAAGGTAAAAAATGGGTACCCTTATCTTTTCCAAAGTCTTAAAGAAGTAGATATCTCTTTTTGAATTCTAATTTCATGTGGGAAGACAAAATACATGTTTAATAATGACCCCTTAAGGGTAAATTCACCACATTTCAAGGGATGGCCCTTGTGATGCTTGAATGAGGTCATCAAGTACTTTGGGAAGGATCCCAAGTGGGGTATGATGTCCCACATCAAGCTACATCACTTGCCATATCAACACCAAATCACATGCCATGTCAATTTTTATGTCATCATGCCATGTTAATATACCATGTCATCTTGTTATGTCATCATGAATAATGATAATGGGTCCCATAGTGAATAGTGATGGTGCATAGTACTTTTGAATAGTAATTTCAAATAGTGATTTTAAATGATATTTATGACTAGGATAATAGTGATTTATTTGGGTTATTGGGGGTTTTTGGAAGGTTTAAAAAGTTTTAGGGTATCTTGAGGTATTTATTCATCAAAAACTATAAATGTGCAACTTTTTAGTGTCTAATTAAACCCCTTTTTGTATGTAGATTTGAATTAACAAGATATAAAACATAAAAAAATCATGTGGTTGAGGGTCAAGATGCATCGAGTATGGGAGGAGGTGTTCCCCCTCAAACTGAGAGTCAATGAGGAAAGGTTGAATCAGGTGTAGGTTTCATAAGTAGTTGATGGGGAGGCACTAGGTGGTTCCACAAGGTAATTGGGTACATGAAATGCCTATGGGTTCACAAAATATGACTAAGCACAATATTAAAGATTATATAGAGACTAAAGGTGCAAATTTTGATAACAAGAAGGTTGGGTTCTAAGATAAATGACAAGGTAACTAGTCCCCAACATTGGTCATAGTTGATCGAGTTAGTCTTATCAAGGTTCCTAGATAGGGTCAGTGTTGACTCAAGTATCTAGGGTAATAAGTGCTCCCAATAAAACATAAATTGTCTAGTTTTTTATGAGGTGGTGAAAAAAATTAAAAGTTCAACATAGAAAGGTTGGTCATGATGGTTAAAATGTATTGTAGAAAACGCTAATTTTCTTGGTGAAAAACAACCAACGTCAAGGTAGACATGGTAAAAGCATGGGTGGATTGGGTATGGATTGGAAGGGGATGGCCAAGATAACTCTAAATGCATGTAGAAAGTGGATACTACTTACATAGTTCCATGGACAGGAATCTAAAAAGAACATTAGGCCAAATGTAGTTCTTTTGATAAATGGGTGTTGGTTAACTTGGTTGTTCCTATTTAATATCATGTAGTTAGGTCCAGTTAAAGGATGTTGGAGAAAGGGAAGCACTAAAGGGTGAAAAAGATGGATATAAAATAGTTTTTTATGGGTGTGGTATAAATTGTGGATGAGGTGAGCTAAGATGTAATTAGAGAATTGTATCAACTATGTAAAATGAATCTATAGCCATGAATAAATAGGTTAAAGCATGAAGTTTATATCACCATCATAAATAAAAAGAAAGGTATAAATATGTGGTACACATATTTATAAAATATAGAACTACTCTAATTACCATGGTGATCTGACAAGTTCTTTCATCACCATCCAGATAAGTCAACATTGTGCACATTCCACAACAATGTCATTAACAGGGTATGGAAGGTTATTATTCAATGGTTTGGGGAAGCAAAGTAGTAGAGTGGGTAAATCAGAAGTGGTAAAGATTCAAACCCTTGACCCTTGAGTCAGTGGGGCCAAAATAAGTAAGCATTGAATTTTTTAGGGCATTTGGAGAAAGATGCTGAGGGGTTTTGGAATATGGATTGAAGTGAATAATAATAACATTAATTAATTGAGGGAGCAAGTTGTGGATTGTGGTTAAAGAGTAGGGCTATTGAAAGGCATAATAATATGTATTCTAAAAGGGAGATTCAAGGGAAATTATTGGTTAGAAGGTTAGGGTGTATGAGAGGGTGTAGCTATCATCCCCATGTGGGTATCCAAAATATTCCATTTGAAGGTGGTTTTAATTTTTATTCTAACATCTTTGAATGTCAGAGTAAAAGAGGTTTAAAATATGCAAGATCAAAAGAGGTGGGGAAGGAATTTTCATCATGATGGTTGAATAATGCTCAAGTTTTCTAGTTGGTCATATAAGCTCATGGTCCTAACCATTTGTGTTATAGATCTGTAAGACTAGTATATATCTTGTAGTAAACCAAAATTGATTGGAAGACCTTGGAGGCTATAGCATGCTCAAAATGGGTAGAGGGTTGAAAAGGAAAAAGGTGATAGGGAGGGTCAAAGGATTAGTTAAAGAGGGATAAAAAGGAAAGTTTGAGTGCAACATATAGAGGCATTAAAATAAAACAAGGATGTTCCTAAAGTAAGGAACCTAACCAAATTTCATGCATTAGGGAAAGGAAATGGATGATAAAAATAAGTAGAAAAGGAGATTAACATATAAGTAGTACAACTAGTGACCACACTCTAAAGAAGTGGAGGTGAAATTGGATAATATAAGGGAGATCCTACAAGGGATGAGGTAAAGGTGGACCAAGAGATGGATGAAGAGAAATAATCAGTTCATAGATAAAGATGGTGGAGAAGGATGTAAGAAGCTAGGCATGGTCATATAGGTTGGGAAAAATAAGGAAGGGAATCAAGGGAGATGAAAAAAATGAAATAAAATGGAGGAAAGAGAAGCAAAACAAAATGTATAATATTGAGAGTGAGAGATGCAATAAAGAATGACAGATTGGAGAACTGAAAAGGATGGGGAGAGAATTGTAATAATAATGAAGGGTAAGGGGAGAATAAGGGATATGGGTGGCCATCAAACATTTGAAAACAAGACTACAAAAGATAAAAGATAAAATAGTTTGGTGATGAAAATGAAAAACAAGGAAATAAATGGAAGAAAAGGAAACATGAGGGGAAAAGGAGTTAAATGAGGACACAAAGAGGATGACAAGAGAGGGAAGAAGAAAGTGGTATGCTGACCAAGTAAGCATGGGTGATGATATGTAAGGAGAGGAATAATGAATCAAAGTAGATGGTGGTTTTGGAGATGAGAAAGGGGTGAAGAATGAGGGGAAGCAAAGGATGGATGGACAAGAATTTGAAGAGAGAAGTGGGTGTTAATCAGCTTGTTAGTAGAGATTGACAAGATGAAGGGGTGATTAAAAGAGATTGAAAAGATAAAAAAATGGTGAGGTGGTGAGAAATAGGGAGACACAATGAAAGGGAGTGAGATGAAACTAAGGGATGAAGATCAAAGATGATAAGAACAAAAAAGAAGAATTTAAGTAGAGATATAAAGCATGGATACTCACATAGATGCAAAAGATAAGTGAATACCAAGATGGAAAGAGGACAAGGGGAATGTAAAAAGGGCCATAAGCAAAAAGAGATATGAATTAGAGGGAAATTATGGAAGGCTTCTCAAAGGAGAAATAACCAAGGAAAAACTAGATGTGGAGGACAAAGGGGAAGATAAAAAGGATGGAAAAAAGAAAATAAAATGAATGGAAAATGGGTATAATGGGAAGAGTGGTAGAATGGCAGAGTTTGATGGTACATGTAAAGAAAAAGTGCAAAAATAGAAGAAATAGAAAGCTTGTAGGATGCACAGTATGATATGGAATGGGTGAGGAAAAGAGAGTGATAAAGGGGGTATGACAAATAGCCAAGGGTGAGGGAAGATGATGAGGATAGAGAAATAAGTTGAAGGGGATAAATGGAAAGGTTGGTGATAAGGTGAAAGAGAGGTAGAAAATACAAAAGGTGGGTGGGGAAGTGGGTCATGAAGCATGCACAAGGAAAGATGATAGGGAAGCCAATGAAATAGAGTAGGAGGTAGCTTTATGGGAGGTAAGGGGGGCCAATGGGGAATTTTGTCAACCCTTGTGTTAAAAGAGAATGACAAGATGGAAAATTTATTAAAAAAGATTAAAAAGCTAGAGGTAGGGAGATGGTTAGGAGATAGGTAAAGAAGTAGAGGAAGAGATTTTAGGTGAGAAGGGAAAATAAAGTAAAGGAATTTGCTGAGCTGATCTCAATAACTGAGCTCTACCTACATAGTCCAAAAAGACCTAAAGCCAATGTAGTTTTCCCAAAAATGGGGGAAAGACTTAAAATGAATTATTAGATGGTGTTAAAACATAATAACATTGAATAAATAATTCAAAGATTCCTTGATGTAGGATACCCTAAACAAGAGGGCATTGTTAGTGGCATAAATGAGTGAGAATAAAAAAATGGGATGTGAATGAGTTTTTAGTGGCTGAGCTTCCCCTAGATCAGTGCCTACATAGTCTGTGGACATCAGGGCAATGTAGTTCAGCAAGGTTTAGATGAGTTGTGTTCAAATTGGTTGCCCCAATTTGATGGACCACATGGGTTAGTTGGGGTTGAGGGAGAAGGTTTAGTAAAGCAATAATTTTGGGTTTTGGTAAAGGTGTAAGTGAAAGTGGATGGGGTAGGTTGGTAAATAGCTACCATAATGATCCCACATTTAGTATTATGAGAGATACAGATGGGCATGATAAAATAAATTATAAGGGAACACAATGTGAAGTTCCACAAATGATCTTCAATGGAGCTAATCCAAAGAATGGGTGCCTTTGTTAGGAGGTTAGAACTTATAAAATTATGAAAGGGTAAGAGTTTGGAGATAGTGTTTACCACTATGAGTCAAGTTTAGGAAGTGGGGGTCTATCCAGATCTACAGAGTTGCTATGGCCAAGGTTCATCACTAATATGAGCTAAGTTTTAAGGGTAGTAGTGAAGTGACAACCTATAAAGAATTTATTTGATGGTCAAGTATATTATACAAGGAAGTTAGCAACATGATGAGTGAAAGAGGATGGACCTTGACTGACCCAAGAGCTACATGGGTAGGCTAGACAAATGGTGGCCATGTCTGCATCCTCTATCCTAGCTTCATGGAACCAATGACTTATTGGTTTCACTAGTTTGGGCCTAACCGACCAAAAATTTTATGGCTAGGAGAAGATGGTGGTTCCCTTGTAATGGAAGAACATTCAATTAGAATAAAATAAAAGACCACCATGTTTGAGAAGACAATGCCAATGGTTGGGGTCTAATGCTTAGAGCATGTGGTAGTAGGCTAGTAGGAATAAGAGGGAAAAAGGGGAAAGAAGGTGAATGTATCATTGTGAAAGACCTAGAGTAGAGTATTATTATTTCCCTATGGGGATAAATGTGGGAGAGGATAATAGAGTATACCCTTTAGTGGTTATTGAGACATGGAATGGTACATATGTTAGTTTAAGGAGTAATTAAGTAGAAATATAGTTGAACACAAAACTAGAGTCACCATATAATCAATCTAATGATTAGTTAGGAAAATAATGTATGCCTATGTGTTAGGCAATGTGTGTGTAATCTAATGGCTATGTATGTGTCATGTGACTCCTCGCACCCTAAATAAAATATTACATAATTTGATGTAAACATGTATAAAATGTGTTGGATGTTGATGGCCAAATGTTATGGTTATGATTGGGTGGATACTTATGAATGTTATGGTTAGGGTTATGAATGGTATGGTGATGGTTGTTATATTCTCACTTAATGTAAAAAGAATGATTATTATTGTTGTAACATTGGATGGTAAAAGTCATGATGAAAACATCAACCAAACAAACTAAGATAAGAATAGGGCATGATGCTTTATCTTTGACCAGGATTGAACACAAAACTAAAGTGGAATTAGCTTAATGAATATAAGCCCTTTGAATGTTATGCATTAATGGTTTATAGTTGATAAAAAAAGGTTTCTTGATCACATGGTTTCAAGTAAGCTCTAAATCCCTTGATTTAAAGATAGTCTAAAAGGAAGATGGGTGATATGTTGTGTGAAGGGTAATGGGTGATATATAATAACCTCATGTGAATTATTTTCCCCCTTATATAGGTGTCCTAAGAATGGTATTAGATAAGTCCATGCCATATTCTATATTTTGACTGATCAATGCAGGAAGTCTACATGGGAAAGCTAATTACAACATCCAACTTATTATGTTTCTTGAGAGCTGATTATGGATTTAGAATTGGTTATGATAGTGGGTATTTTAATTTATTATTGTATATGGGAAGCTGATCAATGTGGGAAGCTTCCATGAAATTTATCTAATTTTTACAAATTTAACTTAGTCATCCTTTGAGGGTTTGGTCTAAGCTTATTGGCTTTGTTTTAATTTTCTTGATAGTTGTCTTTCAAGGGAGAAGTCTACCTTACTTGTGGTAATTTTTATTTTATTTTTGGGTAGCTATCCTTTGAGGGAGTAGTCTGTAATGCTTAAGATATTGACTTAGTTAATTGTTTTAAGATGAAATGTGTTTAGACATGGACTAATCCAATTAGGTTTAGAGGTTTATCTTTATGAGGGAAAATTTACACAAGAATGTTAATGGTATTTGAAAGGGTGTGGTTTTGAGAGATAATGACCATGGGATTCCATGTTGAAGATGAAAAGTATCCATGAGAACCATGCCATGGGTAGAGCCATGGTACCTATATTTAGGATTGGGCTATGACCGTGATGTTAATCACATGGTTCTATGTTGTAACCAATTTTCCTCAAAAGGGGAGGAGGAAGGTGTGTGAAGGTTAAAATTTCATAATTAAGGGATGAGCTTAAGTTAGACAAACAAGTGAGCTTGATCCTTCTTTAATAGAAAAATAGATGTAGATGTGAAGAATTGAGAGGCTCAAGTTCTCATTTACCTTCAAGAGAGGACAAATGATAAGCTCCTAATCCATACTTATGGGTGATGGTGTAGGGTCTAAGCCAATTAAAAGTAAACTTACCTCATTTACTCTTCTCCATGTTGGTCACATGTTGGTTTTCTTTTAGGATGAGATCTCTGATATTGAATTCCAATTGTTTAAGGTTCTTGTTATATGCACATGTGATACACTCTTAATAGATATAGAGGTGGGTGAGAACTAATAAATGATGCTCATCAAGTAGCGCAAGTTGAGCTAAATGATGGTGATGAAAATATTCTTCAGAAATGAGTTCCTTCAAAGATATGTGAAGAGAGGGGATTTTGAATTCAAGAGGCAAGACTTCCTCTACTCCAAATACTAGAGATAAAAGGGTAGCACCAATGGAGGTTTGAATTCTAGTGTGATAGGCCCATAAGATGAATGGGATGTGTAAGTGCCAATCCTGACCTAAAGCACTGATAATTTTGGTTAATATTTTGGTGAGGGTTTTATTAGAGGCTTCTTCTTGTCCATTTTTTTATGGTCAGTAAGGTGAAGAAAATCTTGAATTAATTTCAAATGCATCACATAAACCTTGGAATTTTTTGTTCTTGAATGATTTTCCATTATTGGTGATGATCTTATGAGGAACACCAAAGTGACAGATGATATGGTGGTTGATAAAATTGAGAATCTTTTTTACTTTGGAAGATATTAGAGGAATAGAATCCATCCACTTGGTGAAGTATTCAATGGTTGTGATTATGGAGCTATGCCTTTGCGAATAATGGAGGTTAAGTTCCATAATGAGATCGAGCCCCCAATGAGAGGAAGGCCAAAATGCCTTAGATACTTGGAGGGTATTAGCTAGCACATGATGTCAATTAGCATTCTATTGACATTTAACACACCTTTTTACACAATCACAATAGTCTTTATTAAGGGTGTGCTAATAGTAACCAAGGTGAAGGATATGTTTAGTGACTGCTAGGCTGCTAAGGTGTCCCCCACATATCCCATCATGTGTTTCCTTGATGGCATGGGAAGCTTCATGTCTACGTAGGCAACAAAGAAAGAGATCATAAAAACCATGTTTATAAAGGATTCCCCCTAGTATGGTGTAACAAGAGGTACTCTAAATAAAATATCTTTGGGCATTCCTAGAGAGGTTGGGAGGAACAATACCTAGATTGAGGTAGTTGAAAGTTTGGTCATACCAAATGTCAGATGGGGATTCCTCTACATTAAAAATGGTAGGGAAATCAGATTGGCCATAAGAGGGTATGGTAAAATGATGAACGGTGATGAATATTTTGGCATTGGAAGGTTGAGAAAGGATTTTAGAAGTAAGGTAGGCCATTATATCTATAAATTTATTGGTAGAATGGGGAACAAATTGGACTAGGTAATGTTTGAATGATTTTAAGATTTTATCCACCAAAAGTTTATATTTTTTCAAGACATCATTCTTACACTAATAGGATCCATTAACCTAGTTGACCACAAGCTATGAATCACCAAAGACATGGATTATATTAATTCCCAAGCTTTGAGCAGTTTGGTGACCTATCACTAGGGTGTCATACTTAGCCATATTATTAGTGCATTCAGAGTCAATTTTGAAGGAAAGAGAAAAGGGTTCACCATCGAGAGGAATGAGAATAACTTTGGAACCCCATCTTTGTTAGAATTTTGAGCCATCAAATAACATGGTCATTTGGTAGGTTATGTCATCTTCTTGAAAAAGAGTCATGATATAATCATCTAGAAAGGCAAGAAGAGGTAGTTAATTATTTTATAAAAGTGATTCAACCAATTGATTGGCAATGAACTCACCTTTAATCAAATTTTATTAGAGGAATTCTAGGTCAAATTTAGCTAAGAGCATGAGCCACGTATCCATACGATGATTTTGGTATGGTTAAGAATGCATGTATTTGAGTGGGTTGGTATTAGTGTTGACATGGGTTTTATGGTTAAAAAGGTAGTGGTAGAGTTTGGTGGCCATGAAGGTCAATGCTAAGTAGAGTTTCTTAATGTGTGTATATTGAGTCTCATATTCTAAAAGTGTATGGATAATGCAGTATACGTCTTGATCTTTTTGTTGTTCATCTCAGTGAGCCAACTTACCCCTAGGGAATGGTCAATGGTAGAGATATATAGGTAAAAGGGGTGGTCATCCTAAGGAGGGGTGAGGATAGGTAGTGATAAAAGGTACTATTTGATAAAATCAAAGGCCTTTTGATAATCACTACTCCATTTTAAAGAGACATCCTTTTTCAAAAGGTGATGTAAAGGTTGGCACTAGTTTAAATGTTAGAAAATGAAATGGTGAATGGATTGAAGTTTTACTTGAAGGCTGAAAAGCTATTTAAGCTTGGTTGGAGGAGGCATGTCTAAAATTTCTCTGACTTTAGTAGGGTCTACTTCAATTCTATGAAGAGAGATGATGAAGCCAAGAAGCTTTCCTGAAAGGACACCAAAAATGCATTTCTTGAGATTTATGTGAACATGAAAATGGATGAGGCATTCAAATATGATCATAAGAATAGTCAAGTGGTATTTTTAGAGTTTGTATTTCTTTAGAAGGTCATCCACATAGTCTTATATGATCTTATGGATGATA
Organism: Torreya grandis; assembly: GCA_037957365.1. Taxonomy (NCBI): domain Eukaryota; kingdom Viridiplantae; phylum Streptophyta; class Pinopsida; order Cupressales; family Taxaceae; genus Torreya; species Torreya grandis. Next base: position 480,050 of record JARHVA010007740.1, on the reverse strand, counting down.
TCATGAAAAATATAAGTCATTTCATGTTGGTAGGTTGCACTAGCATTCTTTAACCCAAAAGGTATGAATTTATAGCAAAAAGTTCCCCAAGGGGTTGTAAAGGCATTTTTATGTTGATCTTAGGGAGAAATCAAGATCTGCTTATAACCCAAAAACCCATCCATGAGAGATAACATCTCATGATCAGCTATAAGATCAACATGTTGGTCAATGTTAGGTAGGGGGAAGTCATCCTTAGGATAGGTGAGGTTAAGCTCATGAAACTTCACACAAATGTGTAAAGCCCCACTGACTTTGGTGACAAGTATAATGTTTGAGATCCATTGTGGGTATTCAATGCCTTAAATTAAGTTTATAGATAGGAGACACTAAATCTCTTCTTTGATGAAAAATGCTGTGAGGATGTATGCATCAAAGAATGATATTTTGGTCACTCTTTTGGTAGATGAGAGGGCCTATAATTATAGTATTGATAAAAAAAAATTAGGAGGGATAATATCAAGGTCTTGAGGTGGAGAAAGTGGTTTGGTTAGAAAGGATGGGATATCTTTCTCTATGGTGGTAATGGGTTTGGGTGAATTGGTATATTCTTAAGGTGGTTCATACCCAAGGCCAAAAAACTCATGAGGTTCTAACGTTTTGAAATGGGGTAACTCATGAGGCCCTTGTTCATAGTGATCAAGGCCTAATCCTTTCCAAGTACATCTATGAAGATACAGCTTACTGAACTATAGCTTGATAAGATCATAAAAGTTAGAGGTAAATGGTTGGATGGATGATGTAGTGGTAGGGGGTAGAAGTGGTTGATTCAGTCTCCCATAAATGAAATTTGTTTGATGGTTTAGGAGACCAATGTGGATGATGGTTACAACATTAGGTTTGTAAGAAGGGTCATGTTGATATTCCCATATTCTTGAGGGGTAAGGAAAGCACCTAAGGCTAAGTTTCTATATTCCAAAAAATAAAGATGTTGGAATTTGGTTATCATAGGGTCTTCTACAGGAATTAAGAAGAGGGGATAGATGAGCTAGTGGAAGCTTCATCAATAATAGGTGTGGAAATGATATGGTTTTTAGTTAGTGAGGTTGTGTTTTTTGTAGATGGTTATGTGGTGGATAAAGGAGGAATAAGGACATCATTGGGCCAATATCTCATATTGCAAGATGTAAAAGGACTAGGGTTAGCTTGGATAGTCACAACTTGCCCTTCATATTCAAAATTGACACATCGATGTAGGGTGGAAAGGACACAACTCATGGCATGAATCCAAGGGCATCTAAGTAAAATTTTGTATTAAAACTATCCTTCTACAACATAAAAGAGTTTAGGAATAGTGTGAGGTCCTACACAAATGTGGAGGACAACTGTGTCCAAGGTGGTAGCCATAGTATCATTAAAAGATAAAAAAATCATTAAGATTTAAGACATGATGTTTTCAAGTAACTGTATCTAGTCATAAGCATGGGAGGAGATAATATTGAACCTAAGTCTTCCATCGATCATCACCCTTTTGATATAGGTTTGATTGATATATGTTGTAATGAAGAGAGGGGGATCAAGATCCTTGAATGAATAAAAGGTATATCTAAATTTTTTAAGGTGATAAGGTTAGAAGTTTGAAGGGTACCAAAAAAAAATGGCTAGAGGCTAAGGATCATTGAATTAGACATTAATGGATTGTAGAGCCTCTATGAGTAATTGACAGTGATGGGGAGAGGTAGAGATTAACTCATACAAGTTCATCTTTGTTAGAGTTTGGTGAAGTTGCTTGAGGATAACTTTTTGGATGGATATTGCATATGGGTTAGTGTATGGAGGGTTAGATGGAGAGACACCTAAGATAGACACCTTAGGTTTTTTTGAAGATGGAGAAGGTTAGGTATTATTTGGAATAGATGCCTTAGTCTTACCCTTATCTATTTTTTGGGCATGAGATTAGGTAACCATGGGAATAGTGAGGATAATGGGGTTCTCTAGGTTGGATGGTTTCTTTGGTTCCTACTCTTCACTTTTGGGTGAGACTAAAGATTTAATGGGTTGAGTAAGTGGTTAGATTGGCAATGGGGATGAAGGAGGTTTGTTTGATAACAAATCATCATCTTCATACAAGTTGTGAACTAGTGTTTGAGAGCTTTATTATTCTTAGTCCCATGTCTTGGTGCCCTATGATATGCACATATCAAGTTATCATTAAACCAAGAGGGATTGGTATGGGAATTGTCAAAGGGTTTTATGGGTGGTAACCTCAAGGAATAAGTTTGCAATACCCATTAGAGGATGGTCAAGTAAGATTTGGTTAAAGGTGGTAAAGGTTTAGTGGTTTTTGTTTTGGTTATTGAAGTAGAAGGTTGTGGGGACATGGGTTTGGTGATAGGTGTCTTGGGTAAAGTGGTATACTTGGTTGATGGTTTTGGTTTGGGTAAGGTGGTTGATGAGCTAGAGGCAAATGATGGTAAGGTAAGTAACTTATGGATTATTGGTGTAGTGGGGAAAGGTGCTTTAGAGAGAAAGTATGAAGGCGTGACCAATAAAGGTGATGTGGTTTTGGTAAAAATGATGTATTTTGTGTTTAAGGTAGAGGGATGGGGACCCAAAATGGAGGGCAAGGTTGAGGGAGGTAAAATCTAGGGTTTTGAGCCCTTTGATGATTTTACCTCTTTAGTTGTTTTAGTTCTTGGGTTTGGAGGGGATTTAGTCACTTTAGTTGTCTTATTAGGTTTAGGTGTTTCAGTGTCAATAAATTTAGAAGATGTTTTGGTTGGTTGGGTGAAGGTTTTAGTTGGTTTAGAAGGGCTAGGTTGGTTTGTCAAGCAAGGGTTTAGAACTTCCTGTTTGGATCACTTACCTTTATTTTGACATTTGATAGAAGGTTTTACAATTAGAGGTTGGGTAGGTAGAGTCATCTTTTCTTGTGAGATATATTACAAAGAGGGATTGGATGGTTATAAAATAGGGGAGGTAGGTGTGGCATCCTATAATGGAGGTGTGGATATGGTTGCTTCCTTTGTCTAGGTGTCCAAAGGAATATAAAGCAATCATTTTTCTTCCAATAAGGGAATAGGGAAAGAATTTGTTGAGGTAAAATTTTATTTATCAATGGGTCGATGAGTAACCACATTAATATTATGTGCCTCATGAGATAATTTAGGTTTATTTTCATGATGAGGGGTAGAAGGAGCATGATTAGGGAAGGGTTTGCAGAATATGTCAAGGGCTTGGTTAGGTGGCACATTAGGATTGTCCAGTGTGAGCTCCCCATTGTCAATGAGGGATTGGACAAGGTATATAAAGGTATTTCACCTATTGATATCATGTCTTATGACTTGGTTAAAAGTGAAATGGTCACTCTCATTATACCAACTGGGCATAGGGTGAGAAGTATCAAATTGTTAGGGTGGTTTAATTGGTGTAGGATGGATGATTTTGGATTTTAGTAAAATTTTCAAAATGGAAGGATAAGGCTCCCCAAGTGGTGTTAATGGCTTATGGTTATTCCTTTAGTTCCTTTGGTTTTAGTTTGGATAGTTGGAGGGGTTAGAGGTTTGGTTCCTTGGGTTTTATTGGTTGGTAGATGGTAGAGGTTCAAATTTGAGGATAATAGCATTGGCAGTGGCTTTGCTCTTAGAATTGTTATTGGTTGTGTTTTTTAGTTTGGAAGGAGAGGGATCATTGGTTTTTTAAGTTGTGTTTTTTTCTTAAACTTTAACCATCCCTCATCAATGGCTCTATTCTCTATTTTGTGAGCTATGATAAAAGACTCATCGAATGTTTGAAAAATTTGGACATGTAATGTGGATGAGATGTGTTTTGCACATGCCTAAGCAAAGAGATCTTTAAGCTCAGGTTGAAGCAATGAAAAATAAAGTTGGTTGATTAGGCTCCTCTAGTGAGCCACAAAATTAGCAATAGATTTGTCTTAAAATTACCAAATGGAGTAGAGGTTGGTAATAGAAACTTTCTTAGATTCCAAAAAAAATTGGGATAGTTGGGTGAAGGAAAAAATGGAGTGTTTTGGGATGGTACTATTGAAATCTAATGTTGGTATAGATAAGGACATAGGAAAGGTACAGAGGAGGAGAAAATCATCATTATAAATTAAGTATCATGAATGCCTAAATGCTCTTAAATGTTGTTAGGGCTCCTCTTTGCTTTGAAATTTAGAGAATTTGGGCAATTCCCATTATATAGGATATGGTTAGAGAGGGATAAATAGATGGGTAGGTTCATTGTAAATTTGGTCATAAGAGATAAGGTTATGTGATCCTAAGATGGATGACTCAATGGTAGTCATCTTCTCCATTAGCATCTTGACCAAGTCTATTTGGGGTTGTTGGTTTGGATAGTATATGACACGTTTTGTTGGGGTTGGGTGACATGGAAATAACTAGTGGATGGTTGGGATGATGTTAGGTGTGTGTGTGTGTGTGTGTGTGTGTGAGGTCACATAAGGTTGGCTGGAAGGTGAAGGTATGTATACTTGTGTGCTAGGAATATATTGATAAGATGTCATGGGTATGTGTTGGAAGGTTGAGTTTGGGGGTTTTATGTGTGGCATCAAAGTGATTAGTGGGTTAGTTGGTTGAAGGTGGGTAGTGACGAAAGTGTTTATAGGGGGAAGTGTTTGTGGTATGGAGAGGACTATATTTTGATATTGGGTTGTGGTTAAGGTAATGGTTACTACCAAAGGGAGGATGGAAGTAGGAGTAGAGGATAATGCCATAGTGGGTGGGGTGTAGGTGACTAAGGGTAGGGTTGAACCCACTTGGGGTGTGATAGGAGGTGTTTGGTTAGGGAGTGGAAGGTTGGTTTGGGTTTAGGTGGGTGGGAGGTTGGAAGAGGTGTGGGTCAAAAATGGTTGGGTTGAGGTGGTACCCACCATAAGGTGGGGTGGCATGCCAAGAGGGGGTTCGGTAGAGGAAATCAAAATAAAAGGGGTGCAGTGTGGCATGGTATTGAGGTAATGTTGTAAAGCCACTTAATTATTATCAAGGAAGGTATCAAAGTTAGGATCTCATTTATATATGAATATGACCTTAGAAAGAGGGGGAGGAGGGGAACTCTCAATGTGAGGGGAACTCTCAATGTTTGAGGCATATTCCATAGGCGGAGAAGAAGATGGGGGCTGATTAACTTGATTTTTGAGTTGTCTGGTAGTGACCATATGAAAAAATAAGGAATGAAAAGGCAAAGATCTCTACTCAAATAAAAAGCAACAAAAAATATTTGAAAGTAATTAACACAAACACTAAAAATTCATTTAGCCTAGGATTACTTTTAAATCACTTTTAGCTTATAACTTAAATAGTGTGAAGGGGAAGTTAGTTTGATATAGGTACTAAAAAGGTAAGCTATATTTAGTTTGGAGTTGTTTAGGTTCTCACAAGATATATTTGTGTTAAAATTTAGTACGTGTCTTGGTATTGGGGCCTAACCCCACACTTCAGAATCATGTAGAGATAAGGGTGAAGGGTGCTTAGCTAAGATATATCGAGTCTAGGGTTTATACTCAACCAGAGAGCTAAGTTGGTTCTCCCCTTGGTGGTAAAATCCAAGTGGGATAGCAAGGAGGGGGTAAGGTTGTTGCTAAGTGATGAAATCCTAGTTGGAACTTGTCTCAAGTATTATTTTTATGTGTTGATTATTCATTGGTTTGGCTTAGTGTGTGAATACAAGTGAAACCTACCATAAAATTATTGTTCTTCTTAGTTACTAGCTAAACTAAGATCAACAAGTAATTCAATGGATGCAAAGTGTTTATTTTAAACCCAAAAATAAAATTTTAGATTTATTTAAATGCATAAAAAATATCTAAATTCAATCTAAATGAAATATTAAAATTCAAGTCCTAATCCAAGGATGATTATTCTTTTTATTTCTTTCAAAGATGCAAGGAAAATAAACTTTAACTTTTCTAAACATGCAAATAAAACTTTTTTTTAGTAAGAAATAAAGCTTAATTTTCCTAGAATGCAACTAAATTACTTTCACTAATGAAATTATAAATTTCCTAAAACATCTATAAACCCAAGAAAACTCAAGGGTCCCACCAGGTGTGCCAAAATATTTCTCTCAATTTTTTGCTTTTCTTAACTTTTTGAAAAGAACAAAACTAGGAATGAAGGGTGTGGAAGAATTCCTATTAAAGTGCATGCATTAAATCTAGATGATTATGGAAAAATCTTCTTTGGCTAGGGAATAATACCTACAAATAAGAAAACACTACCATAAAAATGTGTTTGTTAGACAAGTAGTTGGGTGGATTGTCTAGTGTGAGCTAGATCCTAGAAGTGAAAGCTTTCTAGGAGGATGTCAATCCACCTTCTTCAAAACACTTAAGTTGGAATGATAAAAAAGGTAGATTTTTCATAAAAATATCAAATAAATGATACTAAAAAAATAAATAAATAAATTTGATACAATAAAGTTAAATTCTTTGTAAAAGATAACTAAATGAATGCAATAGTTTAATTAATACTAATGTTGAAAATTGGTAAAGGTTATGGTTTTGGTTTGGTAAAGTGGTGAGGCTTAAAAGGATTGTTTTTTTGGTTTGGGTAAATGGTCAAGGATGTATGTATACAAAGGGATGAATATATAAATGAGTCAAAAAAGTAAATATGGTAAAGGAAAAAGAAAGGTAAAGATGGGAAAGTGGGAAAAGAAGTAAATGAGGCAAAGAGGTGAGTGGGATAAAGGGGATAAATGAAATGGAAATAGCCAAAGGGATTAAATGGGATGAATGAGATAAAGATGAATATTTTAATGGATTAAGAGTATGGAGGTTAATAAAAGAGAAGGCAAAATGGAAATTAAAAAATAACTAAAATTACAAAACAAAGTAATTACCTCAATGTTGTTGAAGTGGCTTGAAGATGTTGATGATGGTTGAATGTTGATGAAGATTGAAGAAATTTTGGTAGAGACTCATTGCTTTGATATTTTATCCTCCAAGATGATTATTCCCTCTAAGATGATGACCTCTTCCAAAAAAAACCTACAACAATATGCTAAGAACATAAGACTAACTTGCCACTTAACCTTGGGTGAAGGAGTGGGGGGTATTTATAGCATTTTTGTGAAAATAAACATGCCAAAATAGAGGATTAGTGAAGAAATTCAAATTTATCCAAGTGTGATCCTAATTTATTCAAGGTTAGGTGGGTGATATTCCCATGTGGTTGGTGAGTCTCCACGTTTGAATGGAAATCATGCACATGGGTTTGAATGAGGCTTAAAGACTTCTCCCCTTCCTTTATTGCTTTCACAAAAGCACTTAAAGGGGTGGCACACCAAATGTGGTGCCATTTTACATGTGAGGGATGAAAATTCTAAGGTGAGGTTGGTGGGGATTCCCATATGGGTTGCAAAGTTTCCCATTTGGGTTGGTGAGCCTCCATTTGGGCTAAAAGGTCAAAAATGGGTGCCCTTTATCTTTCCCAAAGTATTCAAGATGTAGGTATCTATTTTTTAAGTCTAATTTCATATTGTAATACAAAATACATGTTGAATAATGATCCTTTGAAGGGAAATTAACCACATTTCAAGGTGGGATCCTTGTGATGCTTGAATGAGGTCATCCAACACTTTGTGAAGGGTCCTAGGTGGGGTATGATGTCCCAAATCAAGCCAAAATATTTCTAAGCCACGTCAGTTTCCAAATGATCTCTAAATCACATGTCATGTCACATGCCTTGTCACTTTCCATTTCATCATACCATGTCCTCATGAATAGTGATAGTAGGTCCCATAGTGAATAGTGATGGTGAATAGTACTTTTTAATAGTGATTTTGAATTATATTTGTGGCTAGGAGAATAGTGATTTAGTTGGGTTAATGAGGGTTTTTGGAAGGTTTAAGAAGTTTTATGGGATCCTATGGCATTTAGTCATCAAAAACTATAAATGTGCAACTTTTTGGTATCTACAATTGCATTTAGCCATCAATCAGTTCCAATCCTATTCACATTCCTATAAATGGATATTAAAAACAAATGAATGGATTAAAAGAGCTATGTTCCTAGTCTCCATGTGGTTTTCTTCTTCCAAGCACCTGTAGATGAACTTTTTCATGGTAGATTGTAGTAATCTACATATGACTAAAATTCCATATAGATTGCTTTAGGAAAAGAGGTTTAAAAATGAAGGTGACCAATATAACATTGGAAACATGTAAAACAACCCATATTCATCTTTAAAAACCACTATTAAATTAAGAAGATCATGTAAACGGTGACAAACTACTTGTATCATATAATGATGCTTCTCTTACAACCTAAGCTATTTTTCTCATCAAAACATCATGAAACATGAAAAAAAGAATGGATATAAATTGAGGAGGGAGTAAAAATCATCTAGAACCAATATGACCAATTGGATTACGCATAAATGTTGAAACCAAATCAAAACTTATAGGGTACATGATTGGCAAGCAGTAAAACATAATCAACCTCATGAGGATGGTTCATAAAGCAAATAACACCATTATTCAAAATAGTTTTATGTAAATTAATCTCTCTAAGTTTAATTTTACCTCTCCATGGTGTTTGATCTAAAACCTCCCCTCTTGACCATACCAAGTACAAACTTGAAGACAAGTTTTGTGTGCCTAAAAGGATGGAAAATGATTATAATGGTTTTGGGCATTTATATAACATCCAAAGCATGTCAAACACTAATATGGATCTAATGAATCTGAAGAGTCACTCTATGACCTTCTCCCACATGGCACACTTCTCCATGGGCTGTACAATTGCCAAACTCTTATCTTTTCCTAAGAAAACTATCCTTTCTTTTAAATAAATTACCAATTTCAATTACCAATAGTTGATTAAGACATATGAGGACACATAGGAAATGATATCACCTTTTTAAACCTTAACATTTTCCTAAGAGGACTTACAACTCATTTAATGCCAATTTATGACCCTCAAAAAGACTCAAAATGATAAATGGACTAAAAGACTAATTGACCAAGGCTAATATGATATGAAATAATATCAAAATACATATAATATATTCTATGACATAGTATTATATCATAATAAACACCTAAAACTCATTTGTTACCTATAGGTGCCCCAATTTGACCTATAGGGTCAAATTTGGTCAACAGATAGATCTTATTTATGTGTAACAATAAACTATAATGACCTCGCTAAGGTCTAACTAAAAATATATGATTTTTTTAATTAAACACATATACCAAATATAGATTACACCACAAGAATATATATAGATCATATGAAATACTCAATGTGTGATAAAATCAAATATGTCTATTACATAACATATTACTAATCTATAATATCATGAGAGAGCATCAAAATGCAAATACAAAAAGTAAAAATATTAACTCAACCATAGTTAATTAAAATAGATAGCCACCAATGTAAATATATAATAAAAAGTAATTAAAACTATCATGATAATATTTAATAATAAGTACAATACGATATAATTTACATATAAGATACATGGCTTCTCTGAAGCATAGTTCCTGAACTCAAGTATCTATGGCAATCTCAAGTGTCATCTTCATAATTAGTACTGGTATGGGGAGGGAGAAAATCATCCAAGAGATTTTCCACACCAACCAAGGACCAAAGATACCCCACACTAATCACATCAAGTAATGGCCCTCCCTTCATAGATGACTAGATAGTGATGACATAGGAATCTAGAGAGATAAGTAAGTACTCGTGTGTTGTATGATTTCTAAACTAAACATGTAGTGTATCATAGAAAATTATTTTATTGTAATATATCACACAAACATGTAAATCATACCCATGAAATTATAATGTCTCATTAAACATACTTTGGCCCAAATTTTTACAAATAATAAATAATAACAATCTAAAACAATCAAATTCATACATACCACTTGATTAGACTGTCTTCATCTATCATTGTGACACTAGTAAGCTAGTGAAGTCAATCTCACTCCTTACCTATATTAGTAATGCAGATTGGTCATATATAATTCAACCACAAGATTCATTTAATTTATATCCTACTAACAAACATATTATGTAACATGCTAAAAATAGGAGTAGCCAAAGCATACATTTATTCTATCAAATGTATGAATGAATCACTTATCTAATAACCCCTATCATACGTTGAGTGAATAATATTCTTATCTACAACCCAAGAAAAATCATATGATCAATATCCTCTATAGTATTGTTAGTATCCACAAAAAGTATATATCTTTATTCACAAAGTTATATATTTATAATCACCTGAGTAACTATAGCTAGAGGAGCACCCTTCTTTATTCTAGCATAAGAATAAGAATACCTATGTTATTTTTCATATTCATCAATACATATTTTTATAGTTTTACCCCTATACTATAATTTTTGTACCCCAAACTATATACTAAGCATATCAAGGTTATCACAAAATATTGAAAGCCCACATTTTATACTCCACACTATACACAAGTAAATTATTATATATAAAATTATGCCATTACACATCAAGCTTTATGATACAAATGTCCTCTATTAACTATCCCAATTATGCCATAGCATCATATTTGCATATGTTTATCAAGTTATATCCCATTTATTTTGAGGTTTAAAGGATATATAATAATGTCCATAATTAAATAGTGGAGAAAATGTAAACATATAGTCTATAATATCATTACATTCACCATTCATTAAACATGTAGGTTGATATGTCATAAGATGCATAATTTATCATCTGTAAATACATATTAGAGATGCAAGTGTTTAGTATAACAAATTTGGTCTTATACAGGTAAAATCACCCACCATTCACTATCTACACAAAAACCAAACACATACTGAAATGCCATCTATATAATGGTTGTAGAAATACCTATGAGGTGGTGAATCTAGAACATACACTTAACAATATAATAATTATATACTAGATGGTGATAATATAAGTGATGCTCTATAATAATATAAACATGCTATAAATATATAAAACAAAACTACAAATTTAATTAAATATTCAATATAAGGTGCTAAATAGATTCTCTTTACACATACATCTACATCAAATACCAAAAAAATATTATGTCCAGTGATGTAAGACTTTATACTCAACAATTTAAGATTTCATAATATTAAACTTAGTGTTTTTATTATGTTAAACTCAACTATTTCATAGTATTGAATTCAATTATTTACTATGTTAAACTTGGTTTAATACTTCATATTACACTTAGGCCATAAGAATGTCATTTGGACTAGGTTAATGTTGAGTCAGTCAATGAATACACAAAATAAGTGATGCTAATAGTCAATATCAAGAATGGGTTCAATGTCTCACTACAGAATGTAAATAATACCCATATTACATGGGTCAATGCCTCTCTATAGCAACTTCATGACAATTACAAATTCATTTAACTACAAATCCTTATATTGATTTTAAGTTTTATCTATTAACAGGTTGATGCCTATACAAATTACTTACATGATACAAGCAACATATAAACAAGTAGCATGGACTTTTAGTCAAAGTTTATAATTCCTATTTATTTACACCTATATGTGTCGATGCCTATTACTTATGCCTATAGATGCTAATGTCTACAATTTACAAATGCCTATTTATATAATTAACAAGTAGCATATACTATCAATTTAATGTGGCATGGGAGGTACACATGCACCTATGCTAGATTCAAGTCACTAAAAACCTATAGGCCTTCCTTAATTACATACTAGTAGTGATGTTATAGGGTATTTGAATTAATAAACAACCCTTTTTATCTCCTATTCATTACATTAAATAGAATATAGTCTATATATAACTAGCTCATTGCTTATTTCCCAGATTTTCACATCATGAATACATAAAAATTAAGTACATAACTAACTTAGGATTTGCTTGGTTATTTTTTAAATCTATAAATCCACATTTATTTCATGCTTCATTCCATCTTCCCCCCTTATATAATTTCTTTAATTGTCTTACAATTCTCTTCCTTAATTTTTCCTTCTCAAATTTTATAAAGGTAGCTTTATTTGTTTTAAATATTCATTTTTATTTTTGTTTTAAATTATTTTTATTTTAGTCATTTCTTTTCTTTATTCTATTTTATTAATTTCTTACTTTTTTTTTAATTTATTTTCTTTATCTTCATTTCTCAAATCATAGTATTTAATTAAAACTTTCCTCTAAATTTAAATTTTTCCTTTTTTTCCATTTTATTCTTATTGGAGTATATTTGATATATATATATATATATATATATATATATCACACATACACTCACTAATTAGATTAGTAGGTCAAATTGGTTTAATGATAATTCAATCAATAAATTCTAACTTAGTCTAATTAACTAAAACACATTCTAACATCATTTAAAGGATATATATAAAAGATTAATTTCTAATAACCAACTAAACTATGATAGCAAAAATATCCAAAACAACTATCTAAATGCAAGTAGCACCCAAAATGTGCTATGTTAATCATTCCACAATGCATCTAACATGTGTTTTATATATATATATGGTGTGTGTAGGGTATTGATTAGTTTCTATATCATCCTCTAACATCTTGATCTATGTCACCTTCTTCAATGATGTTCTCCCTCCATAAATCTTTGAGGGATGGATTCTCTTGCATCAACCACATAAAAAAGTAGGTAGTTAGAGCATAACAATCATGGTGTGTGTGTGTGTGTGTGTGTGTGTGTGTGTACACATACCATAAAATATAGGTAAAATGAAAAATCAACATGATCATAAATTAAACATTTACTTATAGCTAACTCATAGTAGTGTGATCATGTAACCTAACCAGTATCCTAGTACCCCATAACAATAAATATCTCAAAACTTAGTAAAAAATAGCCAAATCTAAATTTGTCAACTATAGATATCCATAGATAGTCTAGCAAGTTTTCTTGGAAAGGAATTGGCATGTAATATCCTTCTCCCATAAATCTAGTCATTATCCTTGATGATTATTATTCAAATATAAGTTTTGAATTTAAAACCTTATTTAGAAAAGAAAAAACATGACATACAATATAAAGTTAAGTAATAAATAAGAGATTACTTGTAGAACTTATCATAGTTCCATCAAGTTACACTATTCTTGGAGTAGTGATTTCATGAAATCCTACTTTATAACTTTCCAAATTATGTAAACATGGTTTATGAGTATTAATTACTTTAATTGATTTTATTATGATCACTCTAATGTCCATAACTATCAAGACAAACCTATATATACTATAGGTCTGACCTCTTTTGTTACCTTGAATGGTCCCACATATCTCAATGAAAGTTTCACTGACTTCTCAAGAGAACATAATATCATCGTACAAGTCAAAAAAAATGACTGAGGAGAGTTCCACAAAATATTTTAGCCCCTCTGATTATCTCTTTAACCTAGAGAGTGTTTTTCTCATTCTAGAGAAAATAATTAAGAAACATGGAAATAATGATGTACATAAGTTAATACTATTGCTACCCTATGTAGCTATTGATAAGTATAACATGTCAATACTATAGAGCTCTTGACAAGTATGATGATGAATAGGAAATTTAAATACTACATTACTAATGTATACAAAATTATGGAATAATTATTCCACCATATATATATGTATGGGCATATGACTAAATTTGACAAGTCCTTTTATCAAATCCCTAATTTGACATATAGTCCATATGTTAGATTTAAACTCAATAAATACTGAGTCAATGTGAGGCTAAGTAAGATTCTATCCCATCACTTATAACTCACATTCTTAATTTACCACTCTTCTCTTAGGTCTTCATGACTTAGTGATCTCCAAAATGTGCACAAGGTTCAATGAATCACAAATCCACAATAATATATAATAGAAATTAATACTATATGCTAAATAATTTTAGATGTACTAACATACAAACAAGAGAAATCATACAATCATTTTGTAATTGTATTAATTTTCCACTAGTCAAACATAACTAGTATCATATTTCAAAGCTTAACTTATAGTGTTATGTTCATAGTTAAGAGGAAATAATTTCAATATTAACAAAACATACTAGGGTCAAGGGCCACCTCATCCTTACTACCTTATAAGGGAACAAGTGAGACAATGTATCTTTGCTTTTTTGGCTAGCACATAACAAGTTATAAGTTTATCTCAACCTCTACATTGATGAGTGCACACATCCTATACCCTACATGCTTTTGATAAAAGGTAGAAAAATAACTCTTCAAAAAAACATGATTGAAGACAAAAGAGAACAATATCAATCTAGTCAAGAATAAATAATGCATATTAATTATAATCAACTTATAATTCTTAATCTATAATTTAATATATAATTTAAGCTTTGCCACTCCATGTGGTCTAGAATCACAAGTGATAAATAGAGAGCTATCATCTCAAAAAAAAAAATTCTACACAACCTCACAAGGTAAAAAGGAAACATCATAACTTAATGTTGTTTAAATACTACCTACTTACTAAATCTATAAGTATAGTACCATAATAGTAAAGTACCACAATCTATTTCCACAATTGGGAGAAGATACTAACCACAAAATGGACCAATCCATCCTATCCTAAAACTTCTTTCTCAAAAAGAAGTAGAAGATATTTCCCCATAGAATTTAAGGTGATATAATAAAAAAAAAATCATAAACAAGTTTCCATTAAGATAACACTAAATCAACAACATACAAACATGAATACTATAGATAGCTTATAATGATGCCAAAGGAGAATGAGATTATAAAAACTCACCTCTAAGATAACTAAGAGAAATGACACTCATTTTTAAGCCACATATATTAAGGGCATCAATGCATAAATAGACTCCTAACAAAAAATAATTCTCAAGCAAGACATCCATACTCTTCTATAAGAAAATTTCCACCACCCTAGGTGGTACTAAAAAATGATATTATAATATTTTCCATTTATAAGATTAGTGAACGTAAGACACAAAAATTAAAGCACATATATTTAAGTGATAATCATCACATGATTTTAAAAAATTATAAACAAAAATCACAAAGGTGACTTTATTACCAATAATATTGTTTTCATACTTGAAGTGTTTATTCTAAGTGACCAAACTATGGTAGAGATCTTTTGTCCATAACTCATGAACCATGATTCATATTCACCTACCCAAACCTCACATACAACCATCAACATTGGTTTACTTGATAAACCAATCCACTAAACAACTCAAAAGGGTAATATTGATATTAAGGGTGCACACTCAATGTTACCCACACACACATTCATAAATGTCACATACTTATAAGAGTCATAAAACCACACAGGTGGGTTTACCATGTCTCAAAAATCCCATCATGGTGTAGCATGGATCCACATTAAGGCACCACAAATCCAAACTATCGATGCAATACTTTATGAGAAATACATGAAAATGCTAATTGACTCATTAGGTCTTAGAGTTCAAGCCATAACTTTGATACTACATGTAATGACCCCATTGGGGTCCAACTAGAAATATGTGATTTTTTAAAAATTAAACACAAATATTAAATACATATTACACTATGATAATATACAAAGATGATATCAAATACTCAATGCATGATAAAATCAAACATGCATATGATAAAATTAAACATGCATATGACATCACATATTTCTAATCTCTAATATCATGAGAGTAAATCAAAATGCAAATATAAAAAGTAATTATATTAACTCAACTATAATTGATTCAAATCTATAGCCACCATTTTCAAGATACGATAACTTGTAATTACAAATCTCATGATAATATTCAATAATAATTACAATAAAATACAATGTACATATAAGATACATGGCTTCCTTAAAGCATAGTTCTTGAGCTCAAGTATTTGTGACAATCTCAAGTGTCATATTAATAAGTAGTACTATTGTGGGGAGGGAGAGCATAATATGATCAATTTTCCACACCAACCATATACTAATGATCCCTTGCACTAATCCCATCAAGAAATTGCCCTTTCTTCATAGATGAGTAGATATGTATATCATATAAATCTAGAGAGACAAGAAAATACATGTGTGTTGTATGATTTATAAACTAAACATGTAGTGTATCATATAAAATCACTCTATTGAAAGATATCACACAAATATGTAAATCATACATATGAAATAATAATGTCTTTCTAAACATACTTTGAACCAAATTTTTAAAAATAATAAATAAAAAAATGATCTAGATCAATCAAATTCATACAAACCACTTGATCAGACTACCTTCATCTATCATTATGTCACTAATAAGCTAGTGAAGTCCATCTCACTCCTTACTTCATATCAATAATGAAGATTTATCAAATACAATTTAACCAAAAGATTCATTTAATTTATATCATACTAAAAAACATATTATGTAACATGCCAAACATAGGAGTAACCAAAGCATAAATTTATTCTATAAAATGTATGAATGAATCTTACATTATTTTCTATCCCATACTAGAAATAATGACTAAAGTTTATACCATTAGGGTAAATACACATTTAAATCTAGATTTTTACTCCCACATTTAGTTTACAAACATACTACTCCCTATTATAACCTATATTACCATAGTCTAGTATTCTAAGACAAAACTATTATTTTTCCACAATCAGTCACATAAAGTCATCTTAAATACATGAAAACATAAGATTTTATTCATATAACTAGATATAACAAAGCAAGTCATAGTTCACATGGAACACGATAACATACAAACATATCATCCATCAAACTCTCAATGTGTATGCACGCATACACAAAAGTTCTACCAACTATCACAAAACACATTATTCATAGTAATAATCAACATGTATACATTAACTCAATCAAATATAGGTGAGAGTCTAGACATAGAAAAAATAGTATATACCATCTGAGTAGAACATAATCTCTATATTAATCTATGATATCCCACACTATCATATTTCACAACTACATAAACACACAATCAAACTCATGATTTGAAAGTAAACTAACATAATAACCATCAAGCAAGTATAAGATTATACCACATGGGTATACCCTAAGATTAAAATGCAGACTAGCATCCCAAAGTAACATAGCATATAAGCATGCATCACTATGCACCATAATATGCTAGATATAGCCAAGAATTTATGCATATTAGCATCCTCATAAATGTAATGTACACAAGTATTCAATACTTAATGCTCATAACTAACAGTTATTCAATCAAACACAATAAAGAAATACAGAACTCATCAAATAATTATGATCTTTCATTTAATAATTTATTTTATTTCTAGGAGACTATTCCAAAAATTTAGAGTTTTGATTTCTTAATAAACTTAATGACTTACTCAAATCATCCATTGAACTATAGGCACAATTCTTATTTATGAGAACTTGTGCATTAATAATATGCATGACATGTAAGTACTTTAGTGCTATGCCATTACTAAACCATGATTCACTATACTTTTTAATCAAGAATTTACTATAGTAATTTATGAATCCAACTAAGGATATAAAATCACATAGCTTATTTTAAAATAATGAAAACTTATGTTGAGTTTTCAAATATGCATCTATCATTAAATGCTAGATTAGGAGCTTAGGAATTTATTTGACACAATTTCATAACTCTTAGGTCCCTATGATCAATTCTTGTATTATATTCTCCCAATACTCAAAGATTCCTCAGGTGGAAATGTTACTTGTAAATACATACAACTATGGTTCCAAAAGTATCATTTATCTCATAATCTCTACCATACATTGAGTGAATATGATTCTTATTTACAACTTAAGCTAAATCATGTGATCAAGATTCTCTACAGTATTTTTAGTATGAACATAAGACATACATCTCTATTAACATAGTTATATATTTATAATATCTTGATTAACTATAGTTAGAGTAGCACACTTATTTATTCTAGCATAAGCATAAGAATACCTATAATCTTTTGCATATTTATCAATATTTATTTTTATAGTTTTACCCCTATACTATGAGTTTTTTTACCCCAAACCATATACTAAGCATATCAAGGTTATCACAAAATAATGGAAGTCCATATTTTGTACTCCATACTATAAACATGTAAAGTATTATATATAAAATTATGTCATTACACATCAATATTTAAGATACAAATATCCTCTATTAACTATCTCAGTTAAGACATGACATCATATTTCCATATGTTTATCAAATTATAAAACATTTATTTTTAGGTATATAAGATCTATAATAATGTCCACAATTAAATAGAATAACAAATATAAACATATAGTCTATAATATCATTATATTCATCATTCATTAAACATGTGCGTCAATATGTCATAAGATGCATAATTTATCATGTGTAAATTCATATTATAGATATGAGTGTTTGGTATAATTTTTTTTGTCTTATACAAGTAAAAACACCCACCATTTGCTATCTACATGAAAATGAAACACATATTAAAACACCATCTATTTAATGGTTGGTACAAGGTGGTGACTTTGGAACATACACTTAACAATATAATAATTACATACTATAGGTTGGTGATAATATAAGTGATGCCCTATAATAATATAAACATGTTGTAAATATATAAAATAAAACTATGACTTTAATTAACCAGTCTTTATAAGGTGCTAAATAGATTCTCTTTACACATACAACTAGATCAAATATCATAAAAAGATTATGTCTAGTGATTTCAAACTTTATAGTTAGTGATTTAAAATTTCATAATATTAAAATTAATGGTTTTATTACATTAAAATCATTTGTTTCACAGTATTGAGTTCAATGATTTACTATGTTAAACTTTGTTTAATATTTTTTTGCACACTCAAGCCACTAGAATGTCATTCAGACCAGGTTAATGTTGTGTCAGTCAATAAATACACAAAATAAGTGTCATTAATAACCAATACCAAGAATATTTTCAACTCTTCACTGTAGAATGTAAATAATGCCCATCTAACATGGGTCGATGCCTTTCTACAATAACTTCTTGACAATTAAAAATTCATATAACTATGAATCCTTATCTTGGTTTGCAGTTTGGTATTTTAATAGGTCAATGCCTATGCGAACTACTTACACATATACAAGCCTCATATAAACAAGAAACATGGACTATCAATCGATGCCTATAATGCCTATATGTGTTGATACCTATTACTTATGCCTATATGTGCCAATTCCTATAGTTTATAAATACCTATTTATATAATTAACAGGTATCATAGACTATCAATTTAATGTGGCATGGGAGTTACACATGTACCCATGTTGGATTCAATGCACTGGTGATGGGAAGGCCTTCTTTTATTTCATACTAGTAGTGATACTCTAGGGTATTCAAATTAATAAACAACCCATTTCATCTACTATTAATTGCATTAAATTGAATATGCTCTATATATAACCAACTAACTACTTAATTCCTAGATTTTCACGTCATGAATACACAAAAATTAATTACAAAACTAACTTGGGCTTTCCTTAGCTATTTTGTAAATCTAGAAATTCACATTTATTTCACACTCTATTCTACCTTCCTCCCTTATATATTTTCCTTAATTATCTTATGATGACCCTCCTTCCTTAATTTTTAATTATCAAAGATTATAGGTGTAGATTTATTTGTTTTAAATATTCATTTTTTATTTTTTGTTTTAAATTATTTTAATTTTAGTCTTTTCAGAGTCCTCCTAGGAGTCCTCTTAAGAAGAGGATCCCCAAGGGGAACCTTCCATCCTAAAGGGGCCTAACCATATTTAACAAATAAGAGTAATAGACATTGATGTATAATGGGATTTGTATCATTTACTTGGTGAATCATAATGGTAATTTCTAGGAACTTGAGTAGGAAATATGGAAGACTGATTTTAAACCCAATGAAGTGATTTAGAAGTAGAAAATGGTGGGAAAATATTAAAGCATAATTACCTTCTAGATTCATGTCATACATGATCTAAAGGTAGATATTAGGCTAGTATAGTGGGAGGTCAGATCATGGAAATCCTTTCTTATCAATCTACATGAAATTATTCATTCTAAAGAACCATTGCAAGGATTCTTGCTTTTTTAACTGGTCCTTGAATTCCTTGGCACCTACATAGGACATTCTAATGGTATCACTAATGAATTCCTCTGAGACATTAATGGTGATGCCTTGAATGGTGACCTTTCACTTTGTCCAATCCACCATAAAGTCTTGAGACACCATGGCATTATGCTAAGTGATGCATTCCATAAATTTTGGGAGTCCCCCCTTCTTGAGATTCTTCTATAATTTCTTTTGCTCATGGACCTTCTTGCATAATGTGGGTTTTAAGTGGTCTCTATCATCACTCATGGGTACTAGAAGTGTAGAGACATAGTGGAATAGTTGAAATTTTTGGATGTGGTAGAAACAGTTAGGTCTCAAATGGGTGGGAACATCCTCCAAAGACTCATAAAAATAATCAATCCCCCTTTATTAAAAATGAATGCAGATCAGCTAAAATGAGATCCCACTCATTGAGTTGAGGGGTTGCATATGTGAAAGGATGATTATTTTAAGTTACATTAGTAACTTCAGCATGGATGATATTATACACATTTGAGGGGATGCTTCCTGCACCATGATTATATTTTATTAATTTCTTACTTTTGTTTTTTTATTTGCTTTATCCTCATTTTTCAAGTCATATGATCTAATTAAAAATTTCCTCTAAATTTAAATCTTTCCTCTTTTCCATTTTATTTTTATTAGATCATACACACACACACACACTCTTTAATTAGAGTAGCATGTCAAATTGGTTTAATGATAATTCAATCAATAAATCATAACTTAGTATAATTAAACAAAACATGTTCTAACATAATTTAATGGACATATACAATATATAAATTTAAAATGACCCACTAAATTATGACAATAACCATGTGAAAAATGACTATCTAAATGAAATTATCACCCAAAACATACTATACTAATCATCATTGTGTTTAGTTGGTCATTTGAAATTTATATTTTGTATATATCCATTAAATGATGTTAGAACATGTTTTACTTAATATACTAAGTTAGGATTTATTGATTGAATTATCATTAAACCAATTTGACATGCTACTCGAATACACACACACACACACACACACACACACACACACACACACACACACACACACACACACACACACACACACACACATTTACATTTACATACATATATATATGTATGTATATATGTGTGTGTGTGTGTGTGTGTGTGTGTGTGTGTGTGTACACACACACACACACACACACATATATATATATATACATATACATACATATATACACACAAACATATATATACACACATATACATACATATATACATATATATATATACACACATATACATATATACATATATATATATATATATAATATGTATATATATATATATATATGTATACATATACATACATATATATATACATATATATATATATATATATATATATGTATGTATATGTATGTATGTATATGTATATGTATATGTATATGTACATACATACATACATACATACATACATACATACATACACACACACACACACACACACACACACACACACACACACACACACACACACACACACACACACACACACACACACACACACATATATATATATATATATATATATATATATAAATCTCTAATTAGAGTAGCATGTCAAATTAGTTTAATGATAATTCAATCAAAAAATCCTAACTCAGTATAATTAAGAAAAACATGTTCTAACATCATTTAATGGACATACACAAAATATAAATTTCAAATGAATAACTAAACTATGAATAATAACCATGTGAAAAATGACTATTTAAATGAAATTAACACCAAAAACATATTATACTAATCATTCCACAATGCATCTAACATGTGAGCTATTTTTGGTGTGTGTAGGGTACCAATCAATTATTATGTCATCCTTTGACATCTCAATCTCAGGGATGGATTCTCTTACAAAAACTTCATAATAAATTATGTAGTTAGACCATTATATATATATATCATAAAATATAGCTAAAATTACAAATCAATATGATCATAAATTAAAATTTTACTTATAGATAACTCATAGTAGTGTGATCATGTAATCTAAGCAATATCCTAATGCTCTTTAATAGAAAATATCTCACATCTTAGTTAAAAATAGCCAAATCTAAATTTATCAATTATAGATATTCACGGATAATCTAAAAAGTTTGTTTGGTGAGGAATATTGATGTATTATAAACTATGTATGTTGATCATGAATATGTGCATAAACTATCTCTAAATAATAATCCTAAATATGTGTAATATTAAACTTTGTATGTTTAACATGAATAGGTGTATCAACCATCTATGAATAATGATCCTAAATATGTTAATCATCCATCTCTGCATAATGATCCTTAATATGTGTATCAACTAGGGTTCATTTTAAGAGACCATATTAGAAACTCCATTAGGATTATTTAGATGAATTTTATTCATATCCTTGGTGAATATTAAAATATCAAAAATTCACCTTCTTAAGTTTTTCATACAACCATCTATCTACACAATTAAAAGATATAGGTTATGGGATAAATTCAAAAACAATATAAAAAATTTCTTAAACTCTAATATTATTTCATATTTGGATTCCTCTCAAATATCTATGCAATTTGAGAAAAAATTGTCTCAAACCAAGTATGTATATAAAATTTATGGCCTCCATAATTTGGTGCTCAATTGCATCATATCATGTTGTCACGCAACAACACTATGTCATGCAATAGAACTATGTCACATAATAGTATGAAAAAATTTAGATTCATATTTAAAATATATACAATTAAAAAATATATCTCAAAATGAGTTTATATATAAAATTTATGGCCTCCAGAAGTTAATGCTCAGTTGCATCACATCATGTTGTCATGTGATGACACTATGTTTCCCAATAGCACTATGTCATGAGAAAAAACTATGTCACCCAAAAACATGTTAAAATTTGTATTCCTCTTTAAAATATATACAATTTCAAAAAATAACTCTCAAATCACTTTTATATATAAAAATTTATGGCCTTTAGAATTTAAATTGCATTATAACATTCCATCAGGTGATAGCATGCTACCGAGCAACAATATGTTGCCAAGTGGTAGCATGCTATCGAGTGATAACATGTTTCCAAGTGGTAGCATGATTATGATAGGTTTAATTATTTTGAGTGATATCATGCTATTGAGTGACATCATCATGATGCTATCAGGTGACAACACCATGATGCAATCAAGTGACACCAAACACCAACTTTCCAAGGCCTTAACTTTTGTATATAGACTCATATTGAGATGTTTTTTTTAATTTCATTTATATTCAATATGAATTTAAATATTTAATAATATTAAGTCTTAAGAAAGTTTTAATAACTCTTTTTTATTTATCCCACAACTTATTTGTCAAATGACCTCAATATTCAACATGGTAATGAGATAAAGAATGAGATTTAGATGGTAACCCCTGTGAATATATGTAATATATATATAATTTGAATCATGTGTATGTTCCCATAATTATTATAAATTATTAGTGAGATGACTCCTAAAAAAATTTATATCCCAAAAATTTAGGCAAATGGGTCCTATGTACTACTCCCAAAAAATCACCAAATACAATTTACCAAAAACTAAATATTCATGAATTAATGAATATTAATCACTAAAATTTACCATGGTATAAATGAATTATTGTGGTGGTACGGTAGGATAATATATCATTAAATATAGAGGATGTTAACACCATAACATATAAGTGTGACCAATTTGTATTAGTACATGTACTTTAGGCATTTTGCACTATAGAAGGAATTGCATGAAATCTCTACATCTATGGGGTTAATAAAAACATGTCCAAGACCCCATTAACCTATAAAACTATTAATGATGTGGATAGTATGTCTAATCCTACTTGAAGAGGTAATAATATAATTCTTTAGGTCTTATTTATCTCTCTACAAAATCATTTAACTAATTTTTATGTATTTTATAAAAAAATCATATGTATCCAATGGATTGGATAAGTTCCATCTGCAAACATTATCACTTGAACCATTGTCAATCATAAAATTGTGTATAGGTTTTTCATCAATGTAGGATTGTATGAAAAATTTATGAAAATATAAATCATTATGAACTATCTCATCATCATATAATGTGATCATGGGTCACTGAGGTGGGATATCACTAAGTGTACCAATGATAATATATATTAGATGATTATATGCCATGTAGAGGATGAAAATTTCATACAAAATAAACATCTAAAATGTTATTTTATTTTGACTCATGTTTAGGAAAATGATCACTAAATATATTAAAATTTTGATTTCTATTGTTTTATGGTCATGTTTATTATGTGGGAGTTCCCAAAAACATAATTTTATCATCTATTAGATCATGTATGTTATGTATTAACACAAAACACCTATTCATTAGATTCCATACAATTTAATTATTTTATATTTATCTTTATGGTCAATTCAAAACTTGAAAGGGATAATATCCATGGTGAAACAATCAGTTATAATTATTGTGATGAGGTAGGATTTAAATTGCTGTGCTTCTAACATTGTGGTCATAATTTACAATGTTATTTAAATTCTTATTACATTATAGGCCAATAATACCCTTGTCTTAGTAGTTTATATGGCATTTCTTTTCCACTAAAATGACCCCCATATTCACAATCATGTACTTTGAGTAAAGCAATTTTAGCTTAATCATGGCTACAACACCAAAGTAATTATTCCTAATAAAATTATTAAATAAATATCCTCTCATTAAAACATAATGCATTAATTATCTTTGTGTCATATGTCTATAATTACATATAGCATTTTCTATGATAAAATATTTTTATAAAATTTATATACATCATTCTACCATTCTGAATTAACTATAATGTGAGTAATTATTGGGGCCTAGAGAGC
Source organism: Torreya grandis (assembly GCA_037957365.1). Lineage (NCBI taxonomy): Eukaryota > Viridiplantae > Streptophyta > Pinopsida > Cupressales > Taxaceae > Torreya > Torreya grandis. The sequence continues at coordinate 455,073 of JARHVA010007740.1, read as the reverse complement.
CTCTAATTATACTATATACAAATGGATGTTGTAACTATGGTGTCCCAAAAATTTAACACTTGGAAATTTTGGGTTACCCTTATTGAAATTTTTGTCTTATATCTCATGAGATTCAGTTATCTTTTTCAAAACTTGATCCCATGAATAAGACTTAGACTTTAGTAGTTTTCACCATAATCACTTTCATTATCAAAATTTCTTCAAATTGCTCCAGAAGGTTAGAAAATGTCTACCTAGGTAATTATCATAAAAACCATTTGTCTATTTTTATAAGAAATTAAAAAAACTAAGTGTTTGGGCTCATTTCTAGGACAACTTAGGTTCTCTAGGTTGCTTTAACTATTTAAAATGATAAAGGTGAAGTAAGTTGTCATTGCAAACCCAAATTACACCATCTAGATTAAATTAGAGTTATGAGATGACTTTACTTCTCAAAATCATAAAATCTAAGTAAAGTAGATTTGTAAACTCATAAAATACTTGTTACAATAATTTTGGGTTCAAAAGTTACATTACTTCACTTACTCAAATCATACGTAAAATCAATAAAGGTTCATAATCCTAAAATCTTCATAATCATAGACCAAATCGAGGTTACAAAATTACTTGACTTCATAGACCAAATTAAGTGAAGTAATTCATGAAACCTGATAGTTAGAAAAGTGATTACATGGCTACCCTCACATGTGTCACTTAGTTTTCATTAATGTATGGGTTAATATGAATATTAAAAAGTCCACCTCATTTACCACTTGGCTTTCAAAAATTTTAACCTAGTTGTTGCACCTATGAATCCTGAGCAACATCATTTGATCTTCTAGAGTGATTTTGGCAAAAAATATTCACAAACCATTTGTAGTCAAGGTATTTAGTTTGCTTCCCATTTAGTTTCATTATCCCATTCTAGTTTTATATCTCATTTTTCTCCGGTTAAATTTCATGCATTTTTTTGAATGTTTTTCTATAATTTTTTGTTTTAATTGCCACTATAAGTCATTTTTGTATGTATGGTGTTGTTAAAACCTTGAAAATTATTCATAAATACTTTCCATATGAAAATCTCAAATCAAATCCAAAAATATAGGATATTTATACAAATACCTAAAAATTGAACTAGATTATTTACCTAAACTCTTCATCACTTGTTACTTACTTAAAATCTCAAACCTAAACAACTAGTCTCACATTACAAAAAGTTCCCTAAGGGCATTGCCTATTGGGATTTTCAATTACTGATTACTTACTTGGAGTTGTAACTATTTATTTGTTTTGCTTCATAATATTTTCCAACTCTAGTAACTTGCCCAAAGAAACCTAAGTTGTAAATGCATATTACTCACTAGTTGTCTTCAACCTTTAAGACTTGAGAAATATTGAAACCTTACTGGTATTGAAACACCCTGTTACTTAGAATGAGTTTCCTAGAGTTTTTAAGGTTTACTATTGATTGAATTTCCTAGTACCTAAATCTTGCTTAGGATTATTACATAAGAAAACAACTTAAATCAATTATTCAAGCTTTTTGAAAACTAACAAAAATAATTACTATGTTTTCAAGAGAATTTACCAAATCTTTCCAGTGTTGGTCATAAAAAATGTCAGGAGTAGAAGAAGAAGATACTCTAATTGAAGAAGTTCCTAAGCTTGCATTTGGAGAATTTATAGATCCAAGTAGGAAAGGAAAGACTAAAGCAAAGAAAGTTAGGAAATCAAAACAAGCAAGGATGAAGTATGAATATAAGGGAAATCCCATTGAGTCTTACATTTCATCCAAAGTGTCAAAAATCAATGACACTAACATGGGACATGTTCCCATAACTAAATTTCTACAAATATCTAAAACCACAATCAAACACCACATATGCTAGAACAATAAAATATATTATATTTAATGTGGTGATCAAATTATATGATCATTAGTTTGACTATTATTTGAAGATCCTAGCAAGACTTAAAGTTCTAAACTTATGAATGGAAAAATTTGAAGATCTCTGGAAGAGTAAAACAATAGATTGTATCAAGATAATGAATAAAAATTATCAAAAGAAACCAAAATATCCCTCAAGGTTTTCAAGAAAAATATTAAGGTCAGACTTGGTCCAAGAAGTTGATGACATAATATAGTTATTATATACTATAAATGAAGAGAAAAATGCTAAGAACTTTTTCACCTGGATGTATGCCTATATAAGGGCTATTGATGTCAATAGGAGTTATAGTAAGATTGAATAGTCAAGAATGATAAGTGACAACATTGATCATCAATTGAATAATGTATATCAAACTATTGATTTTAAAATGACTTCATATTAGTATATGCTACAACATCTAATGGAATCTTTTCTAGGCTGACTACAAAAGGGTTGATGGAAATATATCCCATCAATGAATACTACACTCAATTGACTTTTTTTAAATACTTCAAGCACTATATAATGGTAAATGATGCATTCTTCTATGAATTCATTTGTAAATTGAATGCTGCTTTGAAGTCCAAAAGAGTATCTAATGTAGCTTGGGAGGTCATTTCTCATTTTGGATGTATTTTTATTAAATTATTAAATTTAACATACATCAGAGTTGATGGTTTCATAGGGACACCAGTAGAACTCCCAAGGTACCCTAGTGATAAATGGATTCTAATGGAATTATGTATAGAGCTGGTAGAATTACATTATATTTAGTCAAAAGTACATTTTCTTCAGTTAGTTTTCTAATTATTGTTGGCTAATATCAATATGTAAGCATTTATATGGAAAAAAATGTACAAACAGAGATGTATCATAACTATAAGCAATCACATTATAAGTCTATATCAAATTTTGATTGTAAAAGCATAACACAAAGCATAGTTTCTCTTGAATATATGCATATCCCTACCCTAGAAGCCTTCTGGATTGATTGCATAGATGAATTTGAAAAAAGAAGAAGATATAATAATAGTATGACTATTCAATAAATTTTCTCATTTGATTTGGATATAAATCTTAAAGACATGGAAGATGATGGACAAGTAATTCTTGATTCTTATCATGCAATGGGAGGAGATCATGCTACACTCCCATAAATTGATTACAAGAAGAATCAGGTAAAGACTATTATTGAGAGAACTTCAATGGTTCTTTCGATGACTTCAACATGGATTCTTAGTAAAGGAGATTGCATGAAGGAGTTAATAATGATATAAATTGGCTAAGTAAGTCATAAAAGTAAAATGATGCTAGGAGAAGGTAGTCAAGGACCAACCAAATAGTTTAAATGCAAGAATAATTTTAATGAAACATATTCTATAGTAAAATAAAATGTGCCAATACAATCACTTAATATTGCATCTCCTCTAGTTTCTTCCATATCCACTACTTCTCCTATCACTCCTATTTATATTATACCTACCACATCTTCATTACTGGTGGAGAACATACATCTAGTAGTGAAAGATTTAGATCCATCCACACTCATTCCACTTCCAAAGTATCCTAGCATCAAACCTCATAAGAAACATATTTGGAAAGAGATTGATTCTCTTCCTCTTCTTCCCCCATCTTCTCCACCTCCACCTCCTTTTGATTATCAACCCACCATTCCTCCTATTCCTACCAAAAAATATCTAGAGTAGATAACTAATGAAGAGGTGATATCAACTCAAGAGATATCATAGAAAAAGATAATAGTTGAACTTAGGAATAAATTCATAGTAGAAGAAAAAGAAGATGTAACTTTTGACAAGCAGGTAGAGAAAAATAAATATGAATAAATAGTTTCCAATGTTGTTAATGTAGAAGATATTCTAAATACAAGAGAAGTTCTTGCTCAAGAGATAGAGGTGAGACATAATCAACAAAAAATGGTGATACATTTAGCTACTTCTACTAGTAAATATTTCTCCTCATGATTGGCATTACAAATGACTCTTGAATCAAAAGAAGAAATATATTTGGAAGAGAAAGGCTTGAAATTTATGAAAATTCTTGATCATAAGGGTAAAATTCCCAATAATACCAAAGTGAATTCAAAACTGATAATTGATCCTTCAAGTCAAAAATTTATAAAAATATTAGTTCCTCCATAGGGTAAGTATAAGAGTAAAATCACTGAAAAAGACTTGGCAATTACAAAGGTATCCATAGGTAAAGTCACTACAGAGGGCCTCAAGTAAGACACATACACTCTTATCAATGCCCTTTTTCAAAATATTGATGAAAAAAAGGTTGATAAAGCTAAACTAAAGGAACAAATTTCTAAGTTTTGTGAAATAATTTTCAAAATGGTAAGATCTTCTCCCCAGTAGTCATTACTTATAAGAGATATAATTGGTCATAAAATAATTAAATTAGTAGAATAAAATGGTAATAAGGCCAAAGTAGTTGATGAATGGATAGAGAAAATGATACAAACTTCACAAAAATGGCTTCTTGAGGTTTCAGGTAATTTAGTTGATATTGATAATAAAATAACATAGCTAGAAATAATGATGGACATTGAAAATGAAAGTGGAATATCTGAATTGTAATAGAACAACCTTTAACAAATAATTTTTTTAAGTGAAAAGATTTTGATTAAATAAAATATTATTCTAGAGGGATCAGTGATTAAAGTAAAACAAGAAGAACACATCATATCTTTTTGCATGCATATTTTTAGAGCAATGTTTGAAGAAATGAAGACTCTAGAGTAAGATGCTCACAATGTGAAAATAGATCTGGAGGATTCTATCTTCTATCTCATGAATTTTTGGTAAGAAAAAATTCCAAGGACATATGAATAATTACATCAAGAATTAAATCAAGTAATTAAAGAGGCCACAACTCCATTTATAGTGAAATCACTAAAGGAGTTAATGAAAAGTCATCAACAAGTCAAAAGGTTGTAACCTAATCTTGAGAAGGTGAAAGGTTATTGTAGGAAGCTATAAAATGAGCTACTAAGATTTGAAATAGAAATTTGATCAGTTGCTAAGTAGATGATATAACCATTTGACAAATAACCTTACATATACAAAGATAACATAGAGAAGAAAGACAAATATTCAATCTATTATCATTCTCCAGGTTACAACATGTAGATAATTTATTCAAAATGAAGAATAGTCTATCTAACAAAAAAAATATAAATGGGATATGTAATAGTACCCATATTTATAAAAAACATTCTATTAGAAGAGATGTATTTAACAAAAACTCAATTCCCATCTCAAAAACATCTAAAATCTAAAAACTCCATACAAAGTGGGGTGTGATCTTCATCTACAATGTCATCTTTAGCAAAGTGAATAAGTGGAAAAAAGAACATGCAACTACTGGGCATTCTAAAAAACTAAGGTATGCATGGGATAACTTGTTTGAACTTTATGAAATTCCTTCTTCTTCTTCTTCATTTGACCTACTTTAGCTTCTCCATGAAATAAGGTGCGAAAATTGAAACTCAAACTTATAGTAAAAGATAGATTATAGATAACTTTAAGTTATTTTTGCAATCAAAACCTAACTTGTAATTTTTAATTGGGACTTTTATAACTTTTTAAGTCATCCAATCTTGACAAAATTAGAAATACAATTTACAATGTGTGTTTTTGTAATTAAGTAACTTAGACTTGTCAAAAAGGAAAGTGCAATTTACAAGATTGATTTTTACAACTTTTAACCTATAAAAAATGATGGAAGTAGCTACTGAGAGGGTGGGGTGAATAAATATTTAATAATGCACATTCAATTCCATAAACTCATTCATCATACAACAACATTAACATGAAATATTATACATCAAAATCATGAGTAAGAGAAAACATCATATGAATACATAATTTATGTGCAAAACCCTCTAGGGGGAGAAAACCCTATCTCAAGCCTACAAACCAATGGACTATAGTCCTATAATGATAATGAAAACATGAGACTTTAGACCAGATCGAACTGATCAAGGAACATCCACCCCTCAATTTAGTCCACCTCCAACTAGACCTTTAGCTAGCTCTAACTAACAAGAAGGCAACAACCCCCTAGGTGATTAAACACCCACTCAACCACCTCTACTTTGATGTCCACCATTATTCTGATGTCTTATACACCTAATGATGACCTTCTGAAGCTCATACACCTACAATCTATTTCTCTTCTCTAGGGAGGCACACTTACCTCATTTGTTCAACCAAGTCACCCTTTAGATGGTTAGGTCTAATGACTTGTTAGCTAATGAATCTGATCAAACAAACATGATTGATCCTATACAGCCTCTCATGATCATTAATGACCCATATCTACTCTTTTACTAAGCTCTTTTCTTCACTTAGCTTCACACACACACACTCATCAAATAGGCCATATAGACATAGTATATATACTACTCTTTCATCTAACCCATCTTGGTTGGACAAGATATTTTACAAACTTATCTCACCCTTATAAAATATCCTTATATTTGTTACATTAATGGGATAATATCTCCATATGTTTTCCATAACCCAAAGTCAGCGTATTCCTCTTTTAGATCTCAATTAGGCCTAATCCATTAGCCCTACATTAGTACTTATTACACCTTGAACTTCTTGAGCCATCTTTAGCCTTAACCAATAGGTGAAACATATAAAATATACCTCCAATAGATAATTTATCACTTCCCCAAGTTACCAATCCACATAAAACTCCAAACCACCATCCCAAGTGACACAAAAAGATGAATCTTCATGAAATTTTTCTTGGATGTTTGGGACAAGTCATAATATTCAATAATCATCCATTAGATCATCTGGTCATTCTCATAAATCTTCATTAAAAATAAGAATATTATTAATAACCTAATTTTTGTGGGGCCCACACAATGTTAAAAGACCAAAAATAATTTATCAAAAACTTTAATGAGTCCTCTACAACCTCTAATCATCATCCTAACCTTTCACCATTACACTGAGCACCAAGAAGCAATATCTTTCCAATTAGGTCTAAGACTGAGGTTTTAGCACTCAAAAACCTCCTTAGCTTCTTAACGATTGTTCATAAACAAGTGCCCATTAACCCCTAAAAATTTCATATAAAATATTGTTATGGACCTTCCCCAACTACTCCAAAGAGATAATCTTCCCATGTAAAGCCTGCACATGCCAACCAGCATGAGAAACTTCCTCTTGGGCTCTTTGCACTCATTTCTAACACCCTTTAAAGATTATAAGCCAACTTTATAACTTTTTAGCTCAATATATAACCTATTACATGGTCAACACCTTTGATTAAACCTATCTAATCATCTTCCATGTACATATAAAGTCAAGCATACTAAAATCACTCTTTGACCCTTTATATAGCCTTACAAGCCCACCTAGGTCAACTAAGCTAAGAGCCAAACAACGTTGCAAAATATATGAAACAAATTGGAAACCATATATCTATCCTATAATAATTCTATACATGTCCAACGTGTAAATTAAAAGCACATTTATCTCCATACCATGCTCCATATACATTCATCCAAACAACCTTCATGTAAGCATCACATTACACCAAGCACATTAGACCACCATGATCCATCACTCTAACCTTTTAGACCACTTTATTATTACCAATGCTACTTGACATCAATGAAAACACATCTACCATTAATATCCCAACAATCTCTCCCTTTTTCATTATTGCAACACTCCTTTTCTCTCTCCCCCTTTGCCAAAATGACAAAGTGGATACCCTTCAACACTAAGCACCTTAGAAGTAAAGAAAGTAAGCTACAAGAAACATATGGAATCAAGATAAAATATATAAATATGTTTGAAAGAGTACCATTCTAACCTAAATTAAGCACAACTTCCCATTTAAAGATGCTCTCATTAAAATATTACTCCCAAGCTATCAAGATCCTTGTGCTTGTCACTAATTTGCATGGTAACATAGCTTCCCTTAGGACCCTGCTCCACTTTGAAGGCTTCCACTCAGTATACACAACCCATGCATACCTATAGGACCTTTAATAATAGTTACCATCAGCTTAATCAACAATATGAGTACTAAAACACCATATAAGCTTACATATCAATGTTCTCAAAGCACTCTACATACCAACAAAGGTACTCCAATCATACCATCATACATAAAAGACACTTATAATGGGCTAAAATGATCATATAAAACAAAAAAATGCCATCCTCCTTTGGAAAATTTCTTCAACAATCTTCATTTTCTTCATTAGGCCTATTTAGACCCCTTATAGCCCTATCTAGCCACTATATACCTCATAAATCTCTACTCTGATCACTTCAAGACCTAAAAATTCCTATCTAAGATACACTACTATTCCCCTTTAGACATGCCAAAAATTCTCCTCCAACTCTACTTATTCTATATACTTATTTCATAAGCCTATTAGCCAATTAAGCCTCCTAGAGCACCAAAAATTGAATAATTTGAAATGTATTCACCTCCAAAATACTATAAAGTATTATTTGGCCACCCATTTTTCTATTTTAACCAATAAAGATATTCTATCCTCCAACTCCAAAGCTTGACCACTTTTCTAACATAAACTAAAACATAAGATCTCAAGAACAAATGGGTTAACTTCCCTATCTCTAGTCAACACCATGACTTTAAACTACTTCCACACTTATAGGTCACCTATCCATACTTATGGACCAAATTTCAAGCTCCCACACCATGAGGAACATAGACTTCCTTCAGCTTGGTTTTGACTTTCTCTTCCTTGGGTCAAAACAAGGTCAACAATGAGCATATAAAATTCAAATTTTTTATTTACAAACACCTTTGATGCATGAATCCACATATAACACACCCCATTGAGGTGTGAATATCTTCTTGAGTATCTAAATCTTTTTGACACTCACCCAAGTTCATGTACTTACCTAAGAACCACTAATCTGGACCTGTAGAGCCATCACACCTAGCTAGCATCATGACCAAAAGATCAAAATCATACCTAAGTACCTCTTAGTCATTATAAAGCCTTATCTCCTACTTATTCATGCCAAAACCAAATTTAATCAACTTTATCTAACTTTATATCCCTAATAAAACATCAAAAGAGCACATTGGGCACATTCTAGGTAGTCATCATTGCCAAAAATGGTCAATTCAGACATTTGATCATAAAACACACATATGAGCTCATCAAGACCTAAAACCACCTAGGAATGTATTTTTTAAATCTCCCTCAAGTACTAAAATAAAACACTTATTCCTTTTCCTTCAAATCACCACTCAACCAAGGCATCAAAGATTGATCGAAAAGGCATTTTAGGACCAAAAGTCTAGAACATACCTTTTAAACATCATTCTTGCTTCTTCACCTATAGGATTCTATTATGGAATCATTTTCATGATAAGAAAAAAATACCTTCATGAATACTTTTTCAAAAACTTCTTCAAGAAAATAAGAACCTTATGATGCTATAGGATAATGATCACTATAAACTTGTCAACTCAGTTTGTCAATGTTTCTCAAGTTTCATCCCACTATGTTGAATCTTGTACTTTAGACACCTTCTTAAGACAACTATGAAAATGACAAAATGAACTAATTAAATACATTATCCTTGGTTCATTCTACTCATTACCAATATATCTTCATGACAAGGAAGATAATCAACTCTGCTAACTCCAACTCTGTCTTCATGCAAACTTAGAATTTCTTCATTTTCAGCTCACAGATGCTTGTTCTGAACTTGCCATCTTGGATAATACCATGTTCTCAAACATGAATCGTAAGTATGACAATAAATTAAGTAAATTATTTCATACCATCCACATAATGAACATAGAGCTCCATATGTAATAACAAAGCTAGCAACCCCTATATATCAATAACAGATACCTTCACACACAGTCACCTTTTATGAAGATTTTATTTCTCAAATACACATATTCAAGCCTCTCTCAGAGCATGGATCAATATTATGATGAGTTAAAAGCATCATCTAATTATTATAATATCAAAACTAGAGCATTAGATGAGTCCTAATCCTCTTTTGCTCAAACTGGGTTCCTCATTACAAACATAGACTATAATAGTTAACGTTTATATGTATTTATTTCACTTATACAGACACCTAAAACAAACTACCACTTGAAGGATATACTACATATATTCCTCTTCAACTTTTATTCTTACCTCATCTTGGTTTGACTTCATCCATGGCATATATAATCCAATTTTTTCTAAATTGGTTTCCTTTTGATAAACTTGAATTTTCAAATTCTAACGATCATATTTTCATAAAAAAACTTCTTGAATGAAAATATTTTATTTCCAAAAGTTACCTAAGCACTCTTAACACCTCATATGACCTCTAATATTATTCTCTATATCCTCAAAGACTTGTACTACTGTCATACACTCATAGAACATCTTCTTTACTTCTTTGTTAATGCAAATAAGTCATGACCTCAAGTGATATTTTAGAGCTCATTTATTGAATCTTGTCAACTTCAAACAAATATAAATAAGAAAACATTCTCATACCTTCATACTTAAAGAATATTAAGATAGACCTCAATTTGGTCTCATACTCTAAGCTTCTAATCAGACTACTATCTATCTCTCTTCTTTCATGTTAGTTGATTAAGAGACCATCTTCAATAATATCTATCATTCAGCTCATGTTTTAAATTGGATTTGGATTAAACATAATTATTATTCATTGTAATATTCCTTCTTTGACAAAACTTCATTCTTGAATAACCATCTATAACATCAAACAACTTACCTTGGCTTGAGCAAAGAATAATACAACTCTTGGAATCCATCTTATTAAAAAAAAAACTATCAAATCTCATCAACCCTTGAATTCAAAATTCAAAAAACATGAATAACTAGTCTACCATATTGATCATCACTAGTTTTAACAAATCTATCAGCAAGATGACTAGGCAGACACCAACAACTAAGATAATCACAAGATCACCTTCCAAGCTAATTATGCCTCAACAAGGACATATTCTGATACCAATTTATGGAAGTAACTACTAGTAGGGTGGCATTGAATCAGTAGCTAACAATGAAAATTCAATTCAATAAACTCATTCATCAAACAACAACATAAACATGAAAGCTTATACATCCAAAGCATGAACAAGATCAAACATCATATGAACACATAATTTATGTGGGCAAAACTCTAGAGGGAGAAAACCCAATCTCAAGCATAAAAAATAATGAACTAAACTCCTATAAGTATAATACAAACATGAGACTGTAGACTAGATCCAACTGATCAAGGAGCATCCACCCCTCAATTTAGGTCAGCTCCAACTAGACCTTTATCTAGCTCCAACTAGCAAGGAGGATACAACCCCATAGGTGATTAAGCACCCACTCAACCACCTCTAATCTAATTTACACCACTATTTTTATGTTTTATACATTTTATGATGACCTTCTAAATCTCATACACCCACAATCTACTTCTTTTCTCTAAGCAGCCACACCTATGTCATTCACTCAACCAAGTCACCCTTTATACTATTAGGTCTAATGAATTATTAGCTCATGAATCTAATAATACAAACATGAATGATACTATATACCATATAATTGTCATTAATGACCCATATTTACTCTTTTATTGAGTTATTTCCTTTTCTTAGCTTCACACGCACTCTCATCAAACAGGCTAAATAGACATAGTATATATACTACTCTTTCATCTAACCCATGTTGGTCAGCCAAGATATTTTCCACACTTATATTACCCTTATAAAATATCCTCATAAATTTTAAATTAATTTGATAATATCTCCATAGGTCATCCATAACCCAAAGCAAGCTTAATCCTCTTTTAGATCTCAATTAGGCCTAATGCATTAGCCCTTCATTTGTTATCATTACACCTTGAACTTATTAAACCATATTTAGCCTTAAATAATAGGTGAAACATATAAAAATTACTCCAATAGATCATTTTTAACTTACCAAAGTGACCAATACACCTATAACTCCAAACCACTATCCATCTAAGTCATTCTCTCTCTCGCTCCAAGTCCTGCAAATATGAAAAAAATAATGCCAAGAACTCAATCATATTGTTGATTTTATCCAAAAAAAAATAAAAAATTAACATTTATATGTCCCAAATGACATATAAAACACCTTGACACCATTTTTCACCTTCACATATCTCACACAAGTCTAAAACAACTCAAACAAACTGATTACTCAAACTGGTCATGCACACCAGAAACTCAGTCAAAGATATTTGACTAATCCAACCAAACTAGAGGCAAAATATGAGGAAAAAATAAATTTAATGAATATATGAGACTAATATAAGACCAAAAATATCTTACTAACCTCAAAATATTCTTATAATATCTCAAACTAGCCTCTCCAAATATGCCACTTCAGACTGCCTGGAAGATCCAAAAACCAACCATGGAAACATGACTTTATCTCACACCAAATGGATTTAATAAGATATTCCAAGGAATTAATAATATCATAAAATTACCTTATATAAATCTCATAAAATTATATCATAGTATTAAATATCAAAAACTCTTTTACAAGCTATTTTCACTTCACTAGTTTATATAGACTCAAAAGGACCAAGAAGGTCAACTTTGAGTCAACTTCCTAATCATACCTTAAGAATAGGAATAACTTAAAATTTATTTATAGATTTAATAAGACCCATATATCACCATCAATATCTCAAGGTCAGCCTTAAACACCTAATCACCATCTCAATTCATCTTCTCACTCCAATTAGTCTTTCTCATTGTTTGCTCCATTTCCACTCTAATGACTAGTCAACTTTAACCTTATAGAAATTTGACACAAAAATATTAATATTAATAAAAAATTTCATGGATTTTTTATACATTTCCTAAGCTTAAAAAATCATCCATTAGATCATCTATTCATTATCAGAAATTTTCCTTAAAAATAGGAATATTGTTAACAACCCATTTTTTTATGGACCCACACACTATCAAAAGATAAAAAATACTTTATAAAAAACCTAAAGGAGTCATATAAAACCTATAATCATCATTATAACCTTTAACCATCATATTAGGCACCAAAAATCAAGATATTTCCAATCGGGGCTAAGACTAGGGTTTTAGTACTCAAAAACCTCCTTAGCTTCTTAACGATCATTAATAAAGCTATGCCCATTAAACCTTGAGAAAATGTTTATAAAATATTATTATGGACCTTACCAAAATACTCCAAATATATTATCTTCCCTTGTAAACCATGCATGTGCCAACAAACATTATAAACTTCCTCTCAGGATCCTTGCACTCATTTCTAGCACCCTTTGAAGCTTGTAAACCAAATTTTTGAATTTTTAACTCAATATATAACCTATGACATGGTAAAAACATTTAAAAACACATATATAATAATATTACATGTAGATATAGGGTAAATAATACTTAAATCCCTCTTTGACCCTTTACAAGGCCTCACAAGCCCACCTAGGCCAACTAAGCCAAGAGCCAAACAACCTGGCAGACTACTTACAACCACTTAGAAACCATATATCTATCCTATTATCATCCTATACATGTAAAAAATTCATATTAAAATCATAATGAGCTCCATACCATGCTCCATGCCACCATACATTTATCCAAACAACCTTCATACCAGCATCACACTGCACCAAGCACATTAGACCACCATGTTCCATCACTCTGACCTATTATACCACTTTATCATCACAAATTATACTTGAAATAAATGACAACACATCTACCATAAATATCCCAACAAAAAAGGAAAAAGGAAATTACAAGTGGCTCTTTTTGAAAAAGAGATGTCAAAATGATAGTTGCAATTTGCAATCTATAACTTTACACTATTTCTTACAAGGAAATAAAATATATAGAATGTATTTTATGGAGATAATTAATCTAAAACCAAAATATTTGAACACTCTTTATCCTTATTTTCTTATGTATTTTTTATAAATGCATAAAAACTCTAGAAGATCTCTAGGATATGATCTTCATCAGGACCAAAAGAGTATAAGTGGCTTATTTAACATTCTACAATTGTGTTGGAGAGTTCCCTTCATGTATCCCTATATACTTAAGTCACTTTTCCCATTTGATCTAGTGTATTATGGTACCTGATAAAATCATGGATGGAGCTCAAGTTGAATATTGTGTCTCATGATGACTCTCCTCTGACCACTCCTTTAAACTTGTCTTGAACCTCTTATGCTGAAAGGATTTACTAATGATGATCTATTTCTTGACATGATAATTTATTTAGCAAGTTTTTAATGTTAAAAAGTATATTTGTGACCTTGTGATGTGAAACCTTATCCTTATTGATACTCTATGTGAGTATTCTTATTCTAAATTGATTTGATCTATATAATTCCTCATGCTTTACATAATTTTTTAGTATCTTTTCTACAATGGAGATATATATTCCACTTGTGTCCATATTTGTCAACCTTGGATAGTGTAGTCATATAAAATGTCCAAATTGGTAGTTTGATTGTGGCTTGTGACACCATATCTATAACTCCCTTTTTCATGCTCTTGTGGCCCTTTTAGACACCTTTTTCATCATTACCAATCATTTGAAACCTTCTAAATGATGATTCCACCTCAACTAGATTGTATTTCCCAAGACAATCTTATTCCCCTAGATCCTAAGCCTATAGGACAAGAGCACCATAATTGGACTATAACATTGGACCCTCGGGTGTCCTATTTTTTATGCTCCTATCCATTTGCATTTTGAGCCCCAACAGTTATTCTCATCTAATCCCTATCCTTAATTGTGTTGGCCAAGCATGAATACATCTGACCCATGATCAATTGTTCCCTATGAAATCCCACTCAAAGCTCATTTACAAAGTAGGTGATAAATCTTACAAAGCAAGGAAGAATATAAATAAAGAACTAAGTCAAACTTCTCTATTCTCTACATACAATCACCCAATATAGCTAAAAACACACTCAAATCCTCATACCAGTCCCTAGCCACCTTAAGCAATCTTAATTTGGCATTTTTCCATTCAAAGTAAATTATTACATAAATCACATTAGGTGGGAGAACTACTTATGTATTGATCCCTCTTTTGAGTATTGGTATGTAAGAAGTGTGCCAACACAAGGGGTGTGGATTACATGTTTAGTACATCTTACACACTAACCCCCACCCCCTCCCCCACAATTTCTCAAGTGATTCAAAGATTATTTTATCAAGCATGATAGAGGATTAGGGTTTTAAGATTAAATCATCTCTATAATGAGTTCCATCATGAATCAATGCTCAATATTTCACATATAAGCTCATACAGGCACAACACAAATACCCAAAAAAGTTTTAGGTCTCTGTGACCAATTTGGTAAAAAATGGTAAGATTGGACTACAATGATAGACCCCAAGGTGTCCTATTTTTAGTGCTCCTATCCTTTCATTGAATGAAATATAGATCTAGGTTCATGACACTATCCTAGTCTTGCAAAAATAGTTTCAAATTTTGTATCAACCATTTTAGTCTGATTTCAATCTAAGCTATATTTCTTCTTATTTATTACTATTTTTAGAAAAGTAAAAAAGAGAAATAAATTATATAAATCAAGACTATATTTTTTTTTATATTTTTCACTCATTTATTAATCCAGACCCTTAATTAAAATAGGAATAAAATTCCATTATTCTCAAATAAGTTAAATCATTTAGTAAACCTGACTTACTTTTTTTGGGCATAAACACCCTAAAATACATAGGTAAAATTCGTTGTTGATTTTTCCACTTTTTTTCCAATTTTTCCTGTATATTTAAATCAAAATTTCACATTTAATTTTTAAAATTCACCATATAAATTTTAAAAATTATTTCTTTCAAACCCTTGTTGTATATATTAGGTCCTTATACTATTAAGGTAGCACCTTACATGTTTGTGAGCTTCATATCCTTTTTATGCATATTCCAGTTTGTTATTTTTAGGTCTTTAAATTTCTTATATTTAATACTTTATTTTCATTTAATTTCTTCTATTACAACTTATTTCAAAAAATTCAATCCACTTTCACATTATTTTCATACTTTAATATTGAAATAATATACTAGCTTTGACAAAACTGATAAGAGGGAACTTCAAGACCTTTTAACTAAGAATATTGATATGCAAGATGATATGCTTAAAATAATAAAAGAATAAGAACAAAGAGAAAAAAATGATAAATCCTCTCAAACCATATATCAACTAGTTAAAAATGACACTACAGGGGCAACTATGTCTCAACAACCCCCTATAGCAACCCAACCTTCTTATATGGCACCACCAATTATGACTCGTACATATTTTTCTCTTGATGTGGCTACTCTTGTGCAAGAGATAAAATTTCTTCAATCTGAGGTGCTACATATTGAGCAAGGTTCCTCTAGACTAACATAAGATTTGGACTCTTTTGCTCTACTTCATACATTATTGACACTCCATATTGCTTCTACACCCTTGACACCAGGTTTTGTTCAACCCAATCTCACTTTATATGATGGAAAGGGTGATCTAGAGACACACTTGAGATATTTTCATGTAGAATGCTTGGACTATGTGCCAAATGATTTGTTAATAACCAATCTATTTCCATGGAGTTTAAAGGATTATTCTTTATTATGTTTCTATAGTCTATCAAATCAATCAGTCTTCAATCCTTTAGCTGACATGTTCCTAACTCATTTCAACATTAACATAAGTGACAAGGTATCTTATGCCCAAATTATACAATATAAAAAATGATCAAATGAGCATCTCACAAATTATGTTCTTAGATATAAAACTATCTTGGCTAAAATGACTAGCCCCATGCCCAATCAAGAATTACAAGATCTCTTCAAATAGAGTCTTTTGTCAGCTTTACATAAATTAATAATTTTAAAAAGGTTCCCTTCCTTCATTGAGTTATGTCAGACATTAAAATAAAGGGAAGTCAAATTACTTGTAATGGGAAAAATCAAGTATAGAAGCATATCAAAAACAATAAACAAGATTAACAATAAAGCCATACAAAGTAAAGGTTGATTATATGAAAAGTTGAAATCAACTTATAGTTAATATGACTTAAGAGCCCCCTCAGTGAGTGGTTTTATTAACACTTCCCCAATGATCCTTTAAAAATCTACTAGTATCTTCAACTAGAGTCTTAGAAATGATATTAGAATGCAATGTCATATCTCTCCCTCCTATATAGGAAGTTGATATGATAAAACCTCTTCCACATGGATATTATCAGAATGCATTTTGAAATTTTCACAGGGTACTAGGCCACACAATGAATATATGCATTAGTTTTTAACCTAAGATAAAAGCCTTGATAGATGGAAACCTCATTGATTTTCAAACTCTAGTTGAGCCTCCTCAAGTAAAACAAACATAGGACAAGGCTTTCAAAATTTTCTCAGATACTCTCCCACAACATTATAAACAAGAGATAGGGGATACATCAAGTGTTCACCATGTATATCATGCACACCCTCCACCATCTACGTACCAGTCACCTTCAATTAAGCCACATCCTTTGAGCAACATGATTGGTGTGTATAATTCTAGAGTTTTAGCTAGACCTTCCATCTCCTTTTCAAAGCAGGAGATAGTTGATGATGATTTGGATTACCATGCACTCTTTATGAAACCCTACAATAATCATCATCCCAGTCATAGTGTTCTCATAGATAATGGATCTAGTGTGAATATGTGAATTATGACATTACTCCAACATTTGGGATATTCAGATTATGATATTACCTTGATGGACATAGTTATTAGTGGATTCAGTGGACACATACAAAGTTCATTTGGTGAGATTGTACTTCTTTTATAGGTTGGACCTATACATGTGTCCACACTATTTACTATCTTTCCTAGTGTAGGAGTCTTTTACATGTTTCTTGGTTGACCATGGATCTAAAAACTTTCATCAATACCTTATATTTTTCATAGATGCATGAAATTCATTCATACTAATCAGGTCATTATAGTTGGTAAACTCTTGTATGAGTTACCACTCACCACTTTAGAGCCATCTATAAGTTTCAGCTCCTACACCAGTTATAATTCTTTCTCTAATTAATATTTAGACATAGTCGAGGCCTCCCTCACCATCCCAAAGATTTCATACACTTTCATGGAGGCCTCTTTTAGAGTGACCACTACATCAATGATAGTTTTAGGAGTCTAGATAGTTTCTAGCTATAGTATTCACACCTAAGGTAGTATCATTGAGGTCTTATGCCTCTAAAAAAATATCATATGTTTAGAGAGATTATTCTACTACTAGATGGGTCTATAAGATCCCCAAAGTTGTATCCACTTCTCAGAGTTATATGGGGACCCCATAGTTAGTTTCCACTATAGACATTTTAGAGCAATTACAACAAACACAAATTTTTAGAGTCATAGTCTCAACCCTTCCATCATGATTCACAATCACGCATGATTACTCACCTTGATAAAGGACACCATGATAAGGAGTCTCTTATGAGACTCATCGATTAGTATCATTTCTTCTTAGCTTACTTATACATAGTTTGTTTTCACTTCACTATACATAGTTTATTTTAACTTACTTGTACATAATTTCTTAGCATTCTTGTACATACTTTCCTTATGATTTTTTGTAGATATCTTATTTTTAATATACAAAAACATTCAAATAACTCAAAATATAAAAATATTCAAATAAATCAAAACACCAAAAACATTTTTAACTATATGAATTATCAATACAATACTAGAATTACATTTTTTTCTATGTTATTGTTTGTCAATTTATCTACATTACCATGCTTCACTTGATCTTATTTGAGTGTGTGTAGTGACACCTAGATCTTTGATTGCTTCACTCTACCCATTGAGGGGTAATCCTATTTATACATTCAAGACAAAGCCTCTTCCACATGGATATGATAAAAATTCATTTTGTAATTTTCATAGGGCACTAGGCCACACAATGAAAAGATGCATTAGTTTTCAACAAAAGATACAAGACTTGATAGATGGCAACCTCATTAATCTTTGCACTCCAGTTGAGCCTCTTAAGGCAAAGAAAACATAGGACAAGGCTCTAAAAATTTTCTTAGATCCTTCCAACATCATTCTAAAGAAGATATAGGGGACACATTAGGTGTTTAACATGCATATCATGTACAACCTCTACCAACTACATACCAGGCACCTTCAGTTGAGTCACATCCTTTGAACAACATGATTGGTGTGTATAATTCTAGATTTTTAGCTAGACCTTCCATTTCCTTTTTAGACTAGGAGATAGTTGTCTATTACCATACACTCTTTATAATAGCCTACATTAATCATCATCCCATTCATAGTGTTATCGTATATAATGGATCTAGTGTGAACATGTGAACTATGACATTACTCTAGCATTTGGGATATTCATATTAGGATATTACCTTGATGGACATGGTTATTAGTGGATTTAATGGACACATAAAATGTTTATTGGGTGAGATTTTACTTACTCTATAGGTTGGACCTATACATTTATCTACACTATTTACTATCACTCCTAGTGCAGGAGTCTTTGACATGTTGCTTGGTTGACCATAAATTCAAAAAATTCAAACAATACCTTATACAATTCATAGATGCATGAAATTCATTGATGCTAATAAAATTTTTATAGTTGGTAGAGTCCCATATGAGTTACCACTCCCCACTTCAAAGCCATATACTACTCTATAATCACTAGTTTTATCTCTTATACTAGGTACAATTCTTTCTCCAATTGAGATTAAAACATAGTCAAGGCCTCCTTTGCCATCACAGAGAGTTCATACACTTCCATGGAGGCCTCTTTTAGAGTGACCACTACATCAATGATAATTTTAGGACTCTAGACAATCTCCATCTATAGTATTCACACTTCAGGGTAGTGTCATTAATTTCTCATGACTCTACACATAGATCACATGTTCAAAGAGATTATTATACTACCATATGGGTCCCTAAGATCCCCATAGTTGCATCCACTTCTCATATTTATAGGGGGAACCCATAATTAGTTTTCACTATAGAGATTTTAGGGAAATCACAACACACATAGCATTTAGAGTCATAGTCTCAACCCTTCCATCATGATTCATGATCATGAATGATACCTCTCCTTGATAAAGGACACCATGATAAGGAGTATCTTATAAGAATCATTAGCTAGTATCATTTCTTCTCAACTTACTTGTGCATAGTTTTTTTTTCACTTCACTATACATTATTTCTTTCATCTTACTTGTACATGATTTCTCAGCCTTCTTCTATATAGATTCCTTATGATTTTTTTTATATAGATTATTTTTAAGATATAAAAAAATTTAAGTAACTCAAAATACAAAAACATTCAAATAACTCAAAACACCAAAAAATATTTTAACTATATGCATTATCCATGATTTACATTTCTATTACTGTACTAGAATTACATTTTTTGTTCTATGTTATTTTTTGTCAATGTATCTACATTACCATGCTTCACTTAATATTATTTGAGTGTGTATAGTGACACCCAGATCCTTGATTGCTTCACTCTACTCATTAAGGGGGAATCCTATTTATACATTTGAGATAAATCCTCTTTGACATGGATATGATCATAATGTATTTTGAAATTTTCATAGGGCACCAAGCCACACAATGAATAGATGCATTAGTTTGTAACACAAGATATAGGACTTGATAGATGGAAACCTTATTGATCTTGGCACTCTAGTTGACCCACCTTAGGAAAATAAAACATAGGATAAGGCTCTAAAATTTTTCTTAGGTCCTTTCCCACATCATTCTAAACAAGAGATATGGGATACATCAAGTGTTCACCATGCATATCATGCACACCCTCCACCAGCTACATACTAGGCACCTTTAGTCGAGTCACATCCTTTGAGCAACATAATTGGTGTGTATAATTCTAGAGTTTTAGCTAGACCTTCCATCTCATTTTTAGAGAAGGAGATAGTTGAGGATGACTCATATTACCATGCACTCTTTATTAGAGTCTATATTAATCATCATCCCATTCATAGTGTTCTCATAGATAATGGATCTAGTGTGAACATGTGCACTATGTCATTACTCTAGAATTTGGGATATTTAGATTAGGATATTACCTTGATGGACATGGTTATTAGTCAATTCAATAGACATATACAAAGTTCATTGGGTGAGATTGTACTTCCTCTGTAGGTTGGACCTATACATGTGGCCACACTATTTAATATCATTCCTAGTGCAGGAGTCTTTGACATGTTTCTTGGTTGACCATGGATCAAAAAATTTCAATTAATACCTTATAAAATTTATAGATGCATGAAATTCATTCATGATTATTAGGTTGTTACAGTTGGTAGAGTCCTGTATAAGTTACCACTCCCCACTTCAAATCCATCTACTACTCTATAGTCACCATTTTTAGCTCCTACACCAATTACAATTCTTTCTCTAATTGTTATTCAGACATAGCCAAGGCCTTCCTTTCCATCATAGAGAGTTTATACACTTTTATGGAGGCCTCTTTTAGAGAGACCACTCCATCAATGATATTTGTAGGACTCTAGACAATTTTTAGCTAAAGTATTCACACCTAGGGTAGTATCATTGAGGTCTCATGTCTCTACACACAAAGCACATGTTTAAAGAGATTATTATACTACTAGATGGGTCCATAAGATCCCCATAGTTGCATACACTTTTAAGAGTTATAGGGGGACCCCAAAATTAGTTTCCACTACAAATATTTCAGAGCAATTACAACATACATAGTTTCCATAGTCATACTCTCATCCCTTCCGTCATGATTCATGATCATGCACAATCCCTCTCCTTGATAAAGGATGCCATGATAAAGAGTCCCTTATGAGACTCATTGATTATTATCATTTATTCTCAACTTAATTTTACATATTTTATTTTCACTTCACTATATATTGTTTCTTTTAGCTTACTTGTACATGATTTCTCAGCCTTATTGTACATAGTTTCCTTATGGTTTTTTGTACATAGATTATTTTAAAAACACAAAAACATTAAAATAACTCAAAATAAAAAAACATTCAAATAACTCAAAACACCAAATTTTTTTTTTAACTATATGCATTATCCATGCTTTACATTTCTATTACCATACTATAATTACATTTTTTTATTCTATGTTATTGTTTGTCGATTTATCTACATTACCATGATTTACTTGATCTTATTTGTGTTTGCATAGTGACACCCAAATATTCTATTGATTTAATCTACCCATTGAGGTGGAATCCTATTTCTACATTAGAGACATACATTGACATATTTACCCATTGAGGGCATCTTGTACATGACTGTACCATCTAGGTTATGTAATTCCTACACCACACACTATAGTTATCATATTGATGTAAATTATTTACTAGATTATAGAGATTATTCTATTGAATCTCACTATTATATATCACTTGTGTATGTCTTAGTATCTACCTAGTCTTGTACTACATGTTTTGTATACTTTCACTTCTTTCTTTGATTAGTTAGATACTATAGTATTTCTAATATTTACATTACTTCCTTTATTGATTTGAGTAGATATATGTGATTGCATTTCTTAGTTCCTATTTTGTCTCTTATGTGTGCCTTATGACATTTACCAATGTCCTTTTCTTTTACTCTTCTATGTGCTTATGGCCCTCATGCCAACCTTGCTTATTTTCAATTGTATGTGTATGTGGAATTTGAGCATGCCTTGTATGCTTAATTTCAAAATTTGAGTGACATGTGCCTATGTCCTTTGTTTACTTGGAATCTTCGCCTTCTTGCCTTATGTGGTTGTCTTCTAAATTGTTTCTTAACTATTTACAATGCCATGATCCACATCATGCATTATCTTATTTTCTTGGATGCCATGATGAACATCATGCTCCATCCCTCCTTGACAACTAACATCTAAATACTAACTATATTTCAAATTTTAATCTATTATATTTCACATGCCATTACATTATTACATCTACCTAGGTATACCTATGTTGATCTAACAATATCCAATATGAATTATTATATATCTTGAGACATACTTTTGGTTATCATTGCTATATCATGTATTTCATAACATAACACACTTACAAGGCTCTTTCTTTTAAGGGTAGTCATTACAGGGTCTTCATTTCTACCCTCAAAAAAGGGGGAAACTAAAAGGGTTTTTGTCATAGATATCAGATCCCTCTACTGGTCAAAATCAATTTTTATAATAATCAGAATAGTAATCAAAACCCAAATAGGCAAAAAAGACTAGAAAAATAGTGAAGAGTATAGAATAGTGATCAAAATTGGTAAAGGATAAGAGCACCATATCTGGAATATATCACCAAACAAAAAAGTGTCTTATTTTTAGTGCTCTTATCCAAATATCCAAAAATTTAAAAATTTCAAAAATAGATAGAAAGGTAAGATTAATTATAGTTTTGTCAGCTATAGTATAGTTCAGATTGAGTAGTTTCAGTATAGTTTTACTCAAAGTATCTAGATATAGGGGTCATAATGCATGGCATAATGGCTCACTTCTAATTTTAGATAGTGTAGTTGGTACAACTTATAGATTATAATCCATGTTACAGACACTAGTGATAGGGGGTAATGTGCATGCCACATTTGCCTTCTTTTATTTCTAGTTCATTGAATTACTTAGGTATTATTAGTAGTTGTGTGCCTTATTCCATATGTAGGTGGTTGGAATTATTTTGAAGTGGATTCATATAATCCTAGTTCTCATTTTTATAGTGGCTTTCATACAAGCCTAATCTCCACCTTTTGGAGTGGCCAAAATTGGCCTAGTTCTTAATACACATTCAGCTATCCATACCACATTGTCAGATTATAGAGCATTCATGAGATTTATGAGCCATCTCATGAAACACACATTCACACCAATATCAATTCATATATTCACACTTAAGGGGAAATGATAGAGCCAGAGGACTAGCTAGATTTTGTATTCTTGAGCTACCTACTCAGAGGGATTAGACACACAGTCCAAACATTGATTAACACACACATGATCAAATAGCTTCACTTAGTGGGAAATAGTGGAGTTAAAGGGATAGTCTTTGTATTATTGATCCATCCTTAAGGAATTAATCACTCAAATCCATTTGTGATATTACTCTTGGTACAACACATACCCAACATCACTCAACATCACAAGTTTTGTATTGGTTTGCATACCCGATGAGGTATATTCATTCCTTTTTCTTCATCTCTCTTTTACCCAACCTTTGTACATTCTCATTTTAGACATAGTACATCTATTAATAATTGATATACTCCATATTTTATGTTGCATATTTATGCTTCACATTTTTCTCTCTCTATGCACACTCAGCATCACACATCTTTATGGGCTTCACCCTTCCAGGTAAGTTTAGGTATGTTTTCTAATTTTCCTTTATCTTAGTATTTTTATTTATTTCATCATTAGAATAAAGGGAGGGGAGGTAAATGTAATCATATAAAATTTCCAAATTAGTAGTTTGAGTGTGTCTTGTGAGACCTTATCTATAAATCCTTTTTACATGCTCTTATGACCTTTCTAGACATATTTTTTCTCTCTATCAATCATCTAAAACCTTCTAAATGATGATTCTACCTCAACTAGACTATATTTCCCAAGTGAATATTATTCCCATTGTGCCTATAGGATAGGAGTGTTATAGTTGGATTATAGTGCTAGAAACTAAGGTGTCCCATTTTTGGTGCTCTTTTCCATTTACACTTTGAGCCCCAATGGCTATTTTCATCTGATCCCTATCCTTAATTGTGTTAACCTAGAAGGAATAAATTTGAACCATGACCAATTGTTACCTATAAAATCCCACTCAAAGATAATTTCTAAAGGAGGTGAAAAATCTTATAAATCAAAGAAGAATACAATCAATATACTAATGTAAACTTCCCTATGCTCTTCATATAGTCACCCAACATAGCTACAAACACACTCAAACCCTCATACTAGTCCATAACCACCTCAAGTACTCTTAATTAGGAGTTTTTGAATCTCTACCACACTATTACACAAAGCATATTAGGTGGGATAAGTACATATGGTTTGATCCCTCTTTGGAGTATTGGTATGTAGGTAGTGTGCCCACACAAGGGGTGTGGATTACATGTTCATTACATATTACACACTAACCCTCCCCCTTTCTCTAGTGATTCAAATATTTTTTTTATCAAGCATGATGGAGGGTTAGGATTTTAAGATTAAATCAGATATATAGTGAGTTCCATTATGAATCAATGCTCAATATTTCACAGACAATCTCACATAAGCACAACATAAATACCTAAAAAGATTTAGGTCTTTGTGACTAGTTTAAACAAAAATAGTGGCATTGGACTATAAGATTAGACCCAAAGTTACCCTATTTTTAGAACTCGTATCCTCTCACCAAACAAAATCTAGATCTAGGTTCACAACACTGTCCTAATCCTATACATCCAATTTCAACTTTTGTATCAACTATTTCAGTCTAGTTTCAAGCTAAATTGTATTTCTCCTTATTTATTGTTATTTTTAGAAAAGTGGAAAAGATAAATAAATTATACAAATTAAGACTATAATTTTTTATATATTTTTCACTAATTTATTAATCCAACCCCTTAACTAAACTAGGAATAAAACTCCTTTATTCCCAAATAAGTTAAACTAGATAAAATAGGTTCAACCTTCCTATTTCTTCCTAATTTTTACTTATTTACTCTCTCAAAGTTTCCTATCCATCTTTTAAGGATTTTTAGTAGTCCATTAATAATGCAATAACTATGTTTCCTTTTGAAATGACCTCCTATGCCCAATCCTTTGTATCCCTTCCCATGTTGTCAATCTCTATCACTATATCAAGTGTTTCTATGTTTGTGATCTGAGTAATAGTTTGTGTTGGTTGGGAAGTGGGCTCAATAAACTTTTTTAATGTAGTCATCAATTATTCAACCTTATTCTCCAATTTATCCTTAGTGACATTTTTACTATCCATTTTATCAAAAAGAGAATTAATGTTAGATTGAACATCATGTTTAAATCCATCTCTCATAGGATGACCAAGGTAAAATTTTAATATTTGGTAATCCCCCACCACTAGATGTTCTTTTTATTTTTCTAGTGGGGGGATTGCAATCTCTACATACTTCTCCTATATTGAATCATATAGTATTATTGATATGGTTATGGGAGTGACCTTTGATTTATTAAATGCATATGTAAGGCCAAAATCCATTATGCTTAAGGACACCATTTTCATACATTTATTCCCCATTGATTGTAATAGCCCACTAGGTATGGCATCTTATTATCCTATCACTGCTAATTATGAATCTATAGCTAAATTTGTTACACTAGTTTTTATGGAGATAAGTACTAATTCTATTATTGTTATAGCCATTGAATCTTTGGTTGATGTTTTGCTAATCTCTTCCCCATCTCTAGGTTGAGTGTCCACATTTATATTAATGACTTACTCTATCTCTACCTCCCTTGTGGGGGTTGGTGTTAATGTGAAAATGGAAGAAATGGGTGAAGTAGAAATGGATGTGCCTACTAGGGGTGTAGGAGATGGAAGTGACATTAGTGGAGGGGTAAGAAGAGGGAGTTGAAAAAGGGGAACCTATGAGATTGTATAATTTAGAGCAATGAATGAATCAATCAAAATTATGGGGATACTTAGGGTTTAAGAAAAGGGAAAGGTGATAGGAGATTAAAATGAAGTAGTAGTTGTCTTAATGTTTGAGATGGCTAGTGGGATTGTAGTTATGATGATTGAATCTATGGCTATATACTACTATATGGTGTTAGTGATTAATGGGGTGGAAGTGGTGATTATGGATGAGATGGAAGGAATTATTGATAAAGGGAGTGAAATTATGGAAGCAAAAATTATGGAAGAGGGGAGTGGAAGTGAAACTTGAGTGTTTAATTAAGTTGATTGAAATATTGGTAATGGACGTACTGGCATAGGTGGGATAGTGGGAGTGGAGGGGGAAATTGCTTGAGGTGATGATGGATTGGAGATAGGAGGAGGAGGAGGTGTTGAAGATTATGTAATGATAGAGATAAGACGTGAAACTATAATAAAGATAAGAGTGGAACTATGACAAAGATAGGGGTACAGACTATTGGTATTTTAATAGTAGTTATATATTTATATGAAATTACTATAAACTAATCTACTACTGCTCTTTGGCTACTTGATTATCCTCTCTTAGATTTTGAATTTTTCTTTCTCTTATAGGATACCACTAGATTATATTCCTATTTTGGGAGGGTTACACTATTGAAACCTTCTTTTATTTGTAGTACTCCCTTCTTCTTGATCTCTTTTAACTTCTCATTAATGTTCATTATTTGCTTGGTAACTTTGACCCCTTTTCTCCTAAGCCAGTTGATTTTTATATTTATTAAATTGGTGGTTCTATTAATTAATGAGAAAGACTCAAGAATGGATAACCTTACTACTAGAAAGGGTTGAGAAAATATTTTGCTATCATAGTAGGCCTTGTCTACTAGGGATTCATCATCTACCAATTCCTTGGGGACTAGTGCCATGTTAAAAGCCTTGACTTGATCCAGGGTCATCCTAGAATAATCCTTCCATATCACTTCTTACTCATCTGGTAGGTCCTCCTAGTAGTCTTAATAATAAGGAACATGGGAATATGTTGAGATCCCCAATGCATTGGTAATGTTGCCATTTACATCATAGAATGGCCTCACCTCTAGATCACTCAAGGTCATCTCAGTCACTTCATTGTATTCACACTTGGCTTTGGATAAGGAAGGGCATGTATACCTCCCTATACTAATGGGGAAATGGATTCCCAACTTGTGTTTACTTGATAATAACTTGTGATTTCCATGAGTTGCATCATAGTTATATTAAATCCTATTTGTCACTTACATAACTTGGGAGGGTGTAAGGACAACCACTAAATCTCCCTAATCTAATGTATGAGTATATGGGGAATTGAATGAAATAAGATCTATAGTTTGTAATATTTGAAGTATCAGCATCATAAAATCTCTTATTTTCCATCTCTTTGTCAAATATGACTATGATGCAGTAGATGAATGATAATTTAATCTTCTAAAGTGATGCCTACTTGCCTCAAGAGTGAGGTTAAGGTAATAATTAAAAACCCTATTTACTTGATTAGCTACTATATTCAATCCTATGAAGGATCTCCCCTTAGTTAATATGTAGATATATAAGAAGTCATATAAAACTTTCATATATTCTAGACTTCCATCAACTGCTTATGGATTGAGTCACTTATTAATTGTACTAAGTGGATGTACTACTTGTTTTGATGGATTACCCATATGTTTTGGTACATCTAGTCTTGAAATATCTTGGCATTAGGTTTTCTAATGACCCTAGATTTTCTAATGCAGGAAAATGGAAGGAATAACTTGAAAAAGTAGACAACCTTAAAAAAAACATTATGAAAACAACCTAAAAAGCCTATAATCTATGCCAAGAAAGTAATAAATCCTAAAGTGATACTAGACAGAAAGATATGGCATGGAAAGATAGACTTGATAGTGAAAATGAAAGATCAAAAGGATACAAGAATGATAGAATAATATTAGACATGATTAGTAATATTATTTGGATCGAAGAATGGTTTGAATGCATGGTGGCATGGCTTGAATGTGTGGCTTATAGGTTTTTGTCTTGAGGCATGGAACTCCAATCCCTAAATTTGTAATTAAATAATGAGTTTTAATTAATCCTAATTTATTTATATATAACCTCTACAATAAATACCCACAAGTTAATGGTTGGCAAGAGATTGGGAAATTTGGAGTCTACAAAAAACTTTGGAACTTTAAAAAAAATTTATTTAAACTTTGACCTAAGCTCTTCATAGGATAGCTTAGTTATTTGAAAATGGGAAAGCTAAATTCGAAGCATAATTTGTAACTTTTCAAGTTATAAATTACAACTAAAGTTCTAGTTTCTATAGGAAGAGTAATCAGTGGGAAGTGGGACTCGAGTTGTAATTTTCAACTTTTCAATTTACAAATTGCAACCAAAGTTTCAATTTTTGGTTAGAGTGATGTGCAAGAAGTGGAGGTTTGAGAGAAATTTACAAGTTTGTAAGCTAAAAGTTTCATTTAAATCTCTAATTTCCATTGGATATGAGTAAATTTAGAAGTAGAGTTCTAGATGTAATTTGCAATTTTACAAGTTTAAAATTACACCCAGATCTATGGTTTCCATCAGCTATGAGTAAAGTAGGA
The DNA here is from genome assembly GCA_037957365.1 of Torreya grandis. Taxonomy (NCBI): domain Eukaryota; kingdom Viridiplantae; phylum Streptophyta; class Pinopsida; order Cupressales; family Taxaceae; genus Torreya; species Torreya grandis. Next base: position 425,824 of record JARHVA010007740.1, on the reverse strand, counting down.
AGCAAAGGTCTAGATGATAATTTAAAGTTGTAAATTGCACTCAAATATTTGTTTTCCATTCAAATTTAGGAAACAAGTGTTGTGGGTCATTTTAAGTTATTTTTTCAAAAATTTAATGGGTCTCCCTTAAGTTTCTTGAAATTTTGACTTTTTTTGTGACAAAAATACCAATATTTTTGACAGCATCTATGGATTGATTGTTTGCTAATAAATTTATTTCCTATAGTCTTCTAGTTCATTGGGCATGGAGTCATTTTAAGCTTACCATACTTTAACTAGCAAAGAACAAAACTGGGATTTGCCTAAACAAGACTAAAATAGGGAAAACCCAAAAAAACTAAAGAAACATAAACTCTTAATGCATTAACCTATGTGAAATAACTTGAGGAAAACATAGTTAACCTTAATATATTAAAAAAATTGGAATGAATTCTAATCTCAAATTCAAGATTTGAGGTACATCCCATTGATTAGGATGGGTAGTTCTGATCCATCAAGTGTGTATAACTTGAATGTATTTGTTACTTTGAACTGAGTTATAATATATGGACTTCTCCATATTTCATTAAACTTAGTGTGCTTGTTTGGTTTAGCTCTTTTAGCATCCTATTTGAGAACCTTGTCTCCTTCATTAAATATCCTATCAGATGGTTTTTTGTCAAAAATTCTCTTTCTTTTAGCCTAATTTACTTTTATAACTTTCATTGATTACTTCTTGACTTATTTAAGTTACATGAGTTTTGATAATCATACTCTCATTTCATCATTTTCAATCAAATCCAATTGATGATTGAGTTGTAGATATGGTAACTCAATTGACAATGGTATTCTAGTTTCCCTTCCATATGCCAACATGAATAAAGAATTTCAAATGGATCTCTTGGGAGTGATCTTATTATCCCACAATGTTGATTTCAACTTCATGTGTTATGTCTTTTGGTTGTCCTCCATTCTCCTTTTGATAATCGTTATGATATTTTTATTAGTAAAATTGGCCAAGCCATTACCCTATGGGTAATAATTGGAAGAAGTACTTAGGAATACATTGTGTTTAATATCCCATTCACTTACTTGAGTGCCCATAAAATATTTAGCATTATCTATGATAATGGTGTATGAAACATCAAACCTTGTGACTATACCATCCATGAATTCCAAGAAATATTCCCCCATGGCATCTTTTAGTGCAACTAATTTAGTCCATCTAGTGAAATAGTCAATTATTGTAAGGACCAATTTGTGGCCTACACTTAATGGTGGATTGATCATGGCAATAAAATCTAATGGTTGGTTAAATTGGATTGGTTTGAGAGGGAGAGATAATAACCTTTGCTTTCTTGTAAATTAACACTTTTCATAGTTCCTTACCCATTTATGGCATATTTGAATATGTCAAGACAATAAGATCCCCCTCTCATTATTTTGATGGTCATGGTTCTTATAGAGAAGTGTCCACCTGATGGATGACCATGAAATTATTTGAGCACCTTGGGGACTTGATCGTGCTTGATACATATTAGCATAAATCTATTAATATCTTTCATAAACAATATTTCATTAACAAGAACATAAGGAATGGATTAGACTCTGAAATACCTTTTCTTGGACTACTAGAAATCATATAGGTACTTAGTAGTTTGTAGGAAGATATTCATGTCACAGATCCAACTATTGAATAGAGGTGGATTAGCTATTTGGGATGCACTTTGAGCTTATAATTCATCAAATACTACTTAATTAGTCTTAATATCATAAGCCAATTATTCACATAAGCCCTTTCCTCTTACAAGCTTTATAATTTTTATGTTCACATCATATTCCATGACTTTTGTCATCCATCCTGCTCTATTTTCATTTCTTTCCTAGCTTAATAGGAAATCTTTGACAATTTAGTGACTAACCATCAGATGAATTTTATTGTTGGAAATCATATGCCTGAAATTTTTGAGAGATTTAATTATAACATATACTTTCTTCTCCACAAAACTATACTTTTCTTCATAATCCTTTAAGGATTGAATAAAGAAAGATATTGGCTATTCTAACTATTCTTTATTATGTTGGGTTATAATAGCTAAGATGATATCTTCCCATACAAAATCATAGAGAATGAAATCATTCTCATAGTTTGGGTTGACTAGGGTAGGATCCTAAGAAATAGTCTGCTTGATGGCTTCAAAACTATCTTTTCCTTCATATGTCTAGTTGAGAATGATACCTTTCTTAAGCATTGTAGTAAGAATATTATCCATAAAGGAAAAATTTGGAAAAAATATTCTTAAAAAATTAATCTTTCCTAGGAAACTTTTTAATCCATTTTTATGGCTTAGAAGTGTTAATATAGATATAACACTTATTCTCTCTAAGTCTATTATAAGACCCTCCATTGAAATAATGTGTCCTAGTAGTTTCCCCTCATGAAATATGAAAATTCACTTTTTTGGATTGAGGGAAACTCTAAATTGTCTGCATCTTTCAAAAAAAATCCTAAGGTGATCCAGGTGTGCATCAACGTGTTTCAAATAAATGTTGATGTCATCTAGGTATACTAGAATCATCTCATTTATCAAATTTATCAAACATCTAAAATCCATATCCATATCTCTTTGGAATGTAGTACCAACATTATTTATATGAAAATACATCTTTTTATATGCATAGGTGACTCATTTTATAGTGAAGGTATTCTTAAACTGGTCTAATTCTTGCACTTCAATTTGGTTATATCCAGAATAACCATTTTAAAAGGGAAAAAAAATTAGATTTTGATACAATTTTAAGAATTTGTTCCATGGGTGGAAGGGTATAATGATCCTTAATGGATGTTTCATTTAGGTCCCTAAAATATACACAAACACTAATTTCACCATTCTTTTTCCTCATAGGGACCAAGTTAACAACTGAGGATGAGTGTTTGATAGGGAAAATTATATTATACTATATAAGTTTGGATAGCTAACTCTTCATCAAGTGTTCTATTTTGTATTTATTGGTCTCTACTTCTATCTAACATGATTTTTATTTGGTTCAATATTTATTATGTGTTGGGATAAGCTAGGGTCAAACCCTCTTATATCTTGATATCTCCAAGCAAAGTTATCATAAAATTCTTGACACAACTTAATAAAATCTTGTTTTTTAAGAATTATTACATGCATTTACAATATTCAATGTTTTTCCCTTTTATATGACTACTAAATCATAGTATTCTTCATTGACCATGATGTTCTTATTTTCACCTTTCAATTGATCATCTGAATTGAAGATACTCTCTAAAGTAAAAAGGCCCATGGTTAATTTGTTTATCTTCAACTAAATGATTTGATCTATGTATTGATCTTGGAGTCTTGACTAGTTTTTATCAAAGAATTCAACTTCTTCTCTAAAAAAATGCACAATTTTATAATCAATATCAAAGACTTGATAGTTGGTTGTATTATTAAGAATAGATGGCCTTAGTATCAGCTTTACCTATTGGCTATTTTTCTTCTTTATTTATTTAGGTAGGTTATACTAGGAGCCTACCTAGGCCATATGATCAACATATTTGTTTTGTGCTCTTCATACCACTTGAATATTTAAATTAATAAAGTCTTATAACAGGTCCTAAACCATATGTTTATAAGATATCAACAAGTTATTCATTATTATGCTTTTGTATCTTACTTGGTGAACAATCAACTCACTATCATAAAATACTTGTAGTGACTTTATTCCTCTTTCCTTGGCTAATTGAAGACCTTAGATAAATTCTTCATATTCATCTTCATTGTTAGTGTAGCTAAATTAAAGTCTAAAAGGATAGAAATAACTCTTCTTTTGTGGGGAGAACAAGACAATGCATGCACTTTCACCATTCCTACTTCTCGATCCATCAAATAATGGTTGACACATTATTTGAAGATATTTAGTTGGTTTTATAGGATTTGGGATGATTACAACATTTTCATGAATGTAATATGTATCCAACCTAGTTTCTTGTACATAATCATAAAGATAAAATTAGAGAGATAATCCCCATATATCAAGATGAGTGTCTAGAATCTCTTCTACGAGTGTTTCAACTTCATGATCAAGCTCCTCTTCTTGATCTTGCATTGTGCAATTCATATCCATAAGAATAGGAGTGTATAGATCAATATGGTCTTTAGCAATTGGCTCATCCCTTATTGTTACCATTTTTCCATATCTCATCCTAAGAAACATATGAGACCAGTCAGTAGATCGATACCCTCCCATTTTTGTAGTGAAGTCTCATGAAAGGTAAATGGAAAACTAAAGGGGGAGATAAATAACTGAAATATCTTGGGAAATTGATAATATTGGACATGCATGGATGGTGAGGTTTAAACCTTTTATTGTCCCCACTATTTAAATAATAGTTCCATCCAATTAGACCACACCTTTTTAGACAAGTGTATACATAATACCAAGAGCGTTAGAATTTTTTTTGGGCATAACAAAACTACTAGCCCCTCAATCTACCATGTAATTATGAACAAGATGATTCCCAACTTTAATTGAAAGGTATAAATGGGGAGGATTACCATTTTTTCTCACTTTGGTGTCAATATGTGGTTTATAAGAATTGATTATAGCATTAGGTCCCTTTGTCAAAACTTTATTTGTTATTTAGAAATTTTTTAAAAGCTTCTTATAGAAAATCTCTTTGTGTTATAATGGACAATGTTTCCCACATACTGACATTCAAAATAGTTTTCTTATTTTTTTAAACAATACTTAAAGAAATGTTACCAACCTTTGTTGTTGCCTTTGTACGATCTAGGTCTTGTTTCATGATATTTAGGGTCATCACTTTTGATTTTGATTGGCTTGTTGGTAGAAAGGTTGGCCTCTATATGGTATTACCTTTTTTAGATTTTTGTACAAATTTAAAAATGGTAGCTTATTCCACCCTAGAGGGTTGATCAATTTTTATTTTTATTTTATTTGAATGTGTATTTATTACCACTAAACCACCACCATTTAATAATGCCTCCTCCTAATTGACACCACAAAATTCCTCCTCTTACTAGTTTGTAAGAGTAGACTCATTTTGAGCAGGTTCTTATGTATCTTTTTAATGGGAAGTGGCTTCTTATTATTTTTATTGAATGTTTTATATGCCTTTTAGCATCAAATATTGATTGATAACAACATTAGGATAAGTATTTTTATTATGTGGTTAAGCACAAAGATAACACCACTCATACTCCTAAGCCATGTTATGAATAGGTACAATAGCTTTGCAAGTACCTAGTGAAGGTATATCATAGATGCTTTGAGGTTTTTTATTACATGTTTTGACTTTATGGCTATGAATTTCCCTATTATGGCTACCTATTAGGTTGGTATGGTTGGTTATCATGCTAATAAGCCCTGTGGTTTTGGGATTTCTATCTTTTCATTACTATTAACTCATTTCCAAAACTCTTAAGTAGTGACATAACCTCATATCAATCACTAGTAGGAGTGGGATTTTAAGTTGGTTTTTTTCTTATGGTGAGGATTGGATCAATTATAGGTTGTGTAAGAGTTATTTTTGGAAATATAGGCATTGGTAGCCTTAGGACAATTTTTCCATCTTAAATCAAGAAATTTTCTTCTCTTATTATAATTTCATAGGTATTGGGAAGTGTGATACCACCCATTAAATAAATAATAATAGTTATATCACTATTCAAATATATTATGTAATATAGGAAAGCATATTCTATGCCAATAATATAATTCTATGCCATGTGTTTTGAAAGTGAAAATTGAAATCACTCATGAACTCATGAGGATCCCATTGAATAGTAGTTAATCATTCAACCAAGGAAAGGTGATCACTTTTATATTCAAATTAACTTCATATCATAGTACCTAAGTCATCCCAAACATAGATGTAATTGGGAGGTAGGCCTTTTTACCATTGTAAGGCTTTACCCTTAAAAGAGGAGACATAAATTTTGATTGCAATATTATATTATACTACATTTTGGAATGAAAAAAGATTAGAAATGTCTTATACATGTTCTATAAGAGTGGTATAATTTTCACCAATGAAAAATGTAAGGATTTTTAGAGATAAGATAGGTATAATACCATAATGGGCCAACTGAAGTGGGCTGACTCCATTGAAGGCTATGAAATTTTGATTTCTTACAACTATAATGGGAGGTATGGAAATGCTATGGATATTTGAAGGAGATGAAAATATTTTTTTAGGATAAAATATAGTGTAGGTTACAACTGATATTTAACTCTTTTTATAAGGAAATTAAAATTCCAAAAAAAATTCTTTCTTACCTTCAATAGATTATCTTGTTTATTTCTTTGGCATACATAAACCTTAAATTCTTGAATCCATAAGATAGTGGAGTTTCCAAGTGAATTTTAAATGTTTAAAAGGATCTTAAAATGATTTTTGAGAATATCACCAATATCTTTAGTAATAATGTTTTGGTCCCATTAGACATGCAAAAAACTATTATCACACAGATTTTATACCTATCTTGATGTTCTAGCATGCTATGCAAAAATATAATGATACAATAGGATCACCTCCAATATGTATGACCTTGATTAATTTAGGTAAACCTATTTGAAAATTTTGGCTTACTTTCATTAACTTTGGTGTAACTAATAAACTACTAGCTCATAGGGAAAGTCTTCTTAGTGATCTTGCTCCTAAACTAGGGTTTGATTGTGAGAATAGATTTTTATAAATGAAATTGTAAAAATAGAAATGGTGGTTAAACTAAATATTTTTAGTGGATTTTAATTTTTTATTTGAATTAACATAATATAAAAATAAATATATTTAAATTTATTGGATTATAAACTCGTGTAAATGTGAAACTAAAGGTAATATTGGGTATTTCTCATACAAAGGACAAAATTCTTTATTTTTTTATCAAGAAATATTTTAACATGGGAAAATAATACCACAACTGAAATTTTTTGATTGAAATAAGTATAAATTCATCCATAAATTTGATAAATAACCTTGCATACACAAAGATAAAGTAGACAAGAAAGACAAATCTTTAATTTATTCTCATTCTCTAGGTTATAGAATCTAGATAATTTATTCAAAATGAAGAATAACATATCTAATATAAAAAATATAATTGGGCTATGTCATATTACCCATATTTATAAAAAAAATTACTGGAAGAGATGTATTTAATAAAAATTCCATGCCTAGCTCAAAAACATGCAAAATCTAGAAATTCCGTGCAAAGGGAGGTGTGATCTTCATCTAGAATGACATCCTTGGTAAAGTGAACAAGTGAAAAAAAGAGAATGAAACTATTGGGAATTCCAAAAAGATAATTTAGTTATGGGATAACTTGATTAAACTTCATACAATGCCTTATTCTTCTTTAGTTGACCTACTTTAGGTTCTCCATCGAATGAGGCACAAGAAGTGAAATTCAAACTTAGAGAAAAAAAAAGCTTGGTTCTTTGAAAATAGGAAATTGAAACTCAAGGCACAATTTTCAACATTTAAAGTTGAAAATTTCAACTAGAGTTCTAGTTTTTGTAGGAAGGGTAGTCGATGGAAAGCAGGACTCAAGTTACAATTTGTAACTTTATGAGTTGCAAATTTCAATTAGAGTTTTAGTTTTTAGTTAGAGTGATGCACAAGAATTGAAGGTTAGAGAGTAATTTACATGTTTTTAATATTTCAAATTGCATTCCAATATTTGGTTTCTATGACTATGAGTAAAACAGTAAGTGGAGGTCTAGATGCAATTTGCAAGTTTGCAAATTTCAAATTGCACCTAGATCTCTAGTTTCCATTGGGCTTTGGGAAATGAGTGTTCTAGGTCATTTTAATGCATTTTTATAAAAAGATAATGGGCCTCCATTATGGTACTTGGCATTTTCACATTTTTGGGAGAAAAATATCAACAAATATGAGAGATGATCTTACCAAAAATCAAACTTTAATCCTTTGGAGTAATATTTGTCTCATACTCTATTTACACTTGTTGGAGTTGGAATATATTAATATGATTGATATATAAAAAATAAGGAAAAAATAAAAACTCCTATGGAGATCATTTATTTTGGATTCAATAGAAAGGCATTAATGATAGATCATGTATATCCTACATGAAAATAGTAGTTTCAATAGTATCACACATCAGATAACATTAAATTCAAACAAGCCTTAAAAAATAAGTAATTGTATAACTCAATAAATAATATGGATATGGTAGACTCTAAGAATCCAACACCATTTCAAGTGAAAAATCTATATGATAAACCATAAATAATGTTTAAACTATAATTTATTGATCATAATCTTATCACATTTCCATCTAATTGACATAATTTTTTGGGGCATTTTTCACATAAATAAGGCAAGGCATATTGTGGTTATCATAAAATTAGCAAAAATGACATAAATCATTGTGAAGCATTTCAAAAATAGATTCATAAGTATAAGGATGAAGGCATTATTATTATTATTTTATATAACTAATAGGAAAAACCTATATTGAGCCCCATAAATGTGCTGCCTATAATAATAATGACTAGAAAAGATTTTTGACAAAATCCATTAACTACTACCATATTTATGGAAGGTGACTACTATAAAAAAGTGGCAACGAGAACTATAAAAATGTTCACACCATATTAGTGTCATAGGTTTAGAACAATTAGGACATGACATTAAATAGTTATAGTATAACTATATTGGCTAAGACCCCTTGGATATATCATTCTACTAATAGTCAATGGGCCAAAAGTGGTCAACAAATGCACATGGTTCATACCACCTAATTATAAATTAACATTCACATTAGGATAATGATCTTTTTAATAAGTTATAGATATATTATATTTGAGTAATCAACATTGTATTTTATTACATGGAGAAGTATTGATCTCGATTCCACACGATAATGATGCTACTATCAAAGAGTAAAATCTCTAAAGAAAACATAGAACACAATAGTTGAACAATCAAAACTCTAAGAATAATAAGTAATGAAGTTACATAATATCAAGGACAAGATATAATATTTCAACTTCAATCTTGATAAAAATGATCTAGTTTCCAATTCATGATCCCAAATTTCAAATATATCAAAAATAAAATAAATAAAAATACCAAAAAATGTAATAACACTTAAATATTCAAAAAATACAAAATCAGGACCTAAGCATGACATTATTTATAGTTTACACTATTATACATATGTTATTTATCACATGTTTAGTATATGTCATATTATTTACATACACATGTATTTCATAGTATCTAAGTGCTATGTAAGACATATGAGTTACTCATAGACATAGATATGTTGGTTTTCCATCTTCCCAATGGCCATGTCAATATTGGGGGATCATTTTTGATGTATTTCACCATTGCATGTTCAATTCAAATAAGATTTACCAATATGTTTCACCCTAAGTTGGATTAATGAGTGAAATTAACCTAACTAGGATATAACTTTCATATTTAAGTTAGATCAATAGATATGACATTCAAGCATACCTTTGAAGGTAAAAAATTGAGATTGAATCTTCTAATTTGACAAGTGTCATATGCTAAATATAATATTTACTAAATATATCATGATACTTGGTCTTTTTTAATGACTATATTACTATTATTATATTTTGAAATTAAAAATTAGGGATAAACAAGCCTATTATTTATTCAATTCTAGAATTGATTTGTTGTATACACTAGGTTAGGTGTATAGATCTGGGTTAGTATTGTAAGTTGATATTAATCTTCAATTTTCACTAACCTACATGTAATTATGGCACTATGACTATATAATCACTTGTGACTATTTTCACTTTGTATTTACAATCCTAAACCTTGATACACACAAATAAAAAAATTAGACTCTTTTTCTTTGAAACATAAGATATTCTTGTGAGATCTATAAAAATGAAAAATAAGGAAAAGTGTAATGGGATTATTTGATCCCATTCATTCCCATTTGATTATTGATCACTACCTAGTATTTTATACTCCAAAGATGGAAATCAATCCACATGTATGTCTACCACTAGTGTGATTGTGCAATTGCGTTGCTTTGATAAATGCAATAAGTTAATGGTGTGGATTTTTTAATTTAAAATGATTGATTTAAATTATATTTTAAGTGCCTCAAATTTTTATTATGAGTGATCGTAGTGATATATTTTCAAATTTGGAAGAATGTGGTAGATTTTATTAGTGTGTAGATTTATATTAGATAAGTGTGAAGTCCCTTTTTAATGAGACATTGACTTGTTTATGTGTGGATCTAATTGACTAATTCTTCATGCCAACAACACACTATGCTAATGGACCAACCTTAAGGATGGGTTATATTTTTAAAAATATTTTTTTGGGGGTGGTCTAGTATAGACTAAATTAGGTCAATATAAACTATTGATACTGACTATATATGGTGAAACTGACTTATGTACAAGCATACTAAACTAAGAGCCTAGATATTTCTATGTAGGATGTTTAATAAGTTTTTAACAAATAGTAACATATATGTATATCATACAAGTGGAATGAGCACCCTTTCAGAATTTGAATCAGCTAGAGCGCATGTGGGTAGGAAACAAATTGGGGAGAATTTGGCAGGAGGGACAGACCCCAGAGGAATAGTAGAGGAAGAAGGGAAGAATGTAGGGCCAGGATTATTGGTTGACACTGACAATGGAAAGGATTCATTTGTTTATGAGCCCTCTAGTGGGGCTAGTGGTCCCCCATTGAATTATGTGTTAGAGCAGTATATTGAGAATGTGAAAGATAATGCTGAGTATAAAAAGGAAACACCATTAGAAAGGCAGAAAGGGATCCTTAAACAAAGGACATGGTCATCTTTGTTTGGAAAAAAACCAACTGGAAAATCCCTTTTCCCACCGGTGACATCAAAATCTTGCTGGGAGAAAGGTGAGTTTCAAGTTTTTATCCTAGATCCCTTACTTGATTTCTCTATGTCATCCATGGAACTCACATTAGTGGGTAAATTTCTAGGAGCTAGACCAAATATAGAATCTCTTAGAAATATGGTTAAAAGGAAATCGACTATTTGTGGAGATGTTGATATTGCACCAATGGTGAATGGCTTATTTTCTTTTATTTTCAATTGTAAGGAAGATTTGAACAGGGTTCTTAGTAGAGGGCCTTGGACTTTTCGAAAATATTCTCTTATAATTAAAAAATGGGAACCAAATATGGACTTATCAAACTCATTTTTCTTAACTACTCCTATTTGGGCTAGACTTCCTAGTCTCCCTTTAGAATTTTAGCACGAGGACATTTTTAAAGGAATAGCTAGTTCATTTGGTGAACTCGTGGCAGTGGATAATGCCACGGCCTCAAGAACCAAACTCCAAAGTGCTAGAATTTATGTAAAAGTGGCAGACTTGAATCATCTCCCAAAGAAGGTGGAATTAATATCAAAGCTTGGCAAGAAAACCCAAGAGATTATCTTTGAAGATTTGCCAAATTCCTACTATGCATGCAAGAAATAGGGGCATTGAGTCAAGAACTATCCCTTTAGAAGTAAAAGACATCCAAAAAATGGTAAGGATGGGAAAAATATTAAGGTCCAACAAAATAAAACATGGAAAATCAAAGATGACCATAAAAAGGAAGAAAAGAATCAAGAAGATTTAACAGTTCCATGTACAGAAGAGGATAAATATTCTTCTACTGAAGAGGATAATGCTCTAAATACAAAGGGAGATAAAGAGTTTTCTTTAAAGAAAGAAAGTCCTCAGAAAGAAGAACATGGGATGCATATAGATAATAAAAAGTCTGAACAATTAATAGAGAATAAGATAGATTTATTAAAACAAATCGTTGTTTACCAAAGTAAAGAAGATCAATGCAGAGATGTAGAGGACAAGTCTGGGTTAGAGGAAGGTGAATTGATGCCTGAAGATGGGGAAAATATAGAGGAAGGAGAGTTGCTTGCTTCTCAGTTGGGGGAGAATCAGGTGTTATCTAAGGATGATAATAACACTCCGGTGGAAGGGGCCCCCCTTGTAGAAGAAGTGAAAGAGGAAGGAAAAAACTCAAAAAATCAAAAGAAAAAAGATGAAAAAAATAACAATATAAAGGGTGTAGAGATGAGAAGTTTTAAGGTGAAACCCCAAGTTCCTACTCAAGAAAAAGAAGGAAAAGGAACTGATCATCAATCCAAGATAAAACTGGATGTTTGGATCTCTAGATAAACCTGGAAAAAGATCTACAAGGAAGAACAGAGAGATAGAAAGCATACAAAATATTGTTGATGGTAGGCAGGCAACCATTCTGGACTTTACCCCAAAAAAATAGTAATGAAAATAATAAGTTTGAATATTAGGGGGTTAAATACTATTAATAAAATGGATATTGTTAGGAATTTTGTCAGAGATCAAAAGCCTGATTTCCTTTTGCTCCAAGAAACCAAGATGAATAAAGAGAAAGCAGAACAGATCAAAGAATTTAAAAAGTATTCCATCAAGGTCAGTAGTTTTAAAGGTGCTTCAGGGGGAACCTTGATGTTATGGAAGAAGAATCATTACTCTGGATCTATCTTGATTGCTAGTAAAAATCTTATGATTGTTAAAATAACTAGTGTTGACCAGAAGGAAAGCTGGTATATTGTAAATATCTACGCTCCTAATGTAAAAATCTAAAGGAAAAAGGTCTGGGAGACTATCTCTAATTTCAAAAGCAAAGACTATTGTGGATGATGGATTATAGTGGGAGACTTTAATGTACCTCTTTATGATCATGAGAAAATGGGAGGTAACGCTATTCAATTGGAAGGGAGATTTGATCTAATGGAGTTTATAAAGAAAGAGGGACTAATGGCTATGGAACTTTAGGGAATTCAGTTTACATGGAGCAATAAGAGAATTGGCAATGATTGTATACAGGCCAAGCTTGATTGGGCCCTTATCTCTCCAGACTAGACAAAAGAATACATATGTAAGTTGGAAGCTTGCCATAGAATAGGTTTGGATCATTATCCTCTTTTTTTCACAGTGGCTAAAATAAACTTGAAGAAGAATCATCCTTTCAGATTTGAAAAGATGTGGTTGCAGCACCCACATTTTGAAAGTAAAATGGAAGAATGGTGGAATATTGATATTAAGGGCACGACCCTCTTTAGAGTTGTTTCCAAGCTCAAAAACATTAAAAGGGAAGTCAAAAAGTGGAACAAGTATTGTTTTGGAAATATCTTTGAGAAAAATAATGCTATCAAGGAGGAAATTCGTAGAACTCAGGAAAAAATTTAGAAAGATGGATACACTTCAGACCTCCTTACTAAAGAAAATGAACAGTTGGTTCAATATCAAGATATTATAACTAAAGAAGAAATCTATTGGAGATAAAGGTTCAGGTTTTTATGGTTGAAAGAAGGAGATAAAAATACAAAAAATTTCCATCTTTCCACTCTGAAGCACAGAGCTAAAACTCATATTCCATACCTAAAAAAAGGAGATTTGAAGATTTTAGAGGAAAAGGAAATCAAAGAGGAAATGCTATCCTTTTTCTCATCCCTGATGAAGGCTGACCTCAATATCAATATGGAAAGTTAGGCAGATATCCTACAAGTGATTCCTCCTCTGGTCTTGAAGGAACTGAACAAAATGTTATGTTTAATACCAAAGGATGAGGAAATATTTAAAGCTGTCTATTCTCTAGGAGGAGATAAAGCACCTGGATCTGATGTAATTTCCATGTTCTTTTTTCAAAAACTCTAGAAATTTGTTGGCAAAGATGTAAGTAATGTGGTGAAGGAATTCTTTGGAGCAAAATAGATGCTTAAGGAAGTTAATTCCACCTTTTTGTGTTTGATTCCAAAGAAGATTGGTGCTGATTCTCCTGATCAGTTTAGACCGATTAGCCTATGTAACTCTTTCTACAAGATCATATCCAAGGTACTTACATCCAGAATTATTCAAGTGATTCCTTTGATAATTGCTGACCAACAAAATGGATTTATCCCAGGTAGATAAATCCTCAATTCTGTAATTACTGCTCATGAGAATATACATTCGTTGTTCAGCTCTAACAAATAGGGTTTCATCATGAAAGTTGATATTGTAAAAGCATATGATAGGGTGGACTGGTTATTCCTTTCAAATAGCCTTATAGCTTTTGGCTTTGAACAAAAGGTGGTTGATATTATTTACCAACTGATTTCTACTTCCTCTATTGCTGTAATGGTAAATGGAAGTTCATCCCATTTCTTTAATCCATCATGGGGATTGAGAAAAGGGGACCCTATATCCCCCATTCTGTTTGTAATTATGGCTAACTGTATAGGAAGATATATAGGGTATTTGGTCCGCAAAGGTTTATTTAAGGGATTAAAACCCTCTTCTCATCCTCTAATTTGCTCCCACAGATAATTTGTTGATGATACTATCTTCATGGGGAAAGCTGAAGTCAAGGAAGCAAGAAATTTGAAGCAAGCTATAAATTTATATTCATCTGCTTCTGGTTAGTTGATTAATTGGAATAAAAGTGTTGTGTTCTTCACCAATACCCCAATTCAGAGATAGAACAAAATTGCTAAAATCCTTGGATGCTCTATAGGTTCTTTCCCCTCATCTTACCTGGGTCTTTCTCTTGGGATGAAAGTACCTGAAGCCTTTTGGGAGGATCTCATCAACAAATTTAGTAAGAAACTTGCGGGATGGAAAGGAAATTTTCTAAGTCAGGCAGGAAAGTTAACCCTCCTTAAAGAAAGTCTTCAAAGCATACCTACTTATGCTTTAAGTCTTTTCAAAATTCCTACCAAATTTGCAGAAGCCATTGAAAAAATCCAAAGAAACTTTCTATGGACTGGCACCGAGGAAAAAAGGAGGATGCCTTTAATAGCTTGGGACAACATTTTTAAACCATTCAGGGAAGGAGGGCTGGGAATAAGGAAAATAAGAAGTATGAATACAGCTCTCTTAGCAAAATTGGGATGGAGGGTTTATCATGAAAACAAAGAATGGAGTAACATATGAAAGTATAAGTATTTATTCAATGCAAAATCCCTTTCTGATTTCTTTTCTTACCCTGACGTTATCCAACCATCTTCCATATGGGGGGCATTTCAGGGAACTAAACAAATTTTAGAAGAAGGATGCTCATGGAAAGTTGGTAATGGAATAAAGGTGAATTTTTGGGAAGATGCTTGGTTAAAAGAAAACCCTTTGATAGAAGAATTCCAAGATAAAGAGGTAATTGATCGATGTAAGCAAAGATATGGAATAATGCTAAATCAATACTGGTAGAACAATTCCTGGGTGAATTTAATAGATCTTGATCAAGATTTCAATAATATACAATTATCCTTCAATGCTATCTCTCTCTATCCTAATCTTGAGGATAAGATTATTTGGCACGATGATCCTAGTGGACAATTTAAAGTATATACGATTTTTACTTCAAAGGGAAATGGTAATCAACCTTTGTGGTCGCATGCCTAGATCAAGGGGCTCATCCCCAAAATAAAAAATTTCTACTGGACTCTACTTTAAAACAAAATCCTGGCTCTTGACAACTTGCAAAAAAGAGGAATATATGTGGTGAATAGGTGTATTCTATGTAAAAAGGGTTTTGAAGATAGAGATCACTTGTTTGTGAATTGTTATTATACGTAGCAAGTCTGGAAAGAGATCCTCAATCTTTGGGGTATTGTAAGGGTTCATCAAAAAAGTTTGGAACTATCTTTTAAAATTTGGTACTGTCCCTCTAAGAATCCTGATGTTCTTTTTTTTTGGAAATTAACTCTTCCCCATATTTGGTGGGGTATATGGAAAGAAAGAAACAATCAAATTTTTAGAAGTAAAGAACTTCCAGGATGGGTGTTGGGTCAGAACATTATTAGAGAAATAAAGGAGAATTTCTCATCACAAAGGGATCCTAATCCAACCTTTCAAATTGATAATCCCTTAAGATCAGAAAGGCCTAATGTGAAAACTAAAAATCCAAGATCAGGTGTTAAATGGAATGTCCCCACTTATGGGTGGATCAAAGGAAAATTTGATGGAGCTGCTAAAGGGAACCCAGGAAATGTAGGATGCAGAGGAGTCTTGAGATTTCATGTGGGAAACATAATTGATGCTATTGTTATTCCCATTGGTAAGTCGAATTGTCATATTGCTGAAGCTTTTGCAGCCCTTCAAACCATCAAATTAGCTATTGAATCAGGATATTCTAAATTATGGCTAGAAGGGGATTCTCTTAATATCATTAATATATTAAATAACATAAATTTTGTTTCATGGTCTATAAAGGCAATGGTGTTGGAAATGAAAACCTTGATTCAAAAATCTGAGAAAGTAACTATTACCCATACTTATCGTGAAGCCAATGGGGTTGCTGATTGGATAGTAAATTATGCAGTTCGAACATGACACAAGGTGAGTTGGCAGGATACATTAAATAAGAATGTGGATCTTAGAGCACTCATTAATCATGATGCAATTCATTTAAAGGAGGGAAAGATCTGCCTAGAATAGAAAATCAATGATTTGGCAGAGTGGCCTCATGGAGGAAGGATCACACTCATTAAATAGAAATATTCTAGAGAACATGAACTAGATTCTGAATGTGCCAAAAAATAGGTGAGTTTCATCACAAACTAATAATAGTTGGTCTCATTGCTCAGTATTCAGTGTTTGGGTGTTACTAGATATTTGTATGGCTTGTAAAATGAAAGGAGAACCAAGGAAGCAGGAACCTAAAAATTGCAAAGATTGGAAAGAAAAACAAGATTTCTAGAAGATCCTTTAGAGAGGAAAGGTTGTGAGCTACCTGGAGTGGCTACATGGTTTAAAACCCCATATAACGATGGTTGTTTTCAAAAATTGGATTGACGACAGGGTAACCCTCCATGGCATCATGGTGAAACTCACTGAGGATTTCATAGCGGAGGTCACGGGGCTTCCAATGGAGGGAATAAAATTCTCAAAGTAGACCAGCATTTCTAATGAGGCCTTTAGCAAATTCCCAAAGATGGATGCTGAGGAGCATCAGTTGGAAAAGAGTGGTGAGTTTTTTGACCTAGAGTAGACTAAAGGAATCTAGAGAGACGTCTTATGCTGCATTCATGAGTATTTCATACTTGATGGAAGAAGCAAAAGAGTCTATAAATTTCACTTTGTATTTTTTAATCATTTTAGACACAAAGTAAGAATCTCCTTTCCTTTCTATTTACGCTTCTCTTTGCTCCAAAGTCTGTTCGCTCATAGGAAAAAAGAGACTCATCCTATATTGCATGAGGGATTAATTCTAATAATTGAAGGTCACTTCACAAATAAAGCCATTGTTCTAAATCCTTATTCGGATAAAAATAAGGACTCTCAAAGTAATAAGAATGAAATAGTAAAGGGGAAAGAAAAAGCTAAATCCAAATCCTCCAGCTTTAAAGAATAGATTGCTGATGAGGAAACAAAGTGGGAAAGCACTGAAAGTTCTGAGGAGGAGAGTATGGAGGAAGATGAAGGAACAGAAAGTGGGGAATCAAGCTCTAATGAGGAAGACAAAGATAAAGGTAAGAATAAGAAATAAGGGGTCACTATAGAGGAAAAAACTAAAAACAATAACTATGATCTTGAGGAAAACCATCAAGTGCTTGGGGAAATTGAAAAAGATTTGGATGTTCTATTTGAGGACCCTGCTTTGAAAATTGAGAAGGAACATCTAGTTCAGGATTCCAATCAAGTAATGGAAACTAGAGATCAAGTAAAGGATGATATTATCCATAACGAAAGCCCTGTTGAAACTAAGGAACAAAAATGAATGGAAAGGGAGGATCATATGGAAAAGGATGAAGCCAATCCAAAAGAGAACATAGAAGATTTAAGTGATATAAGGCAGAATAACAGGAGGTACCCCCTTATTAGATTGGCCAAATGCAAAGCAGACGCTATCCTTCAATTTGACTCATGGATACACAAGGAGATAATGGGCCTCAAGAAGAGAGTGGAAGTATTGGAACGTAACCAGGAAGCAGATCGAAATAAAATCAATAATATGGAAAAGTAGATGAGGGATATTCCTATCAAACTCAAAGACTATGAGAACAATCTAAGGGAACTCATTAAGGAAAGCAGAATGAAGATGGAGGAGGTAACCTCCAGCATATGTGTAACTATTGTAAACATTGGAAAATGAGCAAATGAAGAAATCAAATCCTTGGAGGGGCCTAGCAAGAGAACCCGATAGAGCTCAAGAAAGAAAGTAATGCAAGAGGGTGATACGTCGGCAGCTATAGCCATATAGGACACTACTGTGATTGGTAAGGAAGTGGTGAAGATAATTTTGGAATTAGAAGAATAGGTCCATTGAGTTGTTACTTTCCTGGTTCTTTTAGTTGGATGTAATATTTGGTTCCATTTTCTAGGCTTTTGTTCTCTTTTCATACTAGAGTTTCCAGGTCTCTGTAAAACCTAGGGTCTATCTTTTGATGTTTTTGAATGGTGGTTTTAGGTCCATGTAAAATCTGTTTTTGACACTTCTTAGAAGTTGGTTTTAGGTTTCACCTATGGACGTTATTGTTATATCCTTCTTCCTTTGTTTCAGGGTTTTGGGGTCCCTTCAAAACCTATTTTTACCTTAATCTAAAACATATATGTATATCATGATAGTGTAAGGTTTGACTCATAAAATAGCATGTAAGTGTGAGAAAATGGTGGATTATGACCTTGTTTGAGTGCTCAAAGAATGTGTGGTAAATGTGTGTCAATATTGTAATTGTCAATTAAGGCTATATTTTAGTATCTAAAATTATAAAAATAATAAGAAAATTCACATAAGGAATAATTATAAAAATTACAATAATAATAATTACAAAGGGAACAACTATAGAAATAAGAACATGATTAAAAAATATTTTACTTATGAATAAAAAACAAGTCATCTTTTTATAAGAAAGAAGATCAAACGAAATTTGTGCCTAACAAGACTAATGTGTCAATTACACAACAATCCTTATATCTATATCCTTTGATTCTAAATAATTATAATGAGGAAAAAAATTAAGAACAAGATGAACCTATTAAATTAATTCCCTCACAAGATGATGATTACATGGATGATTATGATTATGACAATAACAATGATTAATACAATAGTGATGAATATAATGAATATGATGTCAATCAAATAAAACATATTCTAAATAAAAATATAGTATAAGATTCAATAGATTATGGATATGAGTGGTGGTATACCTCTACTCACTCATGACAAGTAACCATTACCTTATTTGATATAGGATCTACATGGGAGTATCACATTGATGAGATCATTGGTTAGTAGGAAAAAATATATTTTACATAGCTTATTGATTCTTCCTTAATTTTTTATCCATTATATTTTTCTATTTTGACATGCATTTATTCATATGTGATTGCATATATAATTATTTTAACCATTTACTTTGTTTTATTTGGCCCTTCCCTTTTTATTGTTTATTTGGATCTAAACATATGTGAAACATAGCCTATAGTGATTATAGTACACACTCTTTGTGGCATATTATTCCTTCACTCTTACATATTGACTATTTATACATGTTAGGGATTTCATTGAGATTACATGGTCACATACATTTATATCCACATATTACATGAGAAGACATTGATTCTTGCCTAGTGGGGGCATGTGGATATTTATCTTCATATACCTTATTGAGTTACATTGTTGAGATACATGTATACAATGGGGGCATATTGTTTACTTTCACTTCCTCTACATTTTTATGATATCACATCTAGTGTACACTATGCATTAATACATGGTGTCTATTGTTTGGACCCATCCCATTCATTTATTTTTGAATCATTGTTACTTGGTATTGCTTAATATTATTAAATAATTAAAAAATATGAAAACACTATATATATGTATGTATGTATGTATATATATATATATATATATATATAATTCAAAAATATTTAAAATATTCATATATTCAAAATCAAGACCTAAGCATGACATTTTTACTGGATTATACTATTTACATATGCTATATATCACATATTTTGTAGATGGGATATTGTTTTCTTACACACATACATTTAATGGAATATGAGTGTGATGGAGGACATACAAGTTCTCTACAAATTGGCCATGCCAATACTAGGGGTATTTTACTTCACAAATTTAACTAGCAAAGGTTATATCTTTATATGACCTTTTTACCATGTTGAGAAACATATATTAGTTCTACATGTCTTGATAGTTACTCATACCTTAATTAGTGATATAAGTTTTCTATGATGTGACATCGATACTTATGGATGTTGTATACTAGTATTTAATTATTATATATTTCATTGATGTTGTTACTCTCTTGCATGATAGGATATTTTGTGCTTGTATAATATCCACTTGGCATTTTTTATGACATTTTTATATCTGTTATATATGACATCTTGAAGTCCCTTGTTTTTGACATATTTACATTGCTTTATTGTGGTCATTGGCCTTATTTTTTTCAAACTATTCATATCCCTTTTCTATTTCCCTTGGCCTTATGTGTGACACTATTTATTGAGCTTGTTGATATTACTACACTTTTTGATATTTTTTAGATTAGTGTCATGATCCATATCATGTAATTTTATTATGTTGCCTTATTCACTTATATTTTCAATTATGGATACTATTATGTTCTTCATTATTACATCTATATACACATGTCACTTATATTACTTAAATTACATATGTTACATACATGCCTTGATTGACATATACATTACTAAGATGACATACTCTCCAAATATTCACATGATTAACATGATTTTATTATTATACATGACATTATATTGTTAATATTTACTTTTGAATAAGTAACTTTCATTACAAATCCCTCATATCAAATAAGGGTCATTGCATTGGGATTTTTATAGAGACACAAATATCCATGAAAAACTAGATTTTGGGAATCAGAGTATAGATTTCATAGATTAATAGTAATTTATATATCAGATGAGTTCATTTACATTATATATATTATTACATCATTGTAGATTATGGAGGAATATTCCACGCATATGCACTTAATTTACAAATACTGAGTAAAAATTCATATACACTTGAGTGAATCTGCATGGACATATATACACAATTATAGGAACAATTTTTTTCACATATACATACATTTGAGATACAAGTTTTCAAGATCAACATATATACATGAAATTTTATATAATTTTTTTTAGATCTAGTGGAAACTATATTGGTTTATGCACATATACACTATGTCATTTTATAATTGGTAAAATTTCATAGGGTCATGATATTGATTCATGCACATATACACATTTTTCAATTAGTACTATTACAATGATTTATTTGTAAACACTTTTTCAATCTACATCGATTAGTGATCAACCTTGAATTTAAAATTTATCTAAAGATGGTTTGGTTCATTTTTAATGTGTAATGTATGTTGAGGTTAGGTGACACTCAATGTCCATGTCATTACTTCTAACTAAACCATCATGTGGTTCCCCCTACCTATTATATATTACTAGTTATTTGTGCTAGTACATTACATACTTTTCCTAACATTTATGAGGTTCAAGATATTTGTGTTCCCAACCTAAAGTTTTTCATAGTTAAAAAAAATGGGGTTTTATCACCCTCAATTTATACATGGTTTAATAAGAGTAACCAATCTCTAAGTGCTTCATCAGAATGCACCTTTATCTAATGCTTCAATAAGGAGGCATCATCTCCAACAAGTTGTAAGGGCAACTTGGTTTTCACCAATTCATAGGTGTACTCCTTAATTTCTTTTTAATTTTAAAATTTCAAATTTATATTTCAAATGTCATTATATGGACATTGACTACCATAATTTTGTTTAAGGTTTTATTTTGGAGAGATCTTCACAACTCGAGCTTCCTATCAAATACAAATTGTGTTATACACACTCAGGTATATATTTTCATCTTACTCTATAAATTCCATTTCTAGAATAGCAGGGGAGAATCTTTAAACAATAAATATGGTATTAATTACCTTAAAAGGATAATTTTGACATAAATTTACCATGCATGACTTTTGTGCACAAATTCACTCCTAAATCACCATCTCACCCTATCTTAATGATTTATATGGGTCTAACCCTTTCATTATATTATTATAAACCTATAGGAACCCTAATTTATACTTAAAACCTACATATTATCCTACAAAAATATTCTTAGCTTCTTAATTTAGTCCTACTATGCATGAGTCACTAATGTTAGTCTAGTCTAATATCACCAATCATGACTTTTGTGCACAAATTCACTCCTAAATCACCATCTCACCCTATCTTAATGATTTATATGGGTCTAACCCTTTCATTGTATTATTTTAAACCTATAGGAACCCTACTTTCTACTTAAAACCTACATATTATCCTACAAAAATATTCTTAGTTTCTCAATTTAGTCCTACTATGCATGAGTCACTAATGTTAGAATAGCAAGGGAGAATCTTTAAACACTAAATATGGTATTAATTACCTTAAAAGGATAATTTTGACATAAATTTATGATGCATGACTTTTGTGCACAAATTCACTCCTAAATCACCATCTCACCCTATCTTAATGATTTATATGGGTCTAACCCTTTCATTATATTATTATAAACCTATAGGAACCCTACTTTCTACTTAAAACCTACATATTATCCTACAAAAATATTCTTAGTTTCTCAATTTAGTCCTACTATGCATGAGTCACTAATGTTAGTCTAGTCTAATATCACCAATCAATACTCATCTAAGATTGATTGTATTGACCCTATCCCAAAAATGGTATATATATATATATATATATACACACACACACAAATCAAGGCCTCACTTTATATGAGACTTGGCACTTATATGGTATGCACATATGAACTATTTCATATTGAGATAAACTTACGTATTCCTCAAAAATTAAAAACTAATCACTATAATTCATCATAAACCAAGTATGAATCATACCAAATCAAGTCAATACAAGAATTTTCAAGTATTAAATCCAAATCATTAGTTTTATTCATATATAGAAGGATCAAAATTTCATAATCATTCTAGGTGGGATAACTAAGTGTGGATTGATTTACCTCCTTGGAGTATCAAATACATAGGTAGTGGTCAATAATTAATGGGGTGATTGAGGTCAATTTATCCCATTACACTTTCCTAATTTTTTTCTTCACAAGCACACCTAGGGTTTTAAGGCGAATTAGGATGATTCATGGATTTTATTTCATCATTAGGGTTCAAAATCATACGTATAGAGATTTAAAATATATAGGAAGGTGAATATATAATAACATACACCTTTTTCATACATGCCACTACCAATAAATATAAGTTAGTATCAACAATCAATACTAACTAATACCAGATGAAATTGATCATGTGCAAATAAAAACATAGTACTAGAACCTAACAAATCAAAATCATGCAGTAGTATATTTTCCACTATTAAAACACAATATAATTTATACAATCAATCATAAAATCTAAGTTCTTAACCCTTTGTTTTACTCATTTATCATACGCCACTTGTTAAATCATTGAAATTTAATTCAAGGTTTTACATTCATATTCATGATTAAACTCCATATTTAGTAATCTAAATTCACATACTAGTTTTTATCTTAATTAGATTAAGTAATTAATATTAATCCAAATTAGGGTAAAAAATTTCCATATAAAAATCAAGTTTGTGTTGGAGGTCTAGATTTCACCCATCTAGATCAACATGGGACTAACCCCAAGCTTTGGGTATCCTATAATGAGGTCAGACCTCTAGGATTTTTAATGAGGTTGGCTCCTCAGATGCATCATTTAGCTCATTTCCACTACTAAAACCTACTAATGACCAGAAAAAAGGGAGAGAGAGAGAACTTGAAAGGGAACCTAAGATAATAATGGTGATGCACCTAAAATATCATTGATCCACTCCATTTGAGCCTTTATTAAACACTAATGAGATAAGCAAAAGAATAGATCTAGGACTCCAAGTATCTATCATACATCAATATTTCATGTAGAGATTGACCAAATGATCAAAATCTAGTGAAGTGATGGAGAGGTCTAATGCAAGACACTAAACAATAAATGTATCCACATGTGAACCTCAATAAAAAGCTATTTAAAAACTAAACATGACCTGCTTAACAAGATCAACACTAAATAGGTGAGATCAAGACTTCATAAGGGATAAAAATCTACCACATGCAAATCATATGATATAAACACACTAGACTAGTAGAATGAAATCTAAAACATAGTCTTATATTCATTTCAATAGGTTATAAGTTCAATCTTGGTAGTGTCTAGTCATGCCCAAGAGAGTGAATAGACAAATCCTTTTTTAGGCTCAAAAATGTCTATATATAGCAGAAAAGGAGAAAGAGAGATGGGAATAATTTGTAGGAGAGTGGAGAAAGGATCTAAGTCATCAAGGAAAGTGGTGGTAGTTCATTGGTTCCTTTATGTACACATACCTTCCTTCAATAAGGATTAATCTTTATCAATAAACTAACCTCATTTTATCCCAATAATCTACAAGCTCCTCTCATTAGTTGAGAGACACACTAGAAGACAAGGGCTTGTTTAACATGATGACAAAGTCTGTTTAAATGAAATCAATGCCCTTAACTACTTTTCCAACCACTAGTTTGCCATTTTGGGACTTTAAGCCCACTTGAATTACTTATGAGGATAAAATCTTCAAATTTGGAAATTGATAGTATTATTCCATGAATCGTGTTTAGTACCTATTTTATTGAGGATGGATCCACGTCGATAGATGAGACCCTTTACATTAATCACATATTTGCTCCATGATCATAGGTCCACTATAGATGTAAAACCAATCTCCCTTTATTGGTTTTCCTATATTTATCATAGTAATATATACTATATAGCCCTTTTTCTTGATTTTATTATGTCTAAAATAGATCCATTCTATCTTTTTTAGAACTAAGAATATATTATATACATGTCCTCTCACAAGAAATGGTGAATATAATAATCCTTTTAAGATATAAAATGTCAAACCAAATGTCCATATTAATATTTAATGGCATCCCTTTATGTTCTTTATACCTAAGTTTATAGCTATGTCCACTCTTTGGCATTTGATTGAGATCTAATAGTGTTATGTTCCATTTTAAAAGCTTTCCCTACTTTGACCTTGGTCATGTGTTTGATCTTCATAAAGTCATTTAACTTCTTGACCTTTACTATCATTGGTCATCAATACTATCTCAGGCCAATCAAACTATACCAAACTATCTTCATTCCTATTAGTCTCATATATTTATTCTAACTTCTTGACTTCATTCACACCATAGATCTTAATTTGCATGATTAAACATGCTCCATCAATCTTTTATCAGCTTGAATGTGCTCATGCCACTTGTCAATCATGCATTGATCTTAGGATCATATTATTAGTCTATTACTTTATGCACTTACACCACATGGTGACCTCTCAAGATCCTTGACCTTTTAACTCATATCACACTGCTAATCTCCCTTGGTACTAACAAATACTAGCTATTAGATCTACTTGCATTTAAAAATAAATGGCTATTTACCATGGTCTAAATTTTATGTCTATATGACCATCATTTGAAGTCTATGAGAGTGTCATTAACGTCTATGTGAGTGTCAAATTTAAGGCCCTAATGGTTTTTTACATAGCTTAAAGTTGACATCTATGTGAATGTCTCCCATTATTTGACCAACTTAAAAAACTTAGATCTAGAAGTGAAAAGGTCATGGAGGTACCAAATTTTTAAGAGATGGTCTTGATACTAAAAGGATTATGCCCACTTGATCTACTAGTTTTGAGAGATTTATAAGTGTGTTTACAAAGTGTTCAAGTGAAATTACCTATGTATTTTTCATCATTTCCATATGCCTACCATTGATCATTTAAACTTAAACATCTATTTACTGAGGCTTTAATTTGATACTCATACAAACATCTTGCTCTATGTGACCATATTTGAGGACTTAGAACTTGAGCTAGAAATCTCACACATATATGAAACTTATAGATCATGTTCTTAGCATGAATAGCTACATGGCACTATAATATTTTGGATCATGTAACTTCCTAAGGTGTGTTTACAAAATGCATAAGTGAACTAGTCCATTCACTTATAGAAAACGTCCTAGTGATAGTCTAGTCCTTCAAACTTGTGCACTTCATATTTTGACCATTCCTTCAAGGTTTTGATGAATTTATAATATTTTTGGAACTTGGTTCATGCTTTTAAATTCTTAAAACATATGATAGCCTAAATTTGCATCTCCATTTTACAATATTAGACCTATTCCAAACCTTTAGTCCACTCAATCTATCAAACCATATAAAACATTTAGATGTGGGCCAAAATTGGTCAACATCTTTGGTGACTCATATGGGTTACATGCTTATCTATGAAAGAGAACCTAGACCATATTTTCTTACCTTGTCCATTGAGCATGGAGTCTCTTTTCTGGTCTAACACACTGACATGAATCTAAAATTGGCTACCAATCTTTGAAAACTCCTCTTGAAATAATACAAAGACCAAGAAGAGAAAAATAAAATAGAGTTCCCAAGGCACTTATTGAAGGCAAACTAACCTAGAACAAAATAGGGACAACAAAAAAATTTGCTAAAATATTACTTGGGGTAATTTTAACAAAACTATCCTAAATGTACAATTTAAAACTATATGTACCTTCCTTCTTGGATTAAAAGGAAAGCTTGAAAATTCCCCTACATCATAGAATGAGGGGTTAAATGGGGAATGTAGCTTCTTGACTCTTGGTCTGATACCTGAATCTTATTTATTGCATCAGTCAACCTCTTTATCATGATGTTTAATGAGAACCAATCAACTCTAAATAGGTCAACTATGTGCATTCAGATAGTCTTCATTTCTTCATACAGCTCCTCAACTATGAACTCTAATGGTGGTCCAGTAAGACATACCTATTTGATTCCCATGGTGCTCTCAATAAGATTGGGCTTCTTCTTGGTTGTAAGTTCTTCAAGCTCATCAAGAAGTTATGCATATTCTACCCAATCTTGGTCATTATCTTCCATGGGAGACTCTTTGTGCACCTTATCAAATACTTGACCCTCAATTTAGAAAATATCTTCAAGCTCTTAAAAGAGCTTAATTTGTAACTACCAATCATCTTTGTGTTTTTCACTTTGATCAAACTAGATAAGTTTAGTCTGTAGGATATATTGATCCATTTCAATAAGATATATATCAAACTCATCCATTACTTCTATTCATACCAATCTCTCATCAATACCACCTTCTCATTCTGATTTGGCATCTCTAGAGTAGAACTACCTTCTTAAAGATCAAAAATGTTAATGGAATCCTCAGATGAAGATTTAACCTACTGCACTATCCCATTATCTAATTCTATCATCTTAACTTCATCAATCTCACTCATGAAATCATGGTATAGCTATTTCCAATGGTTTTTTCTTCAAGAATGTTCTCTATCTCAGTAATGGTTCTATGTGAATTATCTTCATGGTTACCTTCTAAGGAAAAATGACCTTGCACTTGATCTATATCATCTACCATAAGATATTTATAAAATTATTGATCTTGGAATATTAATATGTGATCAAGAGGTTCTTAATAAATAACCTATTGATGCACATCTAAGACTTCTTTCTATTGAATCTCATCTCTAACTTACACTTGTTCTTACAACTCATCTTCTTTGGCATTATGAAAGATTGAAAAATTCTTATTCTTAACAAGTGGCATTCCAATAATTATTTCCTCTTCTTCATCACTGAATTCATCATTATTTTCTATCTACTTAGTTTCATCTTCTTAATTTTCCTCACAAAGGAGAGGCTCTTTTTGAAAGAGTGGCATATTAGGCCCTTGAAAACATTCAACAAGATGAGAGAGGTCCAAATAAGTTACCATAGGTACCTAGTTTTTCTCATGGATCTACTCTTGTTAGATCATCTTCACCTCCTCTCTCTATTTTTTTATTCTTGAATGGGTATCCATGAAGGCAAGGCTCTAAAATTTTGAGGGGAAAGGAGTGGAAATTGAATAATCTCCTACTTGATCTTGAATTCCATAATCACCAATTATTACTTCTTTTTCATACCTCTTTGGATGGATTTCCAAGATATAAATGACATAGATTATTGAGGAGGGAAGGGTGGGGATTAAATGGCTTTGGATCTGATTGAATACATGATTCAATTTTAAGATGGAAAAGATAGAGGTCCTTCTTTACCCTTTTTATTTTTGTTCTCCTCCTCTTTCCTCGTCTTCAACTTCAACTCTTTGATTTAATTATTTATATTTTCTTGTAATATATTCTCTTTAATATGGTTATTAGCTTCATGAAGATAAAGAACACAAGAATACTCTTGAGGAGGGGTGGGAGAGAATGACATAGGTTCATATTTTCCTTTAACCTAGGCTCTTAATTATAGATTAGTCTCACTTTTCCCACTACCTGACTTCACCACTTGATTCTAGCTTGGATAGTTGAATGACCTTTTAAGGGGGTCTTGAGGAAAAAGGGAGTCTTAGATCTCAACATACAATTGTTCCATAATAATCTCTTTCTTTGAAAACATTTTTGGATAGACTTCCATGAAGGGAAGATCTGAAGAACACATGAAAAACTTGGAATGGTCTCTTGGGGAAGGATATATGGCCTATATGAAGGCTAAGGTGGTGTTTATGAAGATGCACAAGGATGGTGAGGTTGGACCTATTTTTCCTTAATAAATTTTAGCTACTCTTCAATGATTTGAATTGAAACACTTACATCCATCATATCACCAATAAGGTTATTCCAATTTTATCTCTCAACAGGTACCAATTTTTCTTTTACTTTCTACAATGACTCCCTCACATAATAGATCTGGTGACTAGAGACATCTTGGCCATAATAATTTTGGGAGTATAACTCTAGTACATGATTTTCAAGGCTCAGTAAAGTATAATCAAATGTTGGTATAGATGGCTTATGATAGGGATCATGGGGAAGGTAAGAGTCATGACCTTAATAATAAGGATCATGAGAGTGATATTGGGATTTCTAATAAGGAGGTGGATAATAGGGATATTCACTATATTTGTTCATATTAACCTCATATGCCAAATGAGATGTAATAACTAACTAAAAATTCATTGAGATATACCTAGTCTACTCATAACTAGAAGATTTTATTTGGAGTCACCATTAGTTATAACTTGATTACTTCCAAAAGTTGATCAGAGGAAAGACACACCAAGATCTTCCCACTCTTTTGGACCTTTATCCCACTAGGCATGCTAGAATTATTAGAGGTTTAGATTGTACCCTAGCTAGGCAAAGGATTATCTATTTCCTCTACCCAAATATAGATCAACATGGGACTAACCCAAGGGTATGGGTATAATATAATAGGGTCATACCTCTAGGATTTTTAATGAGGATAGCTCTTTAGATGTGTTATTTTAACTCATTTCCACTACTAAAACCTAGTAATGACTAGGGAAAAGGGAGAGAGATAATTTTAAAGGGAAACCTAAGATAATAATGGTGATGCATTGAAAATATGGTTGATCCAATCCATTTGATATCATATTAAACACTAATGAAATAAGTAAAAGACTAGATCTAGGAATCCAAGTATCTATCATACATCAATATTTCATGTAGAGGTTCACCAAATGATCAAAAGCTAAGGAAAATGATGGAGAGGTATAATTAAAGACACTAATAATTTAATGTATCCACATGTAATCCTCAATCAAAATATTTTTGAATACTAATCATGACAACATAACAAGATTAACACTAACTAGGTGATATCAAGACTTGATAAGGGACAAAAGATCTACCATATATGAAAATCATATGATATAAACACACTATATTAGCAAAATGAAATATGAAACATATTATTCTATTCATTTAAATATGTTATAATATAAATCTTAGTAGATTCTAGTTATGGCCAATAGAGGGAATAGAGGTATCCTTTTTCAAGCTCAAAAGCCTCTATATATAACATAAAAGGAGAAAGAGAGATGGGAACAATACATAGGAGAGTGGAGAAAGGATGCTAGTCATTAATGAACATGGTGGAATTTCAATGGTTCCTTTATATACACATGCCTTAATTTAATAAGGATTAATCCTTATCGACATGCTAACATCCTTTTATCCCAATAATATACAAGCTCCTCTCATTAGCTAAGAGACCCACTAGAAGACAAGGGATTATTTAGTATGATAAAAAAGCCTATTTGAATGAAATAAATGCCCTTAAATACTTTTATAACCACAAATTCACCATATTAGGACTCTAAGCTCACTTGAATTGCTTATGAGGATCAAATCCTCAAATCTAAAAATTGATAGTGTCATGCCATGAATGATGGTTATTACTTATTTTGTTGAGGATGGATCGACGTCGATAGATGAGATCCTTTGCATTAATCACATATATGATCCATGATAATAGGACCATTATAGATGAAAAACCAATCTCCTTTTATTTGTTTTCCTATAGTTATCATATTAATATTGAACTATAGACTATATAGCCCCTTTTCTTGATTATATTAGGTCTAAAATAGACACATTCTATTTTCCCTAGAATTGAAATTTCACCATATATAGGTCCTCTCTCAAGAAATGGAAAATAAAATCACATATCAAAATTTTAAATCTATAAAATGTTAAACTATAGGTCCATATTAAGAATTAATGTGATCCCTTTACATTCTTTATACTTGATTACATGTATATGCCCACTATTTGGTATTTTATCGAGATCTAATGGTGGCATGTGCCCTTTTAAAATCTTGCCCTGGTTCAAACTTGGTCATGTGTTTGATATCCATGAATTCCTTTAGCTTCTTGACCTTTATTTTCATTGGCCATCAATACTAGATCAAGCCAATCAAACTATACCAAAGTATCTTCATTACTATTGGTCTTGATGATTCCTACTGACTTCTTGACTTCTCTTACACCATAGATTTTTATTTGCATGATTAATGTGATCCATAAATATTCTATCAACTTGAACATGATCATGCCACTTATCAATCATACATTTATCTCATGATTGTATTGTCAATTTGCTATTTCACATGCTTATGCCACATGATGTCCTCTCAAGATCCTTGACCTTTTTAATCATATCACATCATTGATCTCCCTTGGAATGAATGAATGCTAACTATTAGATCTACTTGCATTGAGAAACAAATGGATTTTTATCATGATCTAAATTTAATGTCTATAAGACCATCATTTTACTTACGTGAGATCATCATTGACATCCATGCAAACATCAAACTAATACCCTAATGGGTTTTTACCATAGATTAAAGTTCATGTCTATGTGAATGTCTCCCATTATTTGACCAACATTGAAAGCTTGGATCTATAAGTGAAATGGTCATTGATGCACCAAATTTATAGGATATTTTAGTGATACTAAAACTATTATGCCCACTTGATCCATTAGTTCTAGGAGATTTCTAAGTGTGTTTATAAAGTGTCTAAGTGAGTTGACTTATGTGTTTTACATGATTTTTGTACCTGAAAATTATCATTTGAACCTAAATGGCTATTTACAAAGGCTTGAATTTGACACTCACGTGAACATCTTACTCTGCATGACCAACATTGAGGACTTAGAACTTGAGTTAGAAATCTCGTGTAGACATGAAACTTATAGAGCATATTATTGGTATGAAGAAATATATAGTGCTATAATATTTTGGGTCATGTGAATTTTTGAGGTACATTTATAAAATGCACAAGTGAGCTGTTCCATTCACTTATATAAGACGTCTTGGTGATGATCTAGTCCTTCAAACTTTCACAATTCATCTTTTGATTATTACTTCAAGGTTATGATGAATCTTTAAGATTTTTGTAACTTAGTTCATGCTCTTGAATTCTTATAACATATGATAACCTACATTTACATATCCATTTTATAATTTTAGACTTGTTATAAACCTCTGGTCCCCTCAATCCATCATGGGGATCAAAATATTTATATGTGGGCTAAAATTGGCCAACAGTTTGATTTATGAATCAAGTCCTATGAAGAGCCTAGTGAGAAGAAGAGTGAACCACCATAATACCACATGATTATTGCAATCACTGACATGGGACTTAAAATTTTAAATTATGCAGAAGATGGGGAATGCCATGGTTTATACCAACCTAAAGGGACATATCTTGAATTAAAACTCACCCACTTCACATGTCATTACATTTTATATTCTTATTTACCTCAACTATTTAAGACTTTTTCTCATTCATGTCATTGTATTGAGTCTTGGTTAGGTTTTCATCCATGTAATTTCTTGTAGGGTGAAAATTATTTTATTAGATCACAATAATTATATCATGTGATGAAGGTTGTTAAACTTATTGAAAAAGAATCATCCTAGGTATACCATGCCCTCTCAATAATAAATTATTTTTTAAAGGTTTTATGGAAAACATACTTTGCGGATTCAAGTAGGTTTTCACGTTGCTTAGGCCTATAATCCTTAAATTGAAAGCCTTCATTTTCCTTTATCTATCTTCTTCAATTTTTTGTTAGATCACTACATCCACAAGAGTTAGTGGTTTTGAATTGACATTTCCTTTATAAAAATGATCCTATGTG
Organism: Torreya grandis; assembly: GCA_037957365.1. Taxonomy (NCBI): domain Eukaryota; kingdom Viridiplantae; phylum Streptophyta; class Pinopsida; order Cupressales; family Taxaceae; genus Torreya; species Torreya grandis. The sequence goes on along the minus strand of JARHVA010007740.1, from coordinate 393,161 downwards.
GTATTAGATGACTCAATCCTATAGGGATGTTCTTTATGGTTCTCCAATCTAGCTAAAATATCTAGTTTAAGAGTTTTAATAGTCTTGGATGTATCCTTCATGGGATAAATATCAACTATAAGAAATTTTAGGTTTTCTATGTTATTTTATTAGATTTCACTTATTTTTTATTATTCTACAATATTATTGGACAAAATATTACTTGAGTTTGAATTACCATATTTCATTCCTTGACTATTTGAGAGAGATTAGAGAGGCATCCTTATAGTAAAATTAGTTTGTTTGACTATTCTTCAAGAATGTTATATTGATTTACAATGTTGTTTGTCATGTTTTAAAGTTATTTTTTAAAGAGGCTAACCTTACTCATCTTAGGTGAAACCATGCCATCATGTATTATCTTTATAACATCCTTTTTCATTTAGGATTTTTTCACCTACAAACTAAATATGACCAATATATGTTATTCTTTCTTGGATGTTTTTATAATTTTTGTCCCTATCTATAATGAAGCTTATATAAATATGCTGTGGCTGAGAGTGTTGTTTTAGTAAATTATTTTTTCAACTACTCTAACCTTTATTTATTTATTTTTTTGAAATTACTTAAAAGTTTATGTGTGTATTTACTACATTTTTAGAGTTTGTGTTTGTAATAATTTAAATTTTTCATTGCTCTTGGTGTCACCCAATTCTCAATTCCCTTACTAAAACTTATAAATATATTTTACTATCTCAATTCAAATATTTTAAAATTATTCAATAAACTTATATGAATATCTTACTATCTCAAGTTAGACAATCCAGATTTGTGCATCTTATAATTATTTCTACAACTCTAAAATTCACATAATGATCCTTAATTTTTTACTTATTTTGAGTCCATCCTTTCATATTATTTTTTATATTTATAAATTTCATATAATTAAATTTATTTGGATCATGGCATCCTCATCCTTGATTAATATTTTTGAGTCACTTAAAATTTTATCTTAAGCATTTATTAGTTGTTAAATTTCAAATTTCTAGGATGTTGGTGTACTTGTTGATTATTTGTTTAAATTAGGCATCATTTTCACACTTACTAACTTTAAATTGGCCCCCACACATCCTCCCAAATACCTTAATTTATCATTTTCATTAACCTTAAATTTTTCCCTATGATTTACTCTCTTCCAAAAAGGTGGCCTTGACACTTCTGTCATGTCATATGATTCAAGTGTGTAGTTCTAATAGGCTTCCTCTAGGCCATTTTTATCATTGCCCATTATGACCATTGTTTTTTATTTTCAAAATTTTAATGTTATATGTTAACTTTCATGATAATAAGGTCCTAATTTTAATTCAAGTGTATAACTACAAAAGCATCCTATTGTATTTAAACATCCAAATTTTATCTATGAGTAATCCATGATCAAAATCCAAATAGTTTCTATCATTTATTATTCAAATAAATAGATAGAGCATCTAAAATTATTTATAAAAATAAAATAATCATTAAAAAATTCATTATGGCACTAAATTTCATGTTATGACACATCACATTATATTTATTTGCCTCATTTATTGAAACAAATATTTAAAGACAAATTGACTAAATGAACAACATCATAACATCATGTGTTTTAAAGACTCGTTATTTTACTTAAAAATATCATTTTTTCACTATCAAAATTTTATAAAAATTACATATACTTATCTATATTTATTTTATTTTAAAAATTTAATTAATATAATTCATTGTTTTAGGTATAGTTTAGGCCTAGTTAAATATGTATGCATAATTATATTACAATTTTATTGAAATCGAGTTATCTACATTACATATTAGTAAGGTGAAACATATAATATAAATAGATTAACTATGATGGGAATTATTTTGAATATTAAATAAATTAGAATATATAAAAATTAAGTATTTATTAGTTGCGTATAAAGATAAAGTAACAACCTTAAGGCATATTATTGAATTACTATAAAATTCTAAAATTTATATATAGGAAGAATCTAATTCTATAAAATCCACTCCATATTTATATAGTTATTTCCCACACATCAATAATATTAATTTAATATTATAATGTAGTAGTAGTGGTGGTGGTGGTCGTAGTAGTAGTAGTAGTAGTAGTAGTAGTAGTAGTAGTAGCAGCAGCAGCAGCAGTAGTAGTAGTAGTAGCAGTAGCAGTAGCAGTAGCAGTAGCAGTAGTAGTAGCAATAGTAGCAGCAACAACAGTAGCAGTAGCAGCAACAACAACAGTAGTAGGAGTAGCAGTAGTAATAGTAGCAGTAGTAGTAAATGTTGGCCATTTTCAGCCTATATAAAAATATTACAAGTAATGAGAAATGTTCCTAATTTAGATAAGGATCCAATGATAAAAGAGGCATATTATATTACTTGCAACACTTTTGAAACACTTTAAGTAAGCTTAAAGTGTAATTCTATTAATTTTAGAAAAATAGGTCTACAGAGTAAATGGAGAATCTAAATGAGTTTGCACAGGTAATATTGTAGTTCAAGTCATGGAAAAGTTTACTTATGCTTCATAAGTTCATTTGAGATTCCACAGATCAAGAAAAATCTCAAAATAATAAGTCTAAAAGCCAAACCATCATCAAAATATCACTTAGAAATAGACTGGTCAGCTTGTTTCCACATTTGATAAATATGATTATAAATACTTGCAAGCACTGAAGTCATGTACACATGTTGCTCTTAGTACCTAGATCATCCCCTAAAAAATTTATGCCTCCATTAATTTTTCACTTTGAGATCCAAACATTTGAAGTTGACCCAATAGATGAAGATGTTCATCCGAAATTCAAGTTTTAACTTAGGTGAAAATTCATTAGTTCTTAAATTTGAAAGTCTATGGAATGTCAAATACATCTGCATGGACATCAAATGATGTTCATATGAACATCAATTTTAAGAAATGGTAAAGAGTCATTAGATTTCAAAAGGCAATTAGATCTAATGTTCAACATTCAAATGCATAACTAGATCCAATAGAGTGAGGTAGCCTGATAGTGTCAGTGGGTACCTTGAATATCTAAGGGCTCACATTTAATCACTCATAAATATTATATGGTGTATAGATGGTCAAGAATTTAATGAATCCAAGGAGATAATGAGTTGAGGTTAAGTGTCAAAAGTGTGTAGGTCTAAGTAGAAGATTGATGGCTCACAAACATCTGTATACAGACATATTAATGGAGAAAATAGAATTAGAAAATTCAAGGAGACAAGTCATAGATTAATAACAAATAAACAAGGGGAAATCATACTATGATTTTGACATAGGTTGACTAAGCTATTTTTTGACCTAGGTAGGTAAATATGAGCTTCAATGCAATCCAGGATTAGACCATGTTAAACTAATACTTCTAGACATTATCAGTATAACTCTGTGCTGGTATAATAGGTCCCTCGAAAGGCCTAGTATAGACCAATGATTAGAAACTATCGTCAAAAAAGAGGACCAAGGTCAAGTATGCTTTGTATCTATATGTTAGCCATGGGAAAAATAATAAATGGATTGGTTTTCAACCTATAGTTGATTCAGGTCCAATTTACCTAATAAGGGCATATATGTGATTAGTAAAAGATGTTTCTCATTTTCCAATATAGCTACAACCTTTAAAAATAGGTACATCTAGCTATTCAAAATAGACCAAGTAAGTCTTTATTAGTTTCAAGGCATAAAGGATTTATTCTCATGATAGATCAAGTAGAGGTGGCATGGAGTCTTGAGATGATGACCTGGTGATTGGAAAAAGATCATAGAGAATTTAATTATTTTATAGATACTTTAAAGTTTGCTCCTTTTTGATAATATCATGACATAGCATCCTCAATAATGTTAATCTATCAAGAGTAGTTGGACCTCATTTAATGTTTTATATCTACTTAGTTTTTTCTCTATCACATCTTTTTTCTATAAATATAGGATTCTAAGCCTTGAAAACAAATTAGAAAATCCCTCTCTTGGGCATGACTAAAATCTACCCAAATTTGATCTTTGTAACATCTTGAGATAAATAAATGACTCTATTTAGATTTCACTATTTTGATATAATGTATCAATGTCATATTGATTTGCATATGTGGTAGAAATATCTCCCTTGTCAAATCTTGATCTCACCTAGATACTAGATTATATTGTTTTATATGTCATGTTTAGTGTTAAATATCATTTGATTAAAGTTATCAAGTGGATACATTTATTGGTTGGTTCCTTGAATCATGTATCTCATTCACTTCCCTTAGGTTTTGATCATTTGGTGAACCTTTACATGAAATAATAATTCATAAACAACCATTTCTAGTTATAGGTATGATCTCATTAGTGTTTGTTAGAAGTTCAGATAGAGTGGATGAATGGTCACATTACTGGTGCATCACCTCCTTTACATGTTTTTAAGTGTTGTTATCTATTTATCTCTCCATTTTCATAATTAGTTTTTTTTAGTTTAGGTGATAGATCCAAAAGGAATCTATCCTTCTTCAGAGGTTTGACCCTATGATAGGTGACCCATAGCCTAGGATTAGTCCCATGTTAGACTAGATTTGAATAGAGGACCTAAACAATCCCCTTCAAAGCTAGGGTGAAATTTAGGACCCCAATAATTTTGGCATGCTTGGAAGGACCCATTGGATCTTGTCTTGGTGAAACTTTATTTTTAGTAGTGTTCTCCATGAAAAATTTGTTGATTATAAGCTCAAGAAATTACTTCTAATAGTCTAGGTAGTTTCCAAGTAAGCCTAATTTCATTTACACTATCCTGATGCTATTTTCATGGCTATATATGAGGAAAATCCCTATGATATACCTCTTTATCAACATTCTGATGCATCATACCAGCTTTTTCATGATCCCTATGAGTCTTATTATGATCCCAATTAGCCTTACCAAGAATTTTATCAAAGCCATGCTGAGCCTTATCAAATTTCCAATGATCTTTATTATCAAGAGCATAACTCTTACCTTATTTATGAAACATATCATTTTGAGGACTAAATTTCACCTTTTCCATGTGGCTATGATATTGCATATGAGCAATATTATTTACAAGAAAATATGGATGAAATAGAGCTCAAACTTCTACCATATGCAAGAAAAGCATATTCGGATTTCCAGTATGAAGAAGTGAATGAATGGTTTCAAAATGTGTCTAATTATATAGAAGAGAGGCATGAGTTTTGGAATTTTTATTAGAGAAATAAAAGGCTTGTGAAAGGCAAAAATTTGAATTAAACTAGTTATCTAAATAATCATATTGTATTCCTTACCAATCTTTTTATGTTCCTTATTCTCATAAAGTTCTTAACCATCTTCAGTGTGAGCCAATGGAGATTCCTAGTTAGAGTCAAGAACCTATTCAATAATTTATTCACATGTTAATTCAAGAGATTATTCAAGAAGATAAAACTTCTTATAGTCCCCTTTATTCACCACTTACCCCTCAAGCTCAAGTTGTCCATAAGGATAAAAATGTTTAAAACCTTGATGAAGTAATGGATAAATAGAAAGAGCAAAATGGAAAAGTTCTCAAAAGTGTCTCTTTCCCTCCTCTTCAAGATTCCCTACATGAATCCATTTCCCTCAATATCCAAAAATCTGATCCTAATATTCCCTCTCAATTAAATGAATTTCATCACCCTCCCACCATATCCATTTTTCAAGAGGAGCCTATTCTATGGGAGATAGAGAAAGAGGTTGCAGATGCAAGTCAAGTTCTTAGATAATGTGAATAAGATGCTTCAACTATGTATGATGAATATTTATTCATTGATACTTCACTTGAGGTCCAAGTTTAAACTAATATTTTAGTTGATATTAAGTTATCTTAGTTATGTAGGAAAAGGTTAATCTTAGTATGGAAAAAATACATGATGAATTGGTACAATATAAAACCATAAATACGATTGAGATATCTCCACTTAAGGAAGATAAAGATACCTTTCAAGTTGATATTATTTAGATTTATTATAGTGAAGAGTAAAAAGATGATTGGCAGGTATATCTTGAGTTTTTGTAAGAGATTAAATATCTTTATAGAGATATGTTTCCTATTGAAGAGCATGTTATTGAGAAGTTTGATCAATAATTACCTATTCAAGATCATGATGTAGCTTGGGTTGACTATTCAAAGCTCCTTGAGGAGCTATATGAACTTCTAGTAGTTGATAAGAAGGATAAGGTCACTCAAGGACAATGCATAGATGAGATGTCACTTGACAAGGTTATAATTGACAAGAAAAATGAAAAAGATCTAGAAGTACAAGATGAATTTGTATTTATTGGTGACTGGTTTGCTATTGATAGCTTATTTTAGTATAGGTTAAGAGAAATAATTGGTAAAAAGAGTGTCTCTTTAAATTTCATTTTTAATAAACCCCCTACATTGAAACTTGTACCATCATTTATAATTAATGAGTTCATGAAATTCCCTTTTGATCCAGGTTGATCATGTTTTGTCATGGTTAATTAGGTTAGTCTATTTATATTTTATCCTAAATAAGTTATTTGTTTGCACTTTTTTTTTGTTAGGATAGTTTCCCTCCTTTTTTTGTTTCCTCCCCTATATTGGTGGAGCCTGTTATTTTTAAAAATCATGAGGTCTCTTAAATTCATATGTTATGAATCCAAGAGTCATGTACATGGTCCAAGTTTGAGCATAGAAAGTATGATGCATAGCCAAGTCACCAAGGATTTTGGTCATTTTTGGCCTACATGTAGATCTTTTAAGGATGGAACAATGTTCCCTATTGAGAGAAGGATCCATTGATAAAAGAAGAAGATCATATTGAATGTAACACTTTTGAAACACTTTAAGTAAGCTTAAAGTGTAATTATATTGATCTTAGAGAAATATGTCTATAAATTAAATAGAGTATCTAGATAAGTTTGCACAATTTATTTTATAGTTCAGGTCATGGAAAAGTTTGCTTATGCTTTTGATGTTCATTCAATCTTATAGAGATCAATCCAAAGCTCCAAATAACAAGTCTAAGAGCCAAACCATCATCAGGATGTCACTCAAAAAAATATTGGTTATCTTGTTTGCACATTTTATAAGTATTATTAAAAATCCTCAAAAACCCTTGGGTCATGTATACATGTTTTTATTAGTACCTGGATCATCCCCTACAAGTTTTGTGCCTCCATGAATTTTTTGCATTGATATCCAGGCCTTCAAAGTTGGCCTAACAAATGAAGACATTTACATGAAAGTCAAGTTTAAAATGAGGCAAAAATTCATTAGTTCTTAAATTTAACAATCTATGAGATGTTCAATATGGTTTATGGGATGTCATTAATGGTCATGTGGACATTAAAATAAATCTCAAGAAAAAATTCATATGAGATTAAATGTTATAGTCTATGGAACGTCAAATACATCCACATGGATTTCAAATGATGTTCATGTGAACATCAAATTTAAGACATGATAAAGAGCCATTAGATTTTAAAAGGCAAGAAAATCTGACTATCAACATTCAAACATACAACTAGATACAACAGAGTGAGGTAGCTTGATAGTGTTAGTGGGTCCCATGAAGATCTAAGGGCTCACATTTAATCATTTATCGAAATCTAATGATGCATAAATGGTCAAGAAGTTAGGGAATCTAAGGAGATAATGAGTAAAGGATAATTATCAAAAGTATGTGGGTCTTGGTAGAAGATTGATGGCTTACGGGCATCTATACACAAATAGATCAATAGAGTGGATAGAGTTAGAAAAGTCATAGATTGATAACCAATAAACAAGGGGAAAGCACATGAAACTTTTGATGAAGGTTGATTAAGATATTTTTGACCTAGGTAGGTAAATATGAACTCAAAGACAATCTAGGATTAGACCAAGTTGAACTAGTAAGACCAAACATTATCAATGAAACTCTACGATGGTAAAATAAGTCCCTTAAAAAACCTAGTATAGTCTAATGATTGGCACCTATTGTCAAAAAAGGGGGCCAAGGTTGAGTGGGATTTGCATCTATATGTTACCTATGGAAAAACCAATAAATGGATTGGTTTTTGACCTATATTTGATCTAGGTATAATTTACCAAATAAGGGCATATATATGATCAATAAAAGAGGCTTCTCATTTTCCAATATAGTTATAGCCTCGATAAATAGGTACATCCATCTATTCAAAATAGTCCAAGTAAGTCTCTATCAATTTCAGGGCATAAAGGATTTGTTCTGATGATAGATCAAGTAGAGGTGGCATGGAGTCCTAAGATGATGACCTCATTACTGTATAAAGATCATGGAACATTTAATTATTTTTCAAAAGCTTTAAATTTTTCTCTTTTTTGATAATATCATGACTTATCATCCTCAAGAATGCTAATCCATAAAGAGCAATTAGACCCTATTCAATGTTTTCTATCTACTTAGTTCCTTCTATTTCTCATCTTTTTTTAAATAAATACAAGATTCTAAGCCTTGAAAACAACTTGGAAAATCACTCTCTTAGGCATGACTAGACTCTGCCTAGATTTGATATTTGTAACGTCTTGTGATAAATAAATGACTCTTTTTAGATTTTATTATTCTATTATAGTGTGTCAATGTCATATTTATTTTCATAAGTGGTAGAAATCTCTCCCTTGTCAAATCTTGATCTCACCTAGCTACTAGATTATATTGTTTTTTACGTCATGTTTAGTGTTAAATGTCATTTGATTAAAGCTAGCAAGTGGATACATTGATTGGTTAGTGCCTTAAATTATACCTCTCCATCACTTCCTTTAGGTTTTGATCATTTGGTGAACCTTTTCATGAAATACTAATGCATACATAGTCAGAGTTATAGATTAGATCTCATTAGTGTTTGTTGGAATTTCAGATAGAGTGGATGAACAATCACATTACTGGTGCATCACCTCTTTTACATGTTTTTATTCATTGTTACCCATTTCTCTCCCCCTTTTCCTAGTCAATTTTTTAGTTTAGGTGATATATATATATATATATATATATATATATATATATATATATATATATATATATATATATAAGGAAGATAGCCTTCTATGGAGTTTTGACTTTGTGATAGGTGACCCATAGCCTAGGTTCAGTCCCATGTTGGACTAGATTTGAGTAGAGGACTTGAACAATCCCCTTTTTAGCTAGGGTACAATCTAGAACCCCAATAGTAATAATAAAAACAACAACAATAACAAAAATTTTAGTAGTATTTTATATAGTTATTATCCACATATTAATACTATTAAATCAATATTATAATAAATTAGTATTAGTAGTAGGAGTAGTAACAATAATAGTAGTAGTAGTAGGATTATTACTAGAAGTATCAGTATTAGTAATAGCAGTGGTAGATGTAGTTGTACTAATATTAATATACAATAATATAATTACATGAGGTTTTATAATATATTATAAATATTAAAAATAAAAAAACCTTTGTTAGAGATGGTATGCATGTGAGGGAAAACATAGAGTGAGGCACAAACCCTATCACTCAATCTGGGTAAGAGATCCAACAAGAAATTCTAACATGGCATCAATCAATAAATTAGAGAAATAAAAGACTATATTGGGCTTGAGGTTAGTGTATGTGTGGATGGAATTTTGAATGGTTCATAGGCTAGGTCACAAGTGGATTATGAAGGAGTCTATCCTATTTGGATTCTAGATAAATTATCTAGTGTTACTATTGTCACTCAATTTTGTACCTTTGGAGAGGTAGTTCAATCCTTCCATAAATTAAGTGGAACATAGGATTACCCCTAGGTCTATGGGTTACCTATATTAGGAGTAAAACTATAGATTTAAGTTCTAGCTCCTTTCATTTATCTATTAAAGACCATCACCTAAACTACTAGATCATTTGGATGAAAAGGGAGAGAGAAAACATAAAGCAAACATATCCTAATGAAGTGATGCACAAATTGTAACTTGAACACTACCAACTAATTGTAAATACACTTCAAAGATAATCCTAACCTACACACACTAATCCAAATTTTCTTATTGCATGAGTATTTTTCATGGAGGTTTGTGAAGGTAATTTGAGCTAGGAAGACTAAGCACAAGGTCATGACATGACACTAGTGGAGAGACAACTTACTAAACTCATGAACACTTCATTAGAAAATTTCAAAAGACCTAAAAATTACTTTCAAAGCTAAATAAGAATGTAAACAAGGATAACATGATAAATAAGAGAATATATCACTTAGAAAGATCAACTAGTTAACAAACACATTAAAATAACTCATGGATAAGGTAAACTAGATCATTCTTTATTGGTTCAAAGTCTTTAAATGAGTAAAAATTCACCATACTCAGGTGGAGGATACAAACTTATAGAAAAGTGGCTTAATATATAGAGAAAGTGAGAGAAAGGAGAAGAAGGGTGTAGGAGAGATATAAGAGTTACAAAATGAATAAGAGTTATGGAACTACCATAATAGGTCTAAAATTACATGTGAAGCTCCTCTAAAGATGCTCTAACTCTCCAAGTGGTGTGGGAGTTAAAATGCTTGCTTGATACCTTGAGTAGATTCTTGAAAATCTCCTTTATCTTGACATGTTAAAGGAAAAGTGGTCTTATTTATGGTTAGATTAGATTCTCCTACCTATTTTATCTACTATTGACACCTATAAACTGACTCTAATAGGTTATCTTTGACACATCATCTTTTTATTTTACAAGGTGTCTAAAAGACTTTACATATCCTTAATCCTATTTTGTACAAAAGTGTAAAAACTTAGATTTATATTATTCATATCATAAAAACTTCATGGATATCCTATTTACATCATGTTAGACCTACAACAATCCATTTTAAGGCCTCAAATAATCCCCAACAAGACTTTCTCTACCAAAAACCTCAAATAGGACTCATTCCTTGTAACCCTAAAATGATGAAAACCTCCTTTTGTGGATAAAATTAAAAAGGAAAGTGAGATTTTGGGGTCATATTTTATTACCCATTAAGGATTTACAACTCTAGGGTCAAATTCATGCCCTAAGAGTGAGTGGAGATGTCCTTTTCTATAGCTTCTCTCTCCTAACTAGGTATAAATTAGGCCTCCGTACCAAGAGATTAAAAAATGGATCTACATGATCCCCACACATGTCAAACCACGTATAAGTATGTTATTAAGTTATACAACCTCTTCATTATTTTCCTTGATAAATTTGAAGATCTAATAACTTGTACATACCTATAAAATAGCAAAAATTAGTATTTTTAGGCCTAATCCACATTATTCCATACAATATTATACAATCCAATGGCATGAGATGATTATAATGGGAGTATTGGATATTTTATGGATGTTTTGGAAGTTTTTATGATACATTTGGATGCATTAAAGTGGATTTGTCTCTCATTAGGTCTGTATGGCTCTCCTAGGTAGCCTGAAAGTACTTCAACTTCTTAAGGATGATTCATAAAGCTTAGGGCCTAAATCCTCCAAAAAATTAAACAATATGGAAACATACTAGGGTTACTAAATTCCCCTAGGATCCCATGGTCCCATTAAACATTTTTGATTCATACCAAGTAAGATAAACTAGCCTCTCAAGTTATAATTAGGCATTTTGTGAGGCTTGAGAAAGAATTTGGTTAGTGAGATGCATCCTTAAGTTGTTTTGAGATACAATGACATTAATGAGGTCTATGATGTTCTCATTAACACATCCCAATGTCTATCTTATCACACTACTTCACCAAATCTCTACTACATCTCATCCACTCATACTTAGGGTTCTTAGGCCAAACCATTTACCATACCCTAACTTCCTATATTATTATATTTTCTCTTACTACTAGGATATTTATCTCTCATGAAGTTTTGGTATATGTGCTTCATAATATTCTCAATTCTCCCAATAATATTATCATAACCTCTACTAACCTCACTTCACCACTTCTTCAATTAACTACCCATACAAGTTGTGTATACACTTAGGACTATACCTGATTGTGCAAGGGTCTAAGTTATATATGAAGTGTTTGTTTAATTATTTCAACATTTTCCTATGTCTCAAATTCCTCAAATCATTCAACTTAACTTCTTTTAACTAGTCACCTCTCAAGGTCTACCTAGTAGGCTTGAGAATGCAACTAGGTCTCCTAGGACTGACAAGAGTTTACTGTAGTTCCATTCTTGTTAGGTCTGAGGCTCATTTAGAATAATGTTCATAGAATTGAATAAAATCCAATTACCTTATTCTCTTCAAGAAATCTCTATAATCTATAAACTTTTTTAAAACCAATAAAAACTCCTATAAGATGAGAAATCCTACGTTCTTCCCTAGACTGAGTAGATAGAGTATGAAATTTTGCCATTAGGTCTAAAGGTTATTCAGAGAGATTTCTAAGAATTTGTAATCACCATGAGGATATCCTCTAATCCCCATAGATACCTCTCTTTAAAACATCATGAGCTTCCTTAGGTAGGCATACTTAGTTGTTAACAAGGACTATGTTGTAATCAATTGCCTTATGGCCCTTATTTTGTTTCTTTTCTCCTCAAAATCTCTTTCTTAGGTATCCTTCAGATTCAATTACTTGAGTTATATTCTTTCCTTCAAAACATATACAAACACAATCTAAATTTTTATGATACCTTAATCACCTAAACAAACTTATAAGTGACTATCTATTTTCATGATTGTGTTAAAAAGGAATGGTCTACAAACTTAGGTACTTTAGGAGCCTCATATTCAACATGGAACTCTCAAAATTTTATCATGTTACTAATTGATTCAATGCATTTCTCAACACTTTTAAGTTTTGTGTTTTAATATCACTCATTGTTTAAGGAAGAGTCTCAATAGGATGTAGGTGTTGTTCATGAAATGATGACTATTTTTAATTATTTGACTGTGTATGGATCTTTTATTTCTTTTCTTCTCATTTAAAATTCCTAATGGCTCTATTCTATATTTATTGATGCCTTTAAACCTTCTCACTATCTTAGAACTTTATAATATCACTATTCAAACCCACTCCTCACAATTGGCTATATGTGATTATCTACCATCTTGACTATATATGGTTTGGAATTGACCTTTTCAAGATATATCATGATCACTTATAGTGTCCATTCCTTATAAGGAAGTCTTTATCACTACATTCCAAGTTCTGATAGCATCTTCTAAGCACATTTCTCAAACTTTAAACTTCACTTGGCCATGCCTATATTCATGTAGGTGATTATATTAGGTAGTTTGATTATATGTCTTGAATTAGGTATTTTAGAACCACTTTATGACATATATTATGTTAAAATTTCATAGGAGAGTCTTTCTCACTTTTTTCAAGCTTTATATCCTCTTTAAGGCCCATTATCAGACCTCTATTATTTTCACTTCCTACACATAGAACCATGTAGGTCTCTTTAGGTCTATTAGCTCAATAATTTAGTCTTCATGGATTTAGGTTTTTGGAGGTATCATTGATATAATAAATTATTCAAGCCTAAATCATCACCATACTCCATGTCTAGGCAACCTTCATTGAACACTAACAACCTAAAATTTCATGGAGTTATAAACTTATAGGTGGCAAGGTGACTATTATGTAACTTTATGATTTGAGAGTTAAGAATTGAAAACATGATTATTATAACTCAAATATCATTTCCTTTAAATCATCAAAATACTTATATCATATAAAAAAACTCTAAAACTCCTAAAGATACATGTTTAAACACTCAAAAAACTTGGCTTATGTAAACACATAGATACTAGTCTCAATAAATGAGTGAAGGAAATGACCATTCAAATTGGTACATAATATATAAATAGTCATAGTGACATTTATGGACTGGGAAAGATTATATAATACCATGGATAACCACTCAAATGTATTTTACCACTTGAAGAGCTCAAAAACATAAAAAAATATGACAGTCATTTGTAGACAATGTATAAAAGAGAAATTTATTTAATAATGACCATCCACACATTCCACCATGATTAATTAATGTTTTTGAGTCATATACATACATATTATAACTAATTCAAATTGGTTTCATGTAGCCTTGAATTCACATTTTATTCTGGAGTTACACCAAACTTAACCTATGAGGTTTTAATCCCTCAAAAAGTAGTTTGAATTATTAGTGATTGTTCATAAATATAAGAGAAAAAATATAATTAAAAATGGAATAAATTGTAATCCCATATGGTCCATAAACCTTTTCTAAATAATCATCCCCCAACTTACCTATCTGACCTGTACCATCTGATTAAAATTGGCCTTCACTAGCTTGTGAATGGGACGATGGGAGAAAGAAAGATATTTATGAAAACTTTGGATATAAAACTTTCTTAAAATATTTTTTATAACCTATATAATATGTAATGACACATATATAATGTTTTCACTTTCACATGACTTCAACAAGTCCATATAACTTCCCTAACTAATCAAGATGGTGTTTAATATCAAGAATATGACTTTGTTTTGATTTTTATGATAGGTTTGAAATTTTATTAACATATAAAATCTCATTTTAATGTGTATGCTACTATTTTTTAACTTATGTAACTTTTATATATACAAATATTAGCCAAAAATCACCTTTTTGTGCATTTTTAACACCTTCGAGACTATAAGTGAACCTTAAACACTTCAAAACTTCATGATATGTTATTAGAAAATGTTTAATACATAAAATGACATTAATTTACCCATAATAACCTATGAAACAACTATAATATGCCTTATCTCTCCATGAAATATATAAACTACTATATGACCACAACATGATATTACCTTAACTTCTCCAAACTAACCTTAAACCATGTTAACAAGGTAAGATAAAGAATTATAGGGACCATATAGGGTATCTAATGACCATGAAAATACCACATGAATTTTTAAATTGGATGGGGTGGCTAAATTTGATTTGGGTTCAAATTCGGTCAACAGTTATAATGTGAGTGAATTGTATTCTAATAGGGAAAAGAAACAAGTTAGTTATTGGCTAGGAAAAAGTGTTAGAAAAAGTAAAATAGTTGGTTGCTCATTTGTAATCATGATATGGCCTTATTATTGGTTAAGAAAAGGATTTTGTTTGGGATTATAATCCTTTTTAATAGAGCATATTGACTCTAAAGGAACAAGATATCACTAGGAAATGTGTATGGAAATGGTTGGCAATAGGTGCTATTGAATCTTAGGTGAAAAAATCTTGGGGTGATCTAGAATTAATATTTTTCCAAAAGTTTTTTTTTTCATTTACCTTAATAGGGATAAAAAATAATAAATTATGAGGCAACCTTTTTGGTTGATGGATGGTGTGGGCCTTTGGATCCAACATGGATAACCCAAATTTGACATCAATGTGACTCAAAAATGTAATTTTTTTAATCTAGATTAAGTTATATAGTCTATTGATAGAATATTAGGGTAAATATTACCTCCTAAATTTGGGAGGTTTATGAGTTGATTTCATTGAGGTTAATCTAGTCATGTAAACAACAATTTTGGATTTTTATGCATAGATTCATGTTTTCATGGATTTATATAATGAAATTTTGGAGTGTATTATTATAAAAGTGCATGGTAGGGTTTGGGAATAAGATTTATTCATTGATAAGATTTCATTTTGATGCCTCAAAGTTTTTTTCTTAGGGCGTACTCAAATATTTTGTAGGTTATTACCATGTCTAATATCTAAGATCTTTTTCTCTATGAATTTTTTTTGGATGGCTATGTTAGGACTGCCTTCAAAATATTTTTTCTACACAATAATGGGTTTTTTTAGACCAATTAAAGGGTGGTTTATAAACCCCTTATTCAAAGCTTTAAAGTATCAAAAAATGAGTCATATTGTATAAATTGGATAAGGATGTTTATTTATCTCCAGTGTTAATGATGAAGGGTGTGACTTTATTTCATAACATACAAAAGTGATTAAGTCTATTTTATAGTTCTCCTCTCATGGGGAACTAGATTTAGATCCCTTAAATTAGGATAATGTGGATCTATACATAGATAGTCAAGGTGTGATGGGTACTATGGTTCTCTTGGATGGAGGTGAAAGTGAATTTGATGAAGACTTTAGTTCCAAAGAATATTTATCTATTTCCCAAACTTAGAGCACACTTTTTCATTTAAATTTGGGGCCTCCCATGAAAAGAGGGTGCAAGTATACAAAGGATTGCATTATGGGTGAAGTCTCAAAAGGCAAACATGGGGTAGAAATTCCCTCTTTCAATCCAAAAATATAGTTTCATGGAATGTAAAGGGACTAAATTCCCCTATAAAAGGTGTTTAATTAAGCATATTTTGTTTATTGTATCACAAGATGTTTTGTTATTTCAAGATAAACAGTTGAATAGTTTATAATCCACCTACCTAATGCAAATAAGTTGTAATAGGGTACAGTTATTTTTTGGAAGTAGTAAGAGCCTCAAAGGGTTTAATGGTTGTTTGGTCTCTTGATTTGGCTTAGATGGACATTCTATATTTTGGACCAAACTGGTAGTTGTGTAATTTATCATCTTTCACTTCTTATCTCAGGTTTCTAATTATGGGTGTATGGATTGCATTCTCCTACTCTTAAATATAGACTATAGAATGGTCTATCTCTAATCTTGATGAAATATCTTAGGGATAAAATTATTCTTGGTGAAGATTTAAATGCCATTCTAAAAATATTTAGATAAGAGGGGAGGGTTGCTTTGGTAATCCCAGTATCAAATCAACTTCAATAGGTTTATTTCAAATAGTAGGTTATTGGATATTGAATATAAAAATGGGAATTTCTATTGAAATAATATTAGATTGGGATTTTTTAATATTTCATAATAGTTTGATCAATTTATTTCTACTTTATCCTAGTCTAATCATAATTTCACTCTTCAAATTTCTATACTTCTTTTTTAAATCTCAAATCATGTCCTAATTGAGCTAAGAGTTCTTATGGATATTACCCCAACTATGAATCCATTCAAGTTTGAACTGATGTGGTTATAAGATGATACTCTACTCATTTTTATGAAAATTTGGTTGAATAATATCCTTCCTTATTCTAGATCATGCATGTTTTAAATGGTGAAGAGGCTACATTTTATTAAAAATTATTAAAAATAATGAAATCATGAACATTTCACAAACAGTTTATAGAAAAAATCTAGAGTGTAATAATATTTGGAGGATCTTAATGAAGTGTTTTTTAATGTGGTTGTTTCTATGCAAAATTGCTTTCTACATTCAAAAGAAGAAATAAGAAACTAAAAGAAATGGTCAAGGTTAGAAGTACCTGATAAAGTCATGCGCACCGAAATCAGACGTTGGAAGATTCTCCTCTTTGGCTGTGGAGGAATGACACCTGCAAAGAAAAGGCTAAAACACGAAAAAACGTTAGTCAAAGATATGGTGGGCTATCAGGCGAACGCCCAATCCCAGAAGTACGAAGACTTCCTAGAAGGATATCAACCCACTGATAAAAAAGTAGAATATTGGACGAAAGTAGATAATAATGATAGAAATAAATGACAAAAAATAAAAGTGCATACCCGATATGCAGCACTGTTCTGCACAGTCACCGGCGTCGGTCTCTATGGTGCCGGCGTCAGTTAGAGAAGGTGCTGACGTCGGTTGAGGTGCCGTCATCGGTCGGGGTAGTGACCGGCGTCGGTAGGGGCAGGTTCTGGACAGAGTCTGAACAGGGTCGGGATAGGGTCTGAGAGAGTCAGGGCAGGTTCTGGGTAGAGTCGGGACAGGGTCTGATAAAAGACAAGGTCTGAGAGAGTCAGGATAGGGTCTGATAAGGTCAAGGCAGGGTTTTGGATAGAGTCGGGACAGGGTCTGGGCAGAGGCAGGGATGTAAACGAGAGATGCTGGGTCTGTGGTTTGAAGAATCGGGATGATAGAACTGATAAAGAATAACCAAGGAAGAAATAAAACAAATAGAATAAATACTTACCTGCCAGAAGACACGATGAAAGCCATAGTTAGAGTTGTCTGTGCAGTGCCAGATTGAATGCAGATTGGTTGATGCCGAGAGTGTTGATCGCGAGAGTGTTGATGTCAGAGTTCGCAGGTTGGTTGAATGATAGCTCGGGTTCGATTGATCAGCGTTTCGAATAGCGTTCGAGATAGCCTTTCAAATGGTTGGCGGACACTGATGAAGGCAAGAGACAATTCCAGAGACGGTTCGTCAACCGTTTCAGGAAACC
Organism: Torreya grandis; assembly: GCA_037957365.1. Lineage (NCBI taxonomy): Eukaryota > Viridiplantae > Streptophyta > Pinopsida > Cupressales > Taxaceae > Torreya > Torreya grandis. The sequence continues at coordinate 374,971 of JARHVA010007740.1, read as the reverse complement.
GAATGATAATTGGTAACAGATAACGGCAAGGTGACCGACGTCGGCAGGATTGCTGACGTTGGCCGATAGGTGACCGACGTCGGTGACATCGGCCGGGTAAAGACCATCGTCGGCAGATGCATAATGGGGATAGAGTCTAGCTTTAGCTCTGTGCTCATTTTTACATGCTGCCAGGGTCAAGGTTGGTGAAACAAGTGATCGACAAGGGTTAAATAGGCAAAGAAGAATAAGACGAGGAATGACTAGGGGAGTCGACACGATTTCGGTGTCTACATTTGCCCCTTTTTGTCTTGTTGGTTGTTCTGGATGAACTGCAAGACAAAAATAGGAGGGATTGCCCCAGCTGAGGGATAAGGTTGATTTCATCTTGTTGGTTTTTTGAATGAACTGTAAGACAAAAATAGGAAGCAAAATGCCCCGAGTAAGGATAAGGTATTCCCCCTCAAAGCAGGAGTCGAGGGAAGGGAACCGAGAATCGGGTGCTGATTTGACAAAGAGTGGATGAAAAAGGGGTGAGGGTGAACGCTACAAAAGTCATGATTGCGTGCATACCACTGCACGAGATGGTCAGGCCAAAGTGTCATAGGATAAGGGTTGAGGAGTGCCAAAATTGAAGTAATCGGGCCCCAGCATTTAGTCATCTACTGATCGGGTCACTCAATCTAAGCTGAAGCTCCAAATGGGTCGTCGCGTTCCAGGTATCCCGGGCTCAAGAAGTGCTCCTAGAAACACGAAAAAGTCACAAGTAGTGTGGATCAACCGGCTTGCGATCCTATACTTGTGAGGGTCCAAAAAGGTCTGCACACAAGTCTGCTAACCAGTCATGAGGTAGCATACATGCAAAAACAACCAAGGCAACAATGTCTTGGAAGTGGTCGAGGTCGGAGGAGATAGGCATGATCTCCAATGGTTGGTGGTCGATGGATGGATGAATGGATGAAAGGATGCAGCCGAGCTAACCCCAGAAGACCCCATGTCAACTGAGTGCTGCCTACATAGCCCTGGTGATAGGGCCTCAGGCCGATGTAGTTCTCCCTAGAAGGGAGGAAGAGTCAAAGAGATGGAAATGGTTCGTGGTGAAGGGCAAGGTTATGATTAAAAGAAGGCAAGAAGGTTTGTCCATTAGAGAGACGAACAAACGAGAATGGTCAAGCTAACCCCAGAAGACAATCGTGTCATCTGAGTGCTGCCTACATAGCCCCTGTGGAAGGGCCTCAGACCAATGTAGTTCAGACAAAGGGTCCGAGTGGTAGACAGGTGGTTAAAATAGTTGATAGATTGATCATGGTTATGATGAAATGATGAGGGAAAAAAAGAAAAAAAGAAAAAAAAAAGATGTTGCAGCCTTTTCCAAATGGTGTATTTCGCAACATTGGTTGATGGGTTTTTCATCCCTAGCAATATTCCATATTCGTGATGGATGTATGCTAAAAATGAATTGAGGTCTATTTATGCTTCAGCAAGTATTGGTTTATGCTGAACATAAATTGGGTCGGGTCGATAGTTTCCATGTGTATTGGTGTCCATAGAAACTAGGGTGAATAGGTTAGGTCATGTTGATGGTCTGAAAAGAGAGTTGAGTTGAGTTGAGTGACAAGTGATGACGGTGAATGTGACCAAAGTGCAGAAGAAGTGAAAAGCATATTGCTCTTTCATTGACAAGGACCAAAAAGATAGCATAAATAGGGGTTATGAGAACCAAGAGCCCCATTCATGCGTGACGTCGTTGACCATAGTTATGTTAGAGCGGTAATCGAATCACTTAGACATTAAAGTGAGCTCGAAGTCCCTTGAGCAGGTAATAAGAGGAGGAAAGAGGGTAACCCGTTTTAAGAGCAGAGATAACTTTGCCCCTTTTTATAGGAGACCCTGAGACAACTATAAGTCAAGTCCATGACTCTTTTTTTTTTTTTTTTTTTTTTTGGCGCAGACTGATCAATGCGGGAAGCCTGCATAGAGATGTCATTTGCTTGGTGGTCAGTTTGTGAAGCTGATCAATGCGGGAAGCTTCTAAAATAATGCTATTTATTGCCAGAGTAGTCATAGCCATCCTTCGAGGGAGTGGTCTAGATTTTTGTTTAATATAAAGGCTTTTGAATAGCTGTCCTTCGAGGGAGCAGTCTATTAATTACAGCAATGATAGTACAGCTGTCCTTCGAGGGAGCAGTCTATTTTTTTTTATTTTGATATTGATATAGTGACCATGGATATGTTTTGACATCTTGATTTGTTTTTATAGAAATGTGAGTCATGGACAAGATTATAGAAGGTCAAGGGCTCCCTTTTATTAGGACAAAGCATCCATACAGTATAAAAGGGTTATAGGAATTGTTAAGAGGAATAGGGTTGAAAGGAAGTAGGATTTAAGAGGAACGGGGATTGCTCAAGGGACGAGCTCAAGTTAAGTGTCAAGTGGACGAATACTCGACTAGCAGTAGAACGGTCGCAGATGCAACGCATTAAGAGGCTCAGGGTCTGATAAGTCCCTGGTGTATACTTGTGTGTGATAAGGTCCGAGTCAATTAGGAGCAAACTTGCCCCATTTGCCTCTTTTCGGATTGGTCAGGTGTTGATTGATGAGTGGATGTGAAGTTGGTTGATATGGTTGTTGATTGATCGAGGCTGGTTGAATGTTTTGATAAAAAGGGTTGGGTCGAATGTTTGGTTGAGATTTGGTCATTTGATAATTGGTCAATGGTTGGTCGAGGGTTGATTGGTTGGTATTTGGTCTTTGGTTGGGTCGAATGTTTGGTTGAGGTCGGGTTAAATGTTTGGTTGCTAGTCTGGTTGAGGTTAAGTTGAAAGAGTGATTGATATGTGGTCGAGACTGTGTTGAAAAATTGGTCGAAGTTTGGATGAAGGTTGAATTCCCCCAGCGGCTAGGGAGAATGTTTGATGGATTAGTTAAGGTCGATTGAGGTTTAGTGGTCAGATGGACTGTGTTGATGTCGAATAAAGGGGTTAAAGGCAGCGAAGGGACCCTAGTCTGGTGTGGGGAACCTGATTTAGGTGATGAGGTTGGAGAGGTATGGGTCGGTGTTGATAATTTGTCAAAGGGGTGGTCAAGAGGATCCTTGATAAGAAAGGAATCCTTTTTCTGGTGGTGACGAATGATAGCTTTAAGAGCGCAACAACGCTCGGTGTCATGTCCCGGAGTGTGATGATAGTGGCAGAATTTAGAGTTGTCGAACCAAGATGGTTTTGATCTGAGAGTTGATGAGTGGGGTGGTGTTGAAGGTTTGTTGATAACGTGGTCGAGAAGAGAGGTGTCATTCCCCAGACATTGGTGAACGATGACCTTGAGGGCATGACAATGCTCCATGTCATGCCCAGGCGTGCGATGATACGCACAAATGCAAGTGTCATCGAACCATGGTGGTTTTGGTCTGAGAGAGTGATATGGTCTAAGAGGCGGGAGATAGAGACGAGAGAACTGCAACAATTGCCGTAAGAGCAAGGCATATGAACCTGCTAACGGGTCGGGATGTTTTATTGCAGAGAGGGTTGGTGACATTGGTTTGGGAGGCGTAAGAGGCGTTGGTCGATGGTTTGAAGGAGGTATAAGTCTGACGGGTTGATAGAATAATGGAGGTGACTTAACTCTGTGAAGTATGGGAGTGGGAAGCACTCTGAGTAAAGTAGACGGATGTGGGCCCAAGATTGAAGGTAATGACGAAGATAGGGGAGGAGGCCTCCGGTGTGATTTAGTAGCCTTCTTTGGTTTGGGTTGAGGGCCACCTTTATGCGAGGTGAGATTAGATGTGGGGCGAACACCAAGAGGTTTAATCTCTTTGGATATGATGGACGCCTACGCGGGTTTGGACTTAGATGTGGACGGTTTTTCTCTCAATGGAGAAGGGATTGAAGGTGTGGGCTCTTTAAGAGGAAAGAGCACCGGAGTAGTCATGGCTTCTGTGTGTGGTTGGGGAGTCAAAAAGGTATGATCGTCTATGGATGATAATAAGGATGAAGGTGAGGCAGCTGGTGTTGATGTGGTCAAAGCGTCCTCCAATATGGGAGAAGTCGCTGGAGGACAAGTGGGAGAAGAAAGTTCTTCGTCATGTGGAGGAGGTATAGGGGAAGAAAGGTCTTCCACCTGTGAAAAAGGTTGGTCAGGGATAAGAGAAAAGATAGTGTCGACCGTGTGTATATCATGGTCTTGAGGGTCATTGATCATGGTTTGGACGTTGTCTTGAGTATGCAGGTGATTAGAAAAGGGTTACTTGAAGATGTCAAGGTTTTGGCTGGGCAATGCATTCGGGTTATCCAAGATGAGATCCCCCTTGTCTAGCCTGTCCTGGACGATGTTTTGGAAAGTTTGACAGTGATCCGTGTCATGGCCTTTGACACGGTGATAGTCGCAAAAGTGGTTTTCCCTGTACCATGTAGGGATAGGTGTTGAGGGGTCGAATTGATGTGGTCAGATTGGAGGGAGATTGAGGACCCCCTGCTTGACGAGTTTATCCAAGACAGAGGCATATGACTCCCCAATTGGAGTGAATTGATGCTGTAAGGATTGACGTTGAAAATATTTATTGATGTAGTCTAATGTTGAATATGTTGGTTGGTTGGTCATTGTTGAAGATGATAGTCTAAAGATGACAGTGTTTGTCGACCCCTTGGAGTGAGAGTGGGCAGAAGAAGGTCTAGAAGAAGAATGGTTATTGGTTCTTGTGTTAGTGTTACACAATTTGACCTTATCTTCTTCAATGGCGCAGAGTTCAAGCTTTCGGGCCATGGTGAAGGCCTCATCAAAAGTGTGGAATGTCTGAACCCATAAGGTGGACGAGATGTGACTGACACATGCTCGGGAAAAGAGCTCAATGAGCTCGGGTTGAGGCAAGGAGAAGGAGAGCTGATTAATCAGGCCTCTCCAATGAGCGACAAAGTCGACGATTGATTCGTCGTCAAACTGTCTGATGGAGTAAAGGTCTGTGATTGAGAGTTGTTTAGTGATATTGATAGAAAAATAGTCAACGAATAGTTGGGCGAGTTGAATGAATGAAAAGATAGAATGTCTGGCAAGAGAACTATACCAGTCAAGGGCAAGGCCAAAAAGGGACATAGGAAACATGCATAAAAATAACGCATCGTCGTGGGCAATAAGGTAACAGGCATGTCTGAATGCCTTTAGATGTTGTTGTGGGTCTTCCTTACTCTGAAAGTGAGTAAATTTAGGAAGCTCCCAATGATTAGGATATGGTCAAATAGGGACGGAAGGATGGATGGGCTCACTGCAAATTTGTTCATATGACAAAGTATTGCTTGAACCGGAAATGGAGGCTTCAAGACTGGACATTTTATCCATCAGCATCTTGATGACGTCTGCTGACAGATTGGTGGACGGAGCGCCCCCTAGGTTGTAAGGCGCTTGAAAGAGGTTAGAAGAGGCGTACGACGTAGTCGGTTGTACAATGTACGGATGACTAGTCGCAGGGGCAGAAGTAGAGGTTAAGGGTGGTTGGGTTATGAAGGTAGAAGGCATAGGCTGACTAGATACCGCTAAAGGAGGTTGTGTGATGGCATTGACAAAGGGTGAGGTAGGCACTCCTGCATATATAGGCACAAGAGTGTGTGGGGTCGAGACAATCAAGTTCTGGTATAATGTAGAACTTGGTTGAATTGCAGGTGGTTGACGGGGTAACGAAACCCCGGTGGAGGTTGGTCTAAAAATAGATGAGGTCAAACTTTGTGTATAGGCCATGGTCGGGTTAATGGTTGAGGCGAAAGGTTGAGTCGTAAAAGGTTGGGTGGCGAACGGTGTGGATGTCGTCGCCACGTTGCCCGAAAGGTCTCGCATTGGGTTTCTTGCGAGATAGTTTTGGAGGGCTGCGGTATTGAGGTCCAAGAATCTTGCAAAATCTTGGTCCCCTTCTGGGATGATAGGTGTTTGGGTTGGAGATAGTTTGGTAGGAATTCTTTCGGTCTTCGAGTAGAACTCCATTATATGATTGTTTATAGACGGGGTAGGCGAAAGCGATTGATGGCTAGCGTGGTCAAGAAGAGCCTTGGTTTGACTACGTGTCAGAACCATTCAAGGCAAGAAAGAATGTCCTCACAAGCTCAAACAAGCAGATAAGAACTAAAAAAAAAGATGAAGACACAAGCAGATCCTAAAATCTTAAGAGTAAATTTTTAGGATTATAGTGGCTTATGCCTTGGAATGTGTGTAGAGGGAGATTGGCTTTGTGAGTCCGGTCCTAGAAGAAGTAGTCTATGGATGGTTTCAGGTTTTGTTATGGTGCTCAAGAAATCTGTGTTAGGTTCGGTACGCGGCCTGGTGCTAAGGAGCAAGCTCCCCTCACTTCACGATTCCAGTGGTTAGCTGGTTTCGCTTAGCCAAGATATACCTCGCCTAGAGTTTAGACTCCGCCAGAGAACGGAGTGGGCTTTCCCCTTGGTGATGAAATCCAAGTAAGATCGCCGGGACGGGTAAGGTATCCGCTGGGGGATGAAATCCCAGTCGGGCCTTGTCTCAGGTAAGTTTTATGTTTGTTTTGTGCAGGTGGTTTGGTCGTGTAACATCGAGTGATCTAGATTAATTCAATATGCGGTTTAATTACTATGTGTGGTCTAAAAGATGCAGGCAAACAGAAATGAATGCAAAGTGTTTTAATGTCCAAGTCGAAATGTTTGTTCGTATGAAGATGAATGGAGAAAGAGTCAAAGAATATGAGTTTTAGCTAGTCTAGAAGTGCAAGAAAGAAAGAAATGTTCATTTTAGTCCTGCTTATGATGTCATTTAAGAAGAGACGAAAGGAGGCGAAAAGGAAGAAACCTAATGCACCTAAATGAACGAAAGAAAGAAAGAACCCGAGGACCTAGGGTCCCACCGAGCGTGCCAGAATGTTTCTATGCAAAATTGCTTTCTACATTCAAAAGAAGAAATAAGAAACTAAAAGAAATGGTCAAGGTTAGAAGTACCTGATAAAGTCGTACGCACCGAAATCAGACGTTGGAAGATTCTCCTCTTTGGCTGTGGAGGAATGACACCTACGAAGAAAAGGCTAAAACACAGAAAAACGTTAGTCAAAGATATGGTGGGCTGTCAGGCGAATGCCCGATCCCGGAAGTACGAAGACTTCCTAGAAGGATATCAACCCACTGATAAAAAAGTAGAATATTGGACGAAAGTAGATAATAATGATAGAAATAAATGACAAAAAATAAAAGTGCGTACCTGATATGCAGCACTGTTCTGCACAGTCACCAGCGTCGGTCTCTGTGGTGCCGGCGTCGGTCAGAGAAGGTGCCGACGTCGGTTGAGGTGCTGTCGTCGGTCTGGGTAGTGACCGGCATCGGTAGGGGCAGGTTCTAGACAGAGTCTGAACAGGGTCGAGACAGGGTCTAAGAGAGTCAGGGCAGGTTCTAGGCAGAGTCGGGACAGGGTCTGATAAAAGACAAGGTCTGAGAGAGTCGAAATAGGGTCTGATAAGGTCAGGGCAGGGTTTTGGATAGAGTCGGGACAGGGTCTGGGCAGAGGCAGGGATGTAAACGAGAGATGTTGGGTCTGTGGTTTGAAGAATCGGGATGACAGAACTGATAAAGAATAACCAAGGAAGAAATAAAACAAACAGAATAAATACTTACCTGCCAGAAAACGCGATGAAAGCCATAGTTGGAGTTGTCTGTGCAGTGCTGGATTGAATGCAGATTGGTTGATGCCGAGAGTGTTGATCGCGAGAGTGTTGATGTTGGAGTTCGCAGGTTGGTTGAATGATAGCTCGGGTTCGATTGATCAGCATTTTGAATAGCATTCGGGATAGCCTTTCGAATGGTTGGTGGACGCTGATGAAGGCAAGAGACGGTTCCAGAGACGATTCGTCAACCGTTTCAGGAAACCGAATGATAACTGGTAACGGATAACGGCAAGGTGACCGACGTTGGCAGGATTGCTGATGTCGGCTGATACGTGACCGACGTTGGCGACATCGGCCGGGTAAAGACCGTCGTTGGCAGATGCATAATGGGGATAGAGTCTAGCTTTAGCTCTATGCTCATTTTTACATGCTGCCAGGGTCAAGGTTGGTGAAACAAGTGATCGACAAGGGTTAAATAGGCGAAGAAGAATAAGACGAGGAATGACCAGGGGAGTCGACACGATTTCGGTGTCTACAGTGGTAATGTATGTAATATGTATTTAATATAAAAAAGTGTGATTATTGAACATGAAGAGTTGTTATTCAAAGAAGAATTATTTTGGTGGCAAATATACAAAGAAGGCTAGTTAAAATAAGGTGATAAGAATATTGTGTTATTTTTTCATACTACTAGATCTAAAATAAATCTTACTCACATCACAAGAATTATTTAAAAGGAAGGGCTTTTGTTGGAGTCCCAACCTAATATTTAAAAAGAAGTTTTGGATTTCTTCAATGACCTCCTGACGTGTAATGAGGCTTCCTCTCTTTTGTCATAAAGTTGATATTTGTAATTCATTCCTAGGTTGGTTTCAAATCAAAAAAATAAAAAATTATATCCCCCTTATCTATTGAATAAATTTAGTTGGTGGTCATCTCTACAGGGAAGAATAAGGCTCTAGATCTAGATGGTTTTTTGATGACTTTGTTTCAATATTTTTAAGATGTTGTGGGTGTTGATGTGCTATAAATGGTGGAGGATTATGGAAAAAAGAAAATGTATCTCTCATCATGAATGTTACCTTTATCTCACTTATTCTAAAATTTGACACGTAGTCAAGATTTAGGGATTTTAGACCTATTTTGATTTGTAATACAGTTTTATAAAATTATTTATAAATCCATGGTTGTGCACTTAAACCTCTAATGGATAATTTTATCTCTAAAAAAAATACATGGTTTGTTCTTGGTTGTGTCCATAGGAATATAAAAGGTTAGTTTCTACTTTGTTATTGAAAATATCAAATCAAAGAAATTAAAAAAACTACCTTAAGCCTCAGAACTCATGAGCCAAAGCAAGGATGAGAGAAAACCAAATATGAAGATAAAATCATGCAAATTATACCCTCCTTTGTGGATTTTTCACCTTGTTGAATGAAAATAGAATGTATCTCAAAATGTAGTATCAAAGTGTCTTTAGCAATGTCATATTTGAAGAGTGGAGCATATCCCTTTGATAAATTTTAAGAATAACTTAATAAAAATTTAAAATAATGCAAAAAATGGCTATAAGAACTGGTAGGGCTTCACTATATATATTGAGCATGAGATATAAAGAGGGGTGCCCCTTTATTTATATCCAAAATGACTAAAATTGATCCCTTCATCTTTTTCTTAGATGAATGGTAGAGAATTCACCCCAAGGCATGACACAAATCATGACATGGATCACCAATATGAGCCCTTCATCTTTTCAAAGATGAAGGGTGGAGGTTGTTCTTCCAAATATCCCAAGTGGGACTATTATGAATCCTACATATTGTATACATGATAGAGGGTGGAGAATTCCCCTCAAAAATATATTGAGGTATGAAATGAGATCCCTCCATATTATTTCCAAGATGGAGTGTGGAAAATAATTATTAAGAATATCTTAGAAGGTGGAATGAGGGCCCTCCATCTATCTCTAATATGGAGGGTGGAGAATGCTCCTTGGAAAGTGTCCCACATGGGGTGGAAAAGGGAGAAATTGAATTAAATGAAATTTCTAATTCTAGTTCCATGTAATTTATAATTAGAGAAAGTATTAATTAAACTAATCAAAATTATTAGTATGATATAAACATTAATTTGGTTAATTTTATTGAATAATGGGAAAATAATTAATTGATCATATAAAGGGACATAACCAGTGATGACCATAAACATGATCAAAGTGGTAATTTAATGATATATTATGGTAAATTACCCAATTATGGATGTCCCAAGGTGAATTCAAACTCTTATGTTAGTTTCACTAAGGAAATTAGGATGAACAAATGATATTATACTAGTTTGTGTATAATTTGTAGGAAGTCATTCTATTTTGCAATTTTGACATGAAAGTGATTAAAATGGAGTGTATACTTTTTTCCCTTATTTGAGGAGGCATTGTGATATGTAGACTAAGTAACATCTTATAAAATACTATTAAAAATCATTAAATTAAGGGTATAATATTCTCATAATGATTAGATTTAAAAAATAGATGTTAAATTTGATGATTTTACTAAATGTGTTAGCAAACAGGTTCAAATATGTCTCAAAATGACCCTTGGTAAGCCCTAGATTCCCCCTCTAGGGGAGAGTTAGAAAATAATTTTTAAGATTATACATGATAAATTATGAAATGATAACATATAAAAATCATATAAGGATAAAAAAAATTAAGGAGATAGGATAAAATGGTAGGTAAAATGGATATTATGGCTAGAAATAAGCCTTTAGAGAAGAATGAACAATATACCATGTCCTAGGGGAAATTTTTGAAATTGGAGGCTATATATTTCTCTTTGGGGGGGGGGGGGGTTAATTGAGTCATTTTTTACCCTATCCATCTAAAAAATTATCTTTTATACTTTTGAAAAAGTGACTTGGAGAAAATGTCTTATCAACCACATTTGAGTTTGCTTCCAAACTAAGTGTGATATTTCAAAAAGGCACAGGGAGTAAGACCACTAGAAGGTACCTTTTGTTTTGTGTTTAATTTAAATTTTATCTCCTTTACTTAGTGTAGACACCAATATCGTGTCAACCCCCCTTGGTCCCCTTCTAAATGTTAACACTCCTCACCCACACTTGCACACCTTATTAATTTAAAAGGTACTTATTTTAAATTAATTACCTCACCTTGGAAAACTCACCTAGACACCTCACCCTAAGACCATTTCTTAGCTTATGAGTCAACCTGAGAGTAGGTCCTCCAAATCCTAACTACTCATTACCTATTCTCAATCTGTCATAACTCCCTAACCAACTCTCGTGACTCATAAGCCCTTGTTTTGACCATTCTCCAACAGAAAAGGCACTTGGCAGGTAGAGAAATGGGCAAAGAGCTAAAAATATCCCCTTTACCTACTCTCTCTCTGCTAACATCAATTAACCCACAACTGACATTGATAGTTTTATACTAACCCCAGCAGGATCACTGATGTCAGTTATAGAAGCCAAGTTCTAACATTGAGCTATAACCACCTTTTCGCACATCGAGACACACACTCTAAGATTTCAAGCACTAGAACTCGACTATTGTTCTCCTGGCTACCGAAGCTCTACACAAATCATTCCAAAGATTGGATTGAAAGATTATACGAGGACCTCAAGCTACTAAATTGAAGCAATCCATGTTTGCTTCATTGGCTCACAACACCGGTCACATCAGCCACAATGGGAATCACTATTCTGACACCTCTGGTTCTTCACCTTATAAAGCTAAGTATTCTAGTTTTCATTTTAGTGTTTTAGAATATATTGTCAATTAGTTTTCATTGATATTTCTAAATACTATCGAGAGGCCCAACTTCTTTTGTGGAGGGGCTAAAAGGCCTTCCCCTTGTTCTCACCCCCTTTTCACACCAATCCTCTACCTATACCCTTCCTCAAACCTCATTCACCTTCCCGCAACCCTGCATCAACCTCTGAACTTCCAGAAACCTCTCTCTCTATCCCAAAAATACTCTAAAATCCATCCAAGGCTGACTACCTTGACTGACATCGACCCCAACCAACATCAGCGCCATTTACCTGACCAACCTTGTTAGACACACCGACGTCGGTGACTGTGTTCTAAACCAACAAACTAGAAAGCCATCCAAATAGCCCATCTAGACCAGATAAAACCTTCAACCAGCCTTCTATAGCATTCTAAGATACACAGACTATAAGGAATAGGTACACACCATCTACTTTTCTATTTCTTTAGTCATTTATCATTTCTTCATTTACAATACTTTTATCTTTAAACAGTGGACTGTCATCCCTTAAGGAGCTTCATGCTTTCGAGACCAAGCACATAGCTTGGTAGTCCACCATAGCCTCTTCTAACATCTTTCTTATTTAAGTTTCATTCTTACTACAGGTGTTTCTTCCATAGTCAAAGAGGAGTTCCCACAAGGCTCTAATATGGTGCACACTAAATCCAGGTAACATCAAACCCATAACCTCTTAACCTTAGTTTCTTTCTCATTTGAATGTAATTAGTGAAAATCTAGAGAAACATTCCGGCACACCCGATGGGACACTTGGATTTTTCCTTGGGTTCATTCTTCTTCTTTTAAAAATCAAATGTTCATGTAGATGCATTAGAAAAATATTTACTTCTTTCATCCCATCTTCTTTGCCTTTATTTCTTGAGAAATAATTCTTTCTTCTTCTTTTTTTTACCTCTTTTATCTTTTTTTTTCAAAAGGAAATCATTAGTAGAGGTTAAAAAGAACATCTCTTTTTCTTCTTGTTACTTCTTGCATGCATCATAGAGTAGTGAAAAACTCATACTCTTTACCTCTTCTCCATTTGTTTGCATTTGAATAACATATTTTGATCTGGGTTAAAAACTATTGCATTTCATTCTTGCTTGGATGCACACTTAGCCCACTTAGTAATTAAAGCATTATGAATGAATCATAGTGCACAAATGTGACACAACCAAACCATAATCACTTCAAATCAAACACATAAACTTACTTGAGACAAGGCCGATCTAGGATTTCATCACCTAGTAGATACCTTACCCCACTCGACAATCCTACTTCAATTTCACCACCAAGAGGAGGACCCACTCTATTCTCTAACAGAGTATAAACTATAGGGAAGGTATATTCTAGCTAAGTAGCCCAGCTCAACTTTGGGTTCATGAAGTGAAGGGAGCAAGCCCCAGCACCAGGCCACATACTAACCCTAACACAGATATCTTTGAGCACCATAACACAACTTGAAACCAGCCATAGACTTCCTCTCTAGGAACTATTCTATAAGCCCAACTCCCAACACATTCTCTTAAGGCATAAGCCACCATGACTTTAAAACTCATTCCTAGGAATCTAACATTTTAGAGGTTGCTTGCCTAATCATCTATTCTGCTAGTTTTATCTGAGTGTTTGAGCTGGTAAGGTCATACCATTTTGAATTCCAAAACAACTCAGAATATCTTCTTCTTCCAAAAACTATCAATCTTCTATGTTTTTAGAATTACACAAAAACTAACATCAATTTCTCCACTGATGTCAGCAACCAAACCTTCACCAACATCAGTTAACTAATCGACATCAACAACATTTTCTAACTGATATTGGTTAAATTATTGACATCAGTCACTATCAATAAATAAAATAAAAAATTTCCAAATAACAAGCTTAAAACCCAAATTTCTTGCTATTTAACATAAATTCTAGTTTTTTGAAACTAAAACACATAGTTTTTGGAACCTAAACCCCTTTCACCTTGGATGGTCTTGACATGCAATCAAGCCAAATTCCTTGTTGACCATGTGAGTCAACGGCCACTCCCACCTTTGCCCTTTGTGCCAAGTCATCTAATGGAGTATACTTCAGACATCGAGCATACTCCTATCTAACCTAAGTCCAATCAACCTCCTATTGTTCTTAAAGGGGATCAAGATTTTGAGAGATTCCTTGAGCACAATGCCAAGAATCTCCAACATTATCTTGATAAAATCCAAATGTGAGATCCTTCGGGTAGCCCTATTTATGGGATGCCAACTTCTTTGGTTAAAGCAATAATGATATCAATAGAATCTGCTACCCAACCTATGGTCAGTCAGGCCACTACCTTGACTAGTAACCCAACCATGGACAATTTTCAAGATTTGGCCTCCCTTTCTATCCCTTCTTGCCCTACCTCCATCAGGGTTTTTGTACCCCCTCAAATGCAAACAATTCAACCAAGTTCGACACCTTTCCAAAACTTGATTATCTCTATCCCATCCACTCTTGTGCCTATAAACATGAGAGTGACCACCTATCTTTTAACCAATGTCACCACCATTCAACCACCCTTAGCGGCATCTAGTCAAGTTGTGCCATCCAACTTTGTGGCACAAGCCCCCTTGGCCTCGACATCGACCCCTATGATGAACTATCAGTATGCTCCACCTACACAAATGCAACCAAGTATGTCATACACCCTTTCTTATGCCTTCTAGGTACCCTATAACTTAGGGGGTGCCCCTCATGCCAATCCATCTGCCGATCTAATTAAGATGTTAATGGATAAGATGTCTAACCTTGAGACATCTATTTCAGGTTTAAGGAGTGTTCTTTCATATGAACAAATCTATTATGAACCTATCCACCCTTTAGTTCCTATTCAACCATAACCTAGCTAGTGGGACCTCCAAAACTTTACTTGCTTTCAAAGTAAAGAGGACCCACAACAACATCTATGAGCATTTAGACATGCTTGCTACCTCATAGCGCACGATGATGCATTATTACTTCACACATTCCCTATGTCACTTTTTGGCAGTGCCCTTGACTGGTATAGCTCCATTACCATTCATTCTCTCTTCACCTTCATTCAACTCACTCAGTTATTCCTTTATCATTTCTTAATCAATATTACCAAGAAGGTCTCCATCACATACCTTTATTCTATTAGACAATTTGAGGATGAGTCAATAGCTAACTTTTTCGCCCATTGGAGAGGTTTGATCAACCAACTATCCTTCTCACTACCTCAACCTGAGCTCATTGAGCTCTTTTCAAGAGCATGTGCCAAGCACATCTCATCCACTCTATAGGTTCAAACTTTCTACACATTCGATGAAGCTTTCACTATGGCTTGAAAGCTTGAACTCCACACAATCAAAGAAGATAGGGTCAAATTGCATAACAAAAATACCAACACAAAACCCAATGACCCTTCTTCTTCCAAATCTTCTTCTTCCCACCCCAAGTCTAAGGGATTGGTGAACACTGTGGTCCTTAGGTCACCATCTTCTACCACAACCAACCAATCTGAGCCCTTCACTTCACAAAACATCACTAGACAATTCCAACAACGATATGAACAACGATGATACACTGCAATAGGAGAATCATATGATTTCATATTAGATAAATTAGTGAAGTAGGGAGTCTTCAACCTCCCTCAAATCCAACCACCTATCCAGTTTGATCCCTCATGAGCCATCCCTACATGGTAAATGGAAAACAAATTTTTTAACTATCATCGTGTCAAGGGTCATGACATGGATAATTACAAAACCCTAAAAAATATTGTTCAAGACATGTTAGACAAAGGGGACCTTGTTTTGGATAACCCTAATGTGCTAGCCAACCAAAACATGGATGTCTTTAGGCAACCATTTCCTAACCATCCCCCAAGTTAGAACAATGTTCAGACCATGGTCGATGACCCTCAATAATGCAACATACGCATGGTCAACATAGTCTTTCCTTTCATTCCTATCCAACCTCTCCCATAATCTGAAGAGGTTGGTCAACCCATTTCTCCACCACAGGTAGAAGAGCCTATTTTACCCATACCACCCCCATGTAATAAAGATCTCCCTTTGTCTCGCCCTCTTCCTCATGTGGATGAACCTATTTCACCTGTATCACCCCCATGATATCAAGCACCTCCTCTACCCATTCTTTTACCTCGTGAGGATCTCATATTACCTATTCCTCTTGCCCCCACCTTCCCCCTTCTTCTACCATTGGAGGAATATACCATTTATACCCCATGCCCTCATGTAGAACGGGCCATCATCCATCTATTTTACCCTTTAGAGGAGCCTTCCTCTCCTATTTTTCCTCCACTAATGGAGAATAGTCCTTCATCCACTCCCCTTTCACACGTAGGAGAGTCTACTTTGACCTCTCCCATATTGGAGGATGCTTTGATGGTACCAACGCCGGTGGCCCCACCCTTATCCTTCTTATTACCAATGGAGGATCATACTTCCATGCTCATAGACCACACGTGGAAAGCATGATCATCCCTATGCTCTATCCACTTGAAGAGCCAAATTCTCCAATCCCTTCTCCACTAAGAGAAGAACTCGCCACCTCACCCACTTCAGCTGAGGAAGATCCAGTGATGGTTCTCTCTCACCTTTTGCCCATGATCACTATGTCTAACACATTTCTACTCTCACAATCGCCTAACTCCTCTGAAGGACCAACTATAAGGCCTTGTGCAATGTCATCTAAACCCTTCTCTCAATTGGCAAAAAACTTAGGATTCCTCCATTCTAAGAACCTAGAGTATGAGGCATTATGGGAGTGACTTAGGGCTCCTTATCCTACACATCCTACTTCACCTTATACTACCAACCCTTCTATGATGATTTACCCCAAATTCTCTGATGAGGATCATATTTCCACTTTTAAATCATCAGAAGCTCAGCCTTCCACATCTGAATCCAAACCCTCATAGGCATCCACCATGCTAAAATAGATTAGATCTCTCGGTGTTTGCCCTATATCGAACCTAACTCACCCACAAGTGAAGTTAGATTTGAACCTCACCCTGCATAGTAGTGGTCCTCACACCATACTAATGGAGGATGCTAAACCACATCGGTCTACTCCTCCCCCACCTTCACCATTTCCCTCTATCTTGGGTCCACATCCTTCCACTTTAACAGGAGTGCTCCCTATTCCAATACCTCATAAAGACAAACTACCTCCATTACTCCCTCTACCTGTCAAAAACATATTTCCTCCAAGAAATTTGACACCTCTCATCAAGAAAGTGCCATCTACACATGTGGTCACACCACCATCCAAAAAGGTGGTATGAAAAACTCCCTCTATAACTCCTAAATAGAAGTTGTTAACCCCTACTGCAACAATGAGCATAGACCCATTAGTGGGTTCCTATGCTTCACTATTACACCAATTGTTGTAGTCTTCTAGCATCATTCTCCTACCCATTAAGCCAAACTAACCTCTCAAATCAAAACCATCTTGGTTTGATGACACTCAAATTTGCTTGTATCATCGCACACCTGGGCATGATACTGAGAGTTGCTACACTCTTAAGGTTGTCATTCACCAACACCTAGAAAAGGACACCCTTCTCATTGAGGATTCTCTTGACCACCTTTTTGACAAACTACCGACACCATCCCATGCCTCCCAAACCTCCTTACTTGCATCGGGATCCCAACGCAAGATTATGGTCCCTTTACCACCTTCTCCCCTTTTATTCAAAATCAACATTATTAATGTGGCCACCAGGTTCGAAACCCTAAAGGATAAAGGAAAAGAGCAAGTTTCTACCCCTTGGACATATCCATTCACCAAGCCCTCTCCACCACCAAATCCCAAGATTTCTATCTTGGGCACATCTCAACCAACATCTTCAGGGGCAATTTATGACTCTAGTCCACATGATGTTTGGTATAAACAACTTGTTGACTACTTGACTTATTGTATCATTCCTCTTGACCTCTCTAGGAATGGACGGTAGGATTTTATCAAGAGTACTACTTGATACACCATGCTAGGGGCTCTTCTCTACAAATGAGGTTTTGATAGCCTCCTTCTCTGATGCCTACCCACCACTAAGACATCTCATGCCATCAAACAAGTCCATGATGGGATTTGTGGAGGACATTTCAGTGGTAACTTGGTTGTAAAGCGTATCCTCCACCTGGGCTATTATTGGCCCACTCTTAACCAAGATTACAGTGACTATGTTCGATGTTGTATCAAATGCCAACAACATGCTAACCTACTTCATGTCCATAGCCATGCTTTACAAGTTGATAAAGATTTCTGGCCCTTTTCATAATGGGGCTTAGATCTAATTGGTGAGATTAACCCTCATTCATCTCTCTGACATCAGTCTATTATCATAGCTACTGAATATTTCACTAAATGGGTGGAAGTTGTTCCCCTCATCTCCACTAAAGCTGACAAAATCATCGACTTCATTAACCACCACATCATCTATCGTTTCATTGTACCTCACAAGATAATCACCAATAATGGCAAATCCTTCAAAAACAAAACCATCCAAAAGTTTTGCGACACTTTTGGCATCAAACTCAACTTCTCCTCACCTTACTATCCACAAGCAAATGGATAGGTAGAAGCTTCTAACAAAATCCTAACTAAAATCCTAATGAAGGTGGTCAACAACACTAGAAGGGATTGGCACACTCACATTCCCTTCACTTTGTGGGCCTACCGCACTAACATCTGAACCCCTATGGGTGCTACACCTTTTTCCTTAGTTTATGAAACTGAGGCCATCTTGCCTCTTGAAGTACAAATAACTTCTATTCACATCTCCTTACATGACCTTCTCTCTAACGATGACTTTCATCAAGATCAATTAACACAACTCGAGTTACTTGATGAATGTTGTCTTGCCACTCTTAATCATCTTCATATCTACCAAGATCACATCAAGCGTGCCTACAACAAAAATTTGAAAGAGCAAGATTTCAAAATTGGAGATCTCATCCTTAAATAAAACCAACATGTGACCAATATGGAAAGAATTAAATGAGGCAAGTTTGCTCCTAATTGGCTCAAACCTTATATAATAACACACAAATATGGATCAGGCACTTATCGTCTGTCTTCTCTCAAAGGCAGGCCAAAACCTAAGCCCCTTAATGCCTTGCATCTGTGACCATTTTACTATTAACCAATTAATCATTCACTTGATGTTTAACTTGAGCTTGTCCCTTGAACAACCCTCATCATCCTCATTCTTATTCCTTTCAACCCTTTTTCCCTACAAAAATTAGTTATCCCTTTTTTAAGAATAAATGCTTTGTCCTAATAAAACGGAAACACCTAAACCTCTATATTCTAGTCCATGACTAAAAGTTTAGTTAAAAAAGAAAAAATAAAAAATAAAACTGGGATGCCTAACAAAATATTAAAAGGTCATAAACTATAAATGTAGACTGCTCCCTTGAAGGATAGTTACATTATTGCTGTAATTAATAGATTACTCCCTTGAAGGACAACTATTCAAAGAAATCAAAACATACAAAACAAAATATAAACCACTCCCTCAAAGGATGGCTATGCCCAAATTTTGATACAAAAATAGCACCCTATCAGAAGCTTCTCGCATCAATCAGCTTCGCATGACCACAAAACAAAAAAACATCCCCAAGTAGACTTCCCACATTGATCAGTCTACCCAAAAAAATAACAACTAACTGACAAACTATTAAGTCATGGACTTGCCTATAGTCGTTCTCAGGGTCACCTATAAAAGGGGCAAAGTTATCCTTGCTAAAAAGGGTTACGCTATCCTCACATATCACATAATCACACCTATTACCCTAAAATACCCAAGGGATTTTGAGCTCACTTAATGTCAAGTGATTAGGGTACTTCCCTAACAAAAACTAATGGTCAACGATGTAATGCATGAATGGGGGTTTTATTTGCAAAAACCCTATCAATGCTATCATTATGGTCCTTGTCAATGAAAGAGCAATGTGCCTTTCACTTCTTACACACCTTCGTCATATGCCAGTTTATCTTTTAGGATGCAGTGTCTTAAAATTATATGCTCGCATATTGTCATCTCATAATTTTTACTATAAAGTTATGAACCTAACATTCAACTCAATTTTATCATAAATAACATCACATGTTTCTGATAAAATACAACCAAAACATTTTCTAGCCACTAACATAACATCATGATTTATTTAATAAAAATACCAATTTTTGTTATATAAATTATCATAGCCCATTCACATTAGTTTCTATGGAAAACAATACACATGGAAACTATCAACCAAACACAATTTATGTCAAAGCATATACCATCACCAATATGGAAACCTACTAAAGCATAAATAAACTCATTTCATTTTTATCATACACCATCACCAATATGGAAAATTGGTAAGGATGAAAAACCACATAACCTATGTTACAGCATACACCATCACACAATATGGAAAAGGCTATAAAATCATCATACACTCATCATTTTAAGCATGTACCATCAAACATATGGTAAATGCTAAAAACACTAACATAACCAAACCAACTAACAACCTCTTTGACTCTTCTTCCCTTTTGGGAGAACTACATTGGCATGAGGCCCTTAAAACATGGGCTATGTAGGCAACACTCAGTTGACATGGGGTCTTCTGAGGTTAGCTTGGCCATTCCTTCATTCGTCTACCTAATGGACCAACTATCTAACCTTAAAACATAGGTCTTCTCTAAAACTGCCCAAAATCATGACCAAACAACCAGCCCTAACACTATATAAGTCATCTTAGACTTCTCATGGGGCACATTGGAGATCACATACATCTCCCTAACCACAACAAACAACACTCGAGATCACTTATATCTCAGCCTGACTCGACCAATGACCTCAGAGATCGTGACTATCTCCTCAGACCATGACCACTTTCAAGACAACTTTGCCTTGGTTGTTTTGATTGCATATGCTACCTCACGAATAGTTAGCAAATTATACGCACCCCTGACACCTATTGTTAGATCACGACCAAGTTGATTCCCAATATTTGTGACATTTTTGTGTTTTCTAGGAGCACTTCCTAGCCTGAATACTTGGAACATGATGCCCATTGGAGCTATAGCTTTGATCATTTTAACCAAATAATCTACCATTAATAAGCTGGGGACTGATTACTTCAAATTTAGGCCTCCTTAACCATTAGAGCAACAACTTTGATCATTTTAACCCAATCAGCTACCACTAATAAGCTAGGGACCGATTACTTCAATTTTAGTCCTCCTCGACCTTTCTTGTGATAATTTGGCCTGCCTATCAAGTGAAGTGGTATACACACAATCTCAACTATTACAATGTTCACACTCCAACCTCATCCTACTCATCTACTACTTATCAAATCGGCACCTGATTTCAGATTACCTTCTCTTAATTCTTGCTTTGAGGGGGAATACCTCATCCCATACTTGGGGCAACCTACATCTATTTTTGTCTTGTAGTTCGTTAGAATAAACCACAAGACAAAAAGGGGCAAATGTAGACACCAATATCATGTCAACCCCCCTTGGTCCCCTTCTAAATGTTAACACTCCTAACCCAACTTGCACACCTTATTAATTTAAAAACTACTTATTTTAAATTAATTACCTCACCTTGGACACCTCACCTAAACACCTCACCCTAAGACTGTTTCTTAGCCTATGAGTCAGCCTGAGACTAGGTCCTCTAAATCCTAACTACCCATGACCTATTCTCACTCCATCTTAACTCCCTAACCAACTTCCATGACTCATAAGCCCTTGTTTTGACTATTCTCTAATCTAAAAGGCAAATGGTGGGTGGAGAAATGGGCAAAGAGCTAAAAATAGCCCTTTTACCTATTCTCTCTCCACCGACATCAGTCAACCCTCGACTGACATCAACAATTCTATGTCGACACTGGTGGGATCATCGATGTTAGTTACATAAGCCAAGCTCTAACATTGAGCTATGGCCACCTTTTTGCACATCAGGATGCATACTCTAAGACTTCAAGCACTAGAACTCAACTATTGTTCTCCTGGCTACTGAAGCTCTACACAAATCATTCTAGAGACTAGATTGAAAGATTGTACGAGGACCTTGAGCTACTAAATTGAAGCAATCTATGTTCACTTCATTGGCTCACAACACTGGTCACATCAACCACAATGGGAATCACTATTTAGACACCTCTGGTTCTTCACCTTATAAAGTTAAGAACTCTAGTTTTCATTTTAGTGTTTTAGAATATGTTTTCAATTAGTTTTCATTGATATTTCTAAATATTGTTGAGAGGCCTAACTTCTTCCATGGAGGGGCTGCAAGGCCTTCCCCTTGTTCTCACCCCCTTTTCACACCAATCCTTTACCTATACCCTTCCTTAGACCTCATTCACCTTCCCACAACCCTGTATCAACCTCTAAACTTCTAAAAACCCTCTGTCTATCCCAAAAATACTCTAAAAGCCATCCAAGGCCAACTACCCCAATCGACATCGACAACCCAACTGACATTGTCACCATTTACCCGACTGACCTTGGTAGACACACTGACGTCGGTGACTATGTTCTAAACCAGCAAACTAGAAAGCCATCCAAATAGCCCATCTAGACCAGACAGAAACTTTAGCCAACCTTCTATAGCATTCTGAGATACATAGATTGCAAGGAATAGGTACACACCATCTACTTTTCTATTTCTTTAGTCATTTATCATTTCTTCCTTTACAATACTTTTATCTTTAAATAGTGGACTGTCATCCCTTAAGGAGCTTCACACTTCTGGGACCGAGCATGTAGCTTGGCAGTCCACCATAGCCTCTTCTAACATCTTTCTTGTTTTAAGTTTCATTCTTACTGTAGGTGTTTCCTCCATAGCCAAAGAGGAGCTCCCACAAGGCTTGGATACGGTGCACACTAAATCTAGGTAACATCAAACCCATAACCTCTTAACCTTAGTTTCTTTCTCATTTGAATGTAATTAGTGAAAATCTAGAGAAACACTTAGAGTAGATGTGGTTTGTATTATTTTTATTTTAAGATTATCTTATGGTGATTTTTGATGAGATAGATGTTATGCTCAGTGATGTAATGTGATGCAATTATTTATGATATTTGTCATTGTCTTATAATTGGATCAAATAAGGAAATAAATGTTTTGGAATATTATGTGACAAAACCTTTTATACTTGATTTTAAATATTATAAATGATAGTATGCATCATAATATATAAATGAATCATTATAATAATTGTTTCTCAAAGTGCATAAAATTTAATTCAAATTCAAATGAATATAATTTCAAGCAAGATATAGAAAATAAAATTTTAAATGTAAAACATAATGAACATATATCTATTTGAATTTAGATACAAAATTTTAAAACTTAAAATCTTGATATGAATAATCAATACTAAAATTAGAAAGCATAATGTGTTAAACTAAGACAAGCAAGTAAAAAAATAACACACAAGTAAACAAATAAACAAGTAACCCACAAACTCAATAAAAGAAAAGAAACATGTATTTATTAAATGAGAGTGTGGGTAAATAAGGTGATAAAACCAAGGATGTGATAAAATAATCATGATTTAATAGGGATAATAGAATAATAAGGAAGGGGTGGCTGAGTTGACTCAAATGCCCATGAAAGTGGATATTTCCTACATAATCCTATGGAATTCAAGCCAAATGTAGATCTCCTAGGGATTGAGAAAGAATAAAGGTGATGACAAGTAAATAAGACTAATTATAGAGGAAAAATAAAAAATGGCTATAAAAATAGTGAGAGCATATAATGAATGAGCTTTCCAAAATGGAAAGTTTATGGGATAGAGATATGCTCATAAAATAATGATAATTTAGGATAAAAAATGGATAAGATTACTTAATAAAGCTAAATGCTAGCCTCATAGTCCAAGTAGACCTCAAGACACTATATTTTGATATCAATTGGTAGTATAATGTCATAAGTATCATCAAAAATGGAAAAATGATTGAGACTATATGGTTGAAATTGTAAAAAGGCAAACACATGAATTATCAACTCATAAAATAGTAAACACATTAAACAGAAAGAAATTGGTCCCACATTTCTAGATGTCTTACTCATGAGGAGATGACGTCAACTATGAGGTACTTTACTTTGTAAAAACTATATAAGATTGAATAGAAATCCAAGTTGATTAATGGGATTAAAACTAGTCATGATGTCATATTAGAGAGGGGCACAAATGAGGGAACTTTTGGGAATTAAACTATGCAAATTTTTAGGGTTTTATGTAAGGGAATATTTGGATACTTTGGGATTTTTAGACTATTTGAATGTCTAGGAATTTTTTTAATATTTTAATTTTTAGGGATTTTTTGAAAAAGATATAAGCAAGAAAAATTTGACAAAATAATATATAAGATATGATAAATTATAGTCTCAAAAACCAAAGGGAGGGACAACTACAGGTGTGAGGACTCAACAACAAACATGAAATGTTAAAGGGTCATACATAAATGATAAAATTAGGGAGTACCATTAAATAAAAAAATGGAATATGATTCAAATTCTCTTACAAAAATAAATTAGGATACAAAGGAATTAATTGAGGGAATCAAAAAGGAGTGGCTAGGAACTCAAGGGAACTATAAAATTCATACGAGTAAGAAATTCATGACATTTAATATGATCACATTTTACCTCCAAAGTTATTCTAACATAAAACTATTCTAAAAAACAATCTACTCCTATTGAATTTTCTCAATATTTTCTTATTTTACCTATTTAATCATAATCAAATTAGGGTGGTAGTAGGAAAGGGGGTGATAAATAGTTAGTGGATTCCCCCAAGTAAGTGTGGAAATGAGAGAAGACATAGATTGGATAATTTTTTCCCCAAATAAGGGACTTTCATGGATAAGATATTGAAAAATCAAGCATTAAAATACTTGAGATGCATAATCTTCAATAGCTCATATAATTCAAACCCCTTAGTAGTAGCCAAATTATATGCACTTGATCCATATCTAATTATGATGATGAAGGGACCCAACTAATTGGGTTCAAACTTATCTTTCTTCTTTCGCTCAACATTAGTGTTTTTTTAACATAAGATCACTAGGTTCAATGTCTATAGAAATAATGCACTTTTTATAACCTTGGTATAGTTGATGCTAATATTATGAGTTGATTAAGGGTAGGTATCCGTTTCTCATCTATGAACTCCTATTCTGCTAATCTATTAACTCAATAGTATTCATCATCAATAATGTCATGTAAATATATACACAAGGAGGGAAACTCAATATCAATAGGAAGGATTGATTTGGAACCATAAACTAAGGAATAAGATGTCACACTACTAGGGGTGTATACATTAGTGTGGTATTCCCACAAGGATGGAAATATTTTCAAATGATAATAATGACTAATGTCATTGACAATCTTTTTCAGAAACTTTTTAATGATTTTATTGGATGCCTCAGCTTGGTCAGTACCTTAGGTGTAATAGGGAGTGGAAAATTTGTGCTTAATGTGGAATTTTGAACAAAGTTATGAAACATCCTTATTGTAAAATTACATGACATTATCTAAGATGATACTAGAGGGAATTCCATAATGGAAAATGAGGTAGTTTGGGAGGAATTTATAAATTTGCTTACCAACTACATAATTGGGAGGAATTTCCTCTACCAATTTATTAAAATAGTTAGTAGAAATGAGGATATGATTATGTCCATCTAAATAGGTGGGGTAAATCTTTTATATGATATCAATCCCCCATGTATCAAATAGATAAGGAGTTGTAATTGGTTGAAGCACTTATGGTAGAGCATGAATAAGGTCACCATGTTTTTGAAATGCCACATTAATGACATAGGCACATGTATATGCTTCCATAATGGGCCAATAGTAACCCATGTGAAGGAACTCTTTGGAAAACACCATACCATTAGTGTGGGTCCCATAAATCCCTTCATTAACTTCCTTAAACGCTAAGTCATATTATCCCCAATTTAAACAATCAAGAAGAGTCCCATAATAATCCATACAATAGAGTGTGTTTATAAGTAAGGTATAATGGGAGGAGGTTTACATAATTTTTTTTGTATGGTTTCATGATAGGTCAGTGGGAAGGATCTGATCATGTAGATATGATTAAATGGATTCATATCAAGGGTAGTTAAGACCAATAATAATGCATATTATTTCAAAGTTTGAATAGGTGTATGCTGTAATGACTAGGTTTCCAATTAAGAACTAACATTATTAGATAGTAAGAGATATTCCAATCATGGATTTGATGGTAACCATAGTATTAGTAGACTTGTTATTAGCTTGAGGGATCTTTTCAAACTAGATAACTTCAATTTTGAGCTTGATTATATCTACCATGTTTTTTTAAGTCACATTTTTTCATCCTTAGTCTAGTATTAATTAATTTATTGATTAGTAATCAATTTTGAATATTCCACTAAACTAGAAGATGAATCTTGATAAGTAAAGTAGCATATTTAGTTATGTTATTAGTGTATGGGAATCTAATGTAAAAGGCCATAGAGATAAGATCCATTGTGATGCAATGAATAATATCCCTGCTTTGGAACCATGAGATGTAAAAGATCCATAAAAATATAGCTTCCATTCTTTAGATTCATCTAGAGTCATAATAGACTCAATAGGGAAGTGCACTATGATTGGATTTAATTCTTAAAGAAGTGCTCCTATGAATTGATCTATTAATACCTATTCATTAATATCCATCTAGTGTGTATAGTCGATGTTAAACTCACTAAGCTACATCACCCATTTATCCATTCAACTAGTCAAAGTTTATTTTTCTAAGATATATTTTAAAGGATCCACTTTTTGAAATCAAAATGGTCTTATTTTTTAAAATATAATGTCTGAGATTTTTAGAATCAAAAACTAGTGCGAGGAAAGATTTTTTTAATTTGATTTTATTTATGCTCATAATTGTTGAATGTTTAACTCAAATCATAAATATATCTTTCTTTGCCTTTTATATCATGTTGGGAGAGGAGTGTCCCCAAGATGGTTGTAGTTACAGAAATGTATACTAATAAGGGATTATTAGGCATTAGTGGAATGAGTACTTGAGGATTTTTTAGTTATTTATTTTTTCAAATGATTCTTGACAATTAAAATTCCATTGAAAAGTAGTGACTTCTTTTAGAAGGTGTGTAAATGGGTGGCATCAATCAGTAAGTTGGTGAATAAAGCATTGAATGGCCTATATATCTATTTTTAAGCTATGAATTTGTTTCAAATTAAAAGGAGGCATATTGATAATGTCCTAAACTTTGACTAGATCAACTTCAATGCCCCTATGAGAAATAATGAAGCCTAAAATTTTTCTAGATGTAATTGTGAAAACACACTTGTTAGGGTTCAAGTGCATTTTGTATTCATGAAGCCTTTCAATTATTATTCTCATTACTTTAGGAAGATCTACATGGGTTATTTATTTTCCTATAATGTCATCTACATAATATTAAACAATGTCATCCATAATATCATGAAAATTAATTGTCATTACACATTGATATGTAACTCCAACATTTTTAAATCCAAATGGCATGACTTGGTAAAAAAATATTCCTCATGAATGTTTTTTTGTGTTTATCCTCTAGATCAATATTGATTTTATGATAACTAGAAAATCCATTCATAAGAGATAGCATCTCATAACATGTTGTAGAATCAATAGTACTATCTATGTTGAGAAGTGGAAAATCATCCTTCAAATAAGATTTGTTAAGGTCTCTAAATTTTTTGCATATCTGTATACCCAATAGCTTCCTAATAAATAATAAAATATTGGAAATCCAATATGCATAAGGAATAGGCTTAATAGAACCTTCTGCAAGAAATTTTCTAATTCTATTTTGACCAAGATGTTAATTCAGGGATGTATCTTCCACATTTTATGCTTAATAGGCTTAGAATCTAAATGCATAACAAAGTAATGCACTACCAAAGAGGGATATAAACCCAACATATCAAAGTAGACATAATAAAATATATCAATGAAATTTATTATAATATAAATAATTATTTTATATTCCTCTAGAGTGAGAGAAACACCAAGTTTGATCATCTTAGGTTTGTCATGTGTGTTTGTATTCACTTATGTAGTGTCTTCCACAAGAAGATTGGAAATGTATTTTATTATTGTGGGAAAGGAATGTAACTAATCTTTTGGGTCTCAATGTGGGATATCAAAGCCACCCATATATAAATAATAAGAATCATTCATAGAAAGTAACAACTAATGAACAATTAGATGTAGATTTTCTAGGACCATTTTCTCAAATGTTTTAATATCCTCAAGATTGATTTTTTCTTGAAATGAAAAGAGTGAAATTATGGAATCTTAGGATTCTTATGAGAGAGAGAGAAAAATTCCTTATCTAATATCACCTAAAATAGGTTTTTAACAATGGAAATATCACTTTCTTTACTATTTTCCTAATTCAAAAGTTCCTCAAAGAGGATTTCACTTAAGGATCTAAATATTTTATTTTTATTTTTATAATAACCAATGAATTTTGATTACTCCCTAAAGTATGCATCATAATACAAATTGTAAACAAATAATTTACTATGGTAACCTACTGAAAAACCATCTCTTAATCCCATAAACTTTGAAATAGCTTCTTCATTTGGAAACTCATCGAGTGTGATATCTTGGTCTTTCTATTCCCAGTCAATGAGGTCATGAAATGGATAGTAAAATTAAATTTTGGAATAAAATAAATAGTGATAATGAAATTTAATCTAATATATTAGTATTGGAAATCTCATCATAAATTATGTAAAATTACTTTGTATTACTACCTAGAATATCATCATTAAACATAGTGGTTAAATCACCTTTAAGATGGGTGGGGACAACCTTAGGTGATTTGTATATAAGACCTTTATTATTTGAATGATTTGTCATAATAATAGGATATAGTTTGCCTTTTTCTTTTACTCCCAAGCCGTTTCCTTTATAATCATGAATTTTCATAATTCTGTTTGGAATGGGATACCTTTTAGTTTGAAAACTAGGAGAAAAAACTTCACCATACATCCATGACTCATTTGTTTTTTTAAATATTATTTATTAAATGATTTTCCAAAGATAAATGGTATATACCCTTTAGGTTTATATTCTACCTTCTTATTATGCCATTCCATCTTGGGCATACCATGGGATTTGGGTGATCAAGGGAATTTGGAAATATGAAAAGCATTTTAAATACTATATGTGCTAAGGCCCTTATCATAAATATTGAAAGGAGAGGAATTTAGTGGGGGATGAGGTAAGTTGGAAGAGGAATCAAGGATATTAGGATCAAGATAATTATATCTAGGTAGATCAAACATTACTTGCTAGTCCTTTTTAATAGCATGCTCAACACTGGGATAATAAGTGTATTGGCTACCCTCTTCTTCTGAATGTTTACTATATTGATAAGGTTATAGATCCCCAAGAATACTAACCTCTATTTCATAATGGGTAAATTCTATGCATTGATGTAGCATGAAAGGAACTGCACATATCTCATGGATCCATGAGTAGCCAAGGAGGACATTATATGGAAATTCAAGGTCAATAACATGACATAGGGTACTATGAATAATAGGGCCAACCTAGATGGCTATGGAAATTATTATTATTAACTAACTTTCATTATTATAATATCCTTTAATGGTTTTGTTATTTTCTTCAAATCTTATGTAGTGTATCCCAAACAGTAGACTAACTTCAATAGAATAATATTAAGGTTAGAATCATTATCTATGAGTATTTAATTAATTTTATGGTGGGTAATGGTAAATTTGATGTACAAGGAATTTGTATGTGATGAACAAAGGGATAACATGTAACTATAATCAAATGTAATATTTAGGTCAGGAGACAAATATCCTACCAATGTTTGAATTTATCAAGTGCAATAATGTTAGAAATATTAGATTGGCTCAAAAAATCATAAAAATGTCCTTATGGAGTTCAGATGGACATAAAAGATCCAAGATTAAAATCCATGTCAGCATCTTATTTAATTAATCCAAAAGATCATATTAATTTCTGATATGAGGTGAATATTTGGGTTTGGATTGATTTTAAACATGATTGGAATTAGAATATGGATTGATATTAGCAGGAGGAAATACATGCCCTTAAAGAGTAATTGTATGGAATTGAGTTGTAATATCATAGTCTTTAGTAGTAATATGATTATGGGAATTAGAGAAATAATAGACAAGTCCTAGGATGGTAACTCTTGAATGAGGATTATATGGAGGAGGATCTCCTAGAATAAATAGACGGTTCCTATAATGGATGGATTTTCTTGTTGGTAATTATTATAATAAGATTGGGGATGTATTTTGATCATGTCCACATGATGTTCCATGATACATCCAACCACATTTTAATCATAGGGTGTAGCATGATAATCAACATTTTTAGCATAGGAACCCTAATTTTGATTACAATTATTATCATGTTGATGTTGATATTACTCACTATGATTATTATTATGTTGAGGAAAAGGGTGTTTATGTATCCCCATGTTGTGAAAAGAATGGGATGATGCATTATTTAATTTAATATCCTCTCTTTCTATCATATCTTGGACAATATGTCTAAGTTACACACATATATGAATACCATGACCCTTTACACAATGATACTAACAATACTTATTGTTTTGATTCCACTCAAGTTTGGGTTGAATTTTGTCAAATAGATTGGCTTTAGGCCAAGTAATCATATTTGTATCAATTATGTTTATAAATATTACCTCAATAGGCTCTCCAATATTATCAAATAGTATTCTTTTTAATTGATTACTTTTATGTGGTAGCCTATGCAAAGCAAGTGGTTATGATGAATAAGCATTCTATATTGGTGATGACTGCACCATGTGAACATGTCTTACTTTTTTACTCCATTACCCATCACATTATTGTTTTGAATGAATGGTTTGGGGTTCTATCCAGCACTTGTTGGATTTGGGGTTTAATTTTGATTTTGGTTATAATTTTGATGTTGGGATTGATTTTGTGAATAAATTTTGATATATCCTTTATCAATGAGGTCATTTTCTATTTGAAGTCCTTTATGAATGACTTCATGAAAATTTTTTGGACAATATAATAAAATATTAAGATCTAATTATAAATTCAAATTTATCATGAATTTTTTTCTAACTCATCATCAAGTAGATAGTTTTGAAATACATTGTCCAATGCTCTCCATATTTTGAGATAAGTTGAAAGAATATCTCCACCTCATTGTTTGATATTACAAAAGTCAACCATGATCAATTCCTGTTCAATATTAAACTAAAAGTGCTTAACAAATTTCTCTAATAAATCATAAAAAATCATGATATAACCCTTTAAGAGATGCATGAACCCCTCCAAAGCTGACCTAAGCAAGATATGTGAGAAATGAAGTTAAATATTGGGTTTATAGCCTACTTCTTAGCATGCAATAAAAATGTCTTTTAGATGCTCCCTTGGGTTAACATTTCCTTTATACTTGTAAAATTTATGTGTCTCAAAATGAGATGGGAATGGTGTCTATAATATGATTATGTCAAATGAATACGAGCATATTTGATAAAACTTATACTTTTGACCATAATTCCCTACTTGTAATCCTAAAATTGCATCCTTGATAGCTTATCATTCCTAAGGAAAGTAAGTATTTTAGGATGTACATGGGGGACTATTTAGATGAGACTAAGATTATTGATTATTGGTCCTATTATCAAGATTGAATTAGTTGTGAGGAACTTGTTATTGATTGGGATTTGAATATGGAATGTAGACTCATTGTTGTATGGGAGGAATTCATTGTATTTGAGTAAGGAGTTATTATTTATTTTCTGGGATTTTTTTATCGATTAAAATAAATCTATTGTCTACATTAAAATCATTACTATGTACTATATAAGACCTAATGGGTGTTGGATAGAACTAAATTATATTTAAAAGGGTTGTGCTGGGGAAGATGTGAGTTGGATGGGATAATATGTGTCTCATTAGGGACTTGCTCAAAATGATTTGAATTTTGTATTTTTTGAGGGGATATTTATTTAAATGGGATTAATAGGGTGAGATTAATGAAAACTTGATGGGAATTAGGAAATACTTGTTGTGGACTCGCAACCACCATGTTGTGAGAAATATATGGATACATTTTTCTCAATAGTGATGGATGTCTCTAGAGTGGGTAATGAATAAACTAATGAATATTTAACTAGGAACTCGATAGTTTGATTGAAATCTATAATTGGGTGATAAAAACTAGAGTAGTAACTAATAAATCTACAAGATTAGTTAACACTTGAGTAGCTTATTGCCATTGGGATACAATCATGGGTGACACTTGGGGTGGAATGACAAGTAGTTACTTACCCTTTATATATGTTTTTGGTACTAAATTTGTTTGAACAATTTTTGGACCATGGATATAATAAATTAAATCCTTAGTCCACTCTATGATTTCAATGGTATTATTTTGTTGA
Source organism: Torreya grandis (assembly GCA_037957365.1). NCBI lineage: Eukaryota > Viridiplantae > Streptophyta > Pinopsida > Cupressales > Taxaceae > Torreya > Torreya grandis. The sequence goes on along the minus strand of JARHVA010007740.1, from coordinate 343,071 downwards.
GATCTTGCAATATTATGCAATTTATCTATATAAAAATTAGTGTTAACCTTAACATCCATATATAATAATCACAAGAGAGATTCATATATTTTTTTGAATGAGTCTTTCTCAAATCAAGATTGAGATATGTCATTTCTAGGTGGCACATATGCATACTCAAGTTGATGGACTTCTATATCATGTGAGTTCATATAATCTTGTTGATCGTGTAGATAATTTGGATGATATGTGAATGGATTTATATAATCTTATCGATTTTGTGTCTAATCATTGTCATATGTATCATTTTAAGCCATGCCATTTATCATGTAGTAATTCATGTTGGATGCTATTTTAAACCAAGTAATTTGACTTGAATTAATTTTTTTGAAAGGTCAATTGGTCTAAGCTACCAAATATGTTTTGAATTATCCCAATGTTTTGAAAATTTAAGAACATTTTCAATCAAAGTAGAATTTTTGAGTGTAAGGATAAAAGGTTCTAACCTATAAACTTGAACATGGGATAGAGTTAAGTGAATGGAAATTGGCATGTGACTTGTAAAAAAAATAGAATGTTTTGACCTAAATAAGGTTGATTTAAACTTGAGACTTGATATTGAGACTAGAAATTGAGCTTAATCTTGGAGTAGTTTTTAAATATAAATTTGAAATTTGATTGGATTGGGTCTAAACTAACACAAATATCATAATGGTATGATTTTAGATATTAATACTATGTGTTTAAATAAATTTAGACATGGGATATAAAGGGGAATGCTTTCTTGAATTGAAAATTAGGCAAAGTAATGCCTCTTTGTGATGGTATATGTAGATTATGACAAGTTTTTGACACAACAACCAAGTAATCAAACATTCAATCTCATGATCCTACTTTAGTGACTGACATAGGAATATACCACATTCATTCCTTTTTTGATATACTCACCTTAAGAGAGGATTATAAAATTTAATATTATTTAAGTAATTAATGTAGTCATTGTGGTGTTTTAATCTCACCCTTCTTTCAAAATTTTCATATGTGAAAGACATCTTTGGGTGTTTTTTATTTTAAAATGCTACACTGATGAATGTTTTGTGGCTAAAAGGTCCTATCATAAAGTTATCATGGATTTACTAGATGGTCCCAGTAAAATCTTTGGTACATGGGTGAAAAAAATTATCATTTTGATGTTGATACTTAATAGTCTATTTATGGGAGGGTTTTGTCCCTTGTCGACCACTTCACCCATAAGATTGAATTGAACAATTATCATAATAATCAAGCCTTGGGGATATTATAGTTAAAGTATAACTAATGTAGCCTCAACTTAAATACCCAAATAGATAAATAGGGTTGGTACAAATGTTGGGTGATGACATCTCAATAACAATGTCATAAATAATCATTAAAAGGAAATGGCACCCCAATCACATAGGCAAAATAAAAGGAAAGGTATTGTCATTTTGATTTATAGGAAACCCACTAAGGGAAAGTAAATAGCATAATAGGAAAATATTTTGGGATAAAATAAGTTATCACCTTCATTGTTTTTAATCACCCTAACAAGGGGATATAATACATTTGAAGGGATTGCATAAGCACACAAGTAAGTTTTAATAAAATAACTAAAATGTTGAATAAAAATTAAAGTGTTTTATTTCACCGAATTAAAAGATGAAAGTGTTTTAGTAAAGGAAATATGAATGAACAATATGTTTTTTGAATGAATCACCACACCCTTTTGAAATATTCAAGAAAAACAATGTGAGTAGTTTTGCTTGGTAGGTCTTTTATCAAGAGATTTTTTTTAAATTTTTTTTTTCTATTTTTCCTTGATTCCATATAAAGTGTCCTACACAAAATAGTAACTAATTTATTTATTAAGAGATAAGTAATCAAAATCTGCACCTAAAATACTTAAAAACTAAACCAAAAAACACCTACAAGAAACATTTGTAACAAATTTGAAAATGTAAAACTTGAAATGCTAATTGTGAGAAATTTTTAATTTAATTTATAAAAATAAAATAATTTTATATAAAAACATAGAAAATGTCGAGAACCCAAAAAGTATTTTGACTGAAATGATGATTTCAATATTCTATGATAAATTTATTATAGTAATTAAAACATAAATTTTGAGAAGAATGTAAACCTTTTTCAAAACAAAAATATGTTTCTATTAAAAAAACTAAAATTATAGATAAACTAGAAATTCATTTGATATAAAAGATGATTTCAATGTTATATGTTAAATTTACTAAAATTAAATTCAACATACCTCGATTTTAAGCCTAAAGAGGCATATGATGGACAAATTTAGAAGAATAGAAGGGGAAATCAAATTTAAATTTGAGTTAATTTCCAAATGGGAGGAGTGATAATATTATTGATAAAAAAAAGTGGGTACGAGTCCCATCAGGTGTGCCATATGTATCCATACAAGTACAAAAGGTTAGTATTTCCTTCATTAGTAAAAATATCAAAATAAAAGAAATGAATCAAACTAACTTAAGCATGGGACCTTGTGATCCAAAGAAAAGATGAGTTAACCAAAACTGAAGACAAAATCATGTAAATTATACCTTCATTTGTGGATTTTTAACTTGGTGGAATGCAAGCAGAATGTGGCTTAAAATTTAGTATTAAATGGTCTTTAACAATGTCATATTTGCAGAGTGGAGCATCTCCTTTTGAGAAATTTGAAGAATATATTTATAATAATTTGAATCGATACATAATTTCACTCTAAGAACTTTTACTATTTTATTATAAATATTGAGTATGAGATTTGAAGAGGGGTGCCCCTTTATTTATAGTTAGAGTGACTAAGTATGATCCATTCATCTTTCATCTTAGATAAAGGGTGGATAATTAACCCCAAGGCATCACATGGATCGTGAAATGGATCAAAAATATGATTGATTTATAATTTCTAACATGAAGGGTGGAGGATTCTCCTCAAAATATCCTAAGGGGGATTAATACAAGCCATATTTATTACATGTAAGATGGAGGGGTAGAAAATACCCCTCCAATATATTTAGAGGGATGAAATGATCTCCCTCTATCTTATTTCCAATATGGAGGGTGTATAATCCTTATCAGTAATATCTTAAAAGGTGAAATTAGGTCCCTCCATTTCATCTCCAAGATGGAGGGTGGGTAATGCTCTTTGGAAAGTATCCCACATGAGGTGAAAAAGGGGTAAATTGAATTAAATGAAATTAAAAATTTCAATTCCATGGAATTTATGATTAGAGGAAGGATTAATTAAAATAATCAAAATAATTAATTTAATTAATATGATATGTACAAGATTTGATTAAATAAAATGAAAGTGATCAATTAATTAGAGAAAGGGAGAGGATTAGTGATGACCAAAAACATGACTAGAGTGGAAATTTAATGATCTAGTATGGTGAATTACTCCAATTATAAATGATCTAAGGTGAATATAAACTTGTATATTATATATACATAGGAAATTGAGATTAAAAAATGATATTAGACTAGTTAGTGTATAATTTATGGGAAGTCATTCCATTTTGTAATTTTGACATTGAAGTGATTAAAATTGAGTGTCTACACTAGTAAGTACATTTAGGTAGGTATTACTATTTCACATGAGATATTTCACACTTTATCACACAACTAAAAGAAAGGTATGCTCATCAAGTTGTATATTATAAAAGCTTATTATAGAGTGAATATAAAATCTTTGGATAAATTTGGGTTCTGTAAGTCTTAGTGTGGTTGGGATTTTATTTGAATTATGTATTCGATGTAATCAACCTAATTAACCTTATTATGTGGTAAATATATCCATTAGGTCTCAAAATATCTCATCTTAGGTTGATATAATTTCATAACATACACTAAACCCATAACAGGTTTAACCTAATTGACATAGTAGGAAAAATGGTAAAAGGGTATTTTTGATTAGGTAGGGGATGTTTTGGGTAGTGAGCTACTTAGGGAAGTGTATAAGTGGGTTTTCATTGGTTATTTAAATGGATATTAGTATCTTGTATTAATTTTAGGTGGTGGTATAGGGTTGAAAAATACTATGAATCATCAAAGGTCTTCCAACCCCTTTCCTGGTGTACCCTTTAAGGCATGCACTCAGAAAGACAAAGATTTGATAAGTTATTAAAAGAGAAAAAAACATTAATAACTAAAAAAATTTAAAAAATATTATGTGTATACATATTCCCCGCTTGAAGCTAATCATGTGTCACATAATTATAACATAGGATGGTGCTTCAGGAAAAGAACATAGCAACCCAAAATGCTAAGCTAATAAATTGTAGTATGAATCATAAAGGTAATTGAAAGGAACACATTAAAAAATTTATATCTTTACTTAACTTGTTTTGGAAGAGAAGTCATGTGAGAGAAATGAAGAGGTGTTGAATGTAGGGGACATTAGAAAGACCTAAAAAGTAAGAAAAAATTGAATTTTTTGTAAAAGTATGTGTTATATCTAAAAAAAAATCTCTACAATATCAGGATTCCATAATATTTTTTGGTGTGAAAAAAGAGTTAGTAAAAACATATCTATGTGTAAAAATTGAAATTTGTTAGAAAATAATTGATAGCTAAAGAATTTGAAAATTAAAATATAAATAGGATTTTAAACTATTCATTTGTAATTTTGCTATTGTGATAAAAATAGATCTCTAAGAGACCTAAAAGAGTGGAGAGAGAGAGAGAGAGAGAGAGAGAGAGAGGAGAGAGAGAGAGAGAGAGAGAGAGAGAGAGAGAGAGAGAGAGAGAGAGAGAGAGAGAGAGAGAGAGAGAGAGAGAGAGAGAGAGAGAGAGAGAGAGAGAGAGAGAGAGAGACTGTGGCTTGGATATAAGGACTACAATATTGAGGACACATAAAAATAGGTGTTAGCATAGATAAGGAAATTGATTCCTTAAATTTTGAAATTTTGTTAATTTTTATTGGAAAATATGGTAAATTTAAAAATTAGGTGGTGGGGTAAATATATATAACATGTTTTGAACCAATAATTTTTATAATATATTAGGCATTATGGTGATCAATGTGTAGGTAGAAAAATGAGTCATTAATGCCTAAGGAATTAATGATAATAGGTAACAAGTCACCATAGAAAATGAATGAATTCAGCCAGGATGGCTCATTTTATAATGAAAGGGTGAAAAAGGGTGGTTAATTATTTATTAGCTGGTCGATGTAGTTTATTCCTAAGTTGTCAACTGCATATGGGAGGTTCAATCTAGTTAGTAATATTTAAATGGGTGAATACATACATACTAGTCAATATAATAATGTATGAAAGTGACTGACATATTTTTAAAGAATGGTTGACTTGGTAGGAAGTGGCCAACATAGTAGAATGATGTGGCCAACTACATAGTATTGGGTTAAATTAGTTATGTGATCTGGTTGATTATGTTTAAAGTGGTTGATTTATCTTTAATGCTAAAACAATGGCCAACATAGTTTATGTCTTGGCTAACTTAGTATAATATTTTTATTTTTTAGTAGGAGAGTGAACTATATGGCTGACATAGTATAAAGTGGTAGAAAAATTCCAAAAATAATTTGATGGAGCAGTTAAAATTTGAATTAAAATTGTTTGTAATTAATTATAGAATTATTATCTTAGATTAAGGATAAATAAATATTTTATTGTTTGACATTTTGTAGAGGCAATAGACACTCTAGAATTTGATATATGTAGTATGACTACTTGACTTACTAAATAGATTAATAGTAGATGATCATGTAATATTGGTGTCATTAGATTTTGGTGGTATTATGTAGATGTTTAGGATCCTTCTTAGTGTTGACTTAGTTATGATCTTCTTAAGAACATGGGAGTGACTAGCCAACACTTTCTGATGGGAGGTGGATGGGGATATGATATAGGTTGGTATTAATTTAGAGGATGTCCATGCTCAACTTAAAATTCCTATTATTGGGACTCCTATTATTTGTGATCATCTTGAGATAGATTCAGAGAGACAAGACTTAGCCCTATGGGTGACTGGCTATGAGAGATGTTTTGAAGGATTATGAGTGCAATTGTTTAATTTTTATGTATCTACCATTCCAAATATCTAGAAGGATATTATAGCCTTTGTTACCTCATGTTTGCTTTGTCATAAGTCAAATGGGAAGGCGTTGTTATATGTGGTCACCTTCTATCAATTGATTTTGTAGTAGGGTAATTTATATGACCTATGGAATTTTATCTCAGGGGTAGAAAACTACGGTCCCTATTATTTTGATTTGTATTTGGATATATGATATATTTCCTATGTATTAACTAGATAGGTTTCCCCATGTTGTTAATGATAGTTTACCTCATGTGCTCAAATGGTAGTAAGATCATGTGATACATGTTGTAACTATGGATTATTTCTCATAGTGATATTATATGTCATCCCTACATAAATATTATGAGTATTTGGTCAACTTGGCCTATAATTTATCTTAGATTAGCTCATGTGAATATTAATAGACACTATACATCATGGGTGGAACCACATCCTGTTGTACACCTATCCACATAGGTAAAATTTCCACATCCAATAGCTCTGATAGTAGTAACTAAGTATTAGGTACATCATGATAGGGATTTGAAAGGTAATGGGAACATAGGAGTACTTTTTAATGTACCTATGATTCAACCATGGTGATCAAGACCTTAGACTAGTCAATGATGACATCTGAGAGAAATGATAGCTACTACTAAATAGGTAATATTTGCATATATGGAGATGGTTATATCTAATTTTGAGGATGTGGACATGTGCATTATTGTTCCATAATAGGTTTTATAGTTTCCACTAAAAGCACCATGGTAATAAATATATTGATATGTGGTATTGGAGGCATAATAGGAGGAAATTGAACAGGGATATCCCATAACATAGGAAGCATAAATTGGGTTAATAAAGTGACATATATGGAGTGTTGAAACCCTATTTAAATAATAGTTTATACATTAACTATAATTATTTGATTTGAGTTATTTTTAATCCCAAAGTAGCCTACAGGTGATAACAACATCATAGAGAGTATAGAGGTTTTGAAGATACACTAAAAATTTATAATGAATATTCCCATATACACATAGCCATTAAAACATTTTTCACCCCCAAACATTATAATGCCTTAACTAGGGGTTAGTCAATAATTAAAATGAGTCAAAATCACTAGTTAAATTAACTCTTAGATTTCCTAATGAATCTACAAGTAGTTCATTTTTGGAATCATGCACTAAAATCTTAACTTACTAGGTCAATAAATATTTTTAAAATAAAATATATCAATGATAATACTTTCTTTGGTTATAGGTATAAACATAACTAATTATATGTTCATTTCACAATAATTTTTACCTAATTTTAGAGAGTGTACTAGAGATCTAGTTTTACACAAAATTTATTTTATTTACTAATAGAAAAATAATATCTCATAGAGGATTTTCTAACCAAATGCATAAATTAATCATGATCAAGAGAACACACTCAATCATTTATATACAAATTCAGGTTCATGTGTTTGATTCTATAGATGGCCTGAGTCCATCACCAGGGTTGAACATATAAACCTTTTATTTCTTTTCCTAAAACTTTCATTTCATTCATACTAATAAATACACAAAGAATCAAATTTTATTCCTTTTCATGACATTACCAAAAAATGATGCAAATAAATTTGAAAACACTACCTTAGTATTCTCTAACTCTTTGATGAATATGTAAGTTGATTACACAATGAAACACCAAGAATCCTTTCCCTTTCATTCTTGTCCATAGACATCCACACACGAAATGACCTCCTCCTTTCTTCATTTTATTATAATGTTTGAAACATTGCATGAAAAAATTAACTACCATTTTTCTCTATGAACTTAATAATGGTTATTATAGTTATTCTCATACAACTATGCCAAAAAAATTGTGTTTCAGGCTGGGTTACTACCATACTCTCCACTCTTCCATAAATCTAATTCAACCATGCATAATCACAACTCTAAGAAAAAAAAACCTAAAATTCATTATAGAACCTCCAATTTTCAAAAGGTTTTGAATATCCATTTTTAATAGTTACTTTATGCCATATAAAATATTTCAACAACCTACCCTACATAGGTTTATATGTTAAACCCACTTTTTCTTCTATAGTTTTTGACTATGCATTCATGGTCCAATTTTTGGACTCTTTGATCTATGCTAAGTCTAAATTCCAAACTTTAATTTTATTAAATCATATAAAAATTAATCTAAGAGTCAAACATTAACATAGGCCACTGATAACCATAATTTCATCATGCTCAAAATATGCTTAGATGAAACAAGAACCATATTAATCCAATTTAGATATAAACAAGGTAATGTGAACAAACAAATCAAAAATTTATTTAAACAATGCAATAATTTTTATCTAACATTTAATTAAAACATCATACATAACAAGAGATAAGGATTAGATACAAAAGTAAACAAGCAATGATATGTAACATTATTCACAACCTAAAGGAATATCATGTAAAAAATAATTTTGGTGTGTGTAGGGTCTTTATGTTCACTCCCTCTTCCCACACTATCACCATTTGTGCCACCCTCTCTGATGATACTCTCCCTTTATAGTAGTTTAGAGGGTAGACTAGTCATGCATCCACCATAGTAAACATAAAAAGTTAGTTATCCTGCATCATGAAGTAATAAAATCTAAGCATGAAATTAGTCCACCTGACCATACATAATACTAACATTAATCAACAACTATCAAAATAGATATTAAGAAACAATGCATTACCACATTAGATAGTATAATAATCTAACTAAAGAATAAACATCAAATATGTGACTATCAATACATAATCCACTAATTAATGCTTAATTATTCATAGAGGGAAAATTAGATGTGACATAGTGGGGACCATGACATGCTCAATTTCTTGATCCTAGTTTTTCATCACCTTAGAGACATGATTTAGTGGAGGTAGTTGGAGTTTGTGCTAAAAGAGAGACTATTGTGGGAGTAACCATTATTGGTAAGTATTTGTTATTGTTTTGAGTAGTAAATACATGACTAGATGTATAGTTATGTATATATGTTTGTTTAAATATATATATATATGTATATATATATATATAAAATAAATAATGTATATTTTGTTTTTATTTTGAAGATACTATTGAAGAGGAGTTTAGATGGGGTGTGATAGTACAAACCACACATCATGATAGTTTGGATGGTGAACTATTACATCATGATAGATGTTATCACTCAATTTTTCACCCTTGGAGAGGTAGTTAAAGCCTACTCCAAATTGAGTGTAACATGGGATTACCCCTATACCTTTGGGTTTTCTATAGTAGGGTTAAACCTCTGGATTCAAGGGTAGCTCCCTATGTTTTTCTTGATTGCTCACTTACTAACTATTTGGTGTATGAAAAGGGATAAGAAACTATCTAATTGAAATAAAAATAGAACAAAGAGGTGATACAGAAAAATATTTGATCCAATACTATCTTATACTTTCACTTAAAAAGGTATAACTACAATTTTTTCTATACTTCAAGAGAGAGTTTCTCACATAAGTATTCTAACCTAGAGACTATGTAAGTATAGCAGAGAAGGTGAGAGATTCAAAGGATTGAAGATACAATAATAAAAGTATAAACACTTAAATAAAAAAACACACTTCAATATAATCTAAGTGACCTACAAGAAGATAATATATCCATACTGAGGTGCACACAATGAGCACAATATGTAAGGACAAGCAATTTTCCCACTAAAATTTATCAACTACTCATTTAACACACTAAAATATGATCTTGGAAAGGTTTAACTAGTTTTAATTTATTATCTCAAGGCAAATATGAGTAAAAAAAACAGTAAGGCTTCACCTACCTTTCTAGTGGATAGATTATAATGCCAAAACTAGCCATACTTATAACACCAAGGAGAGATAGAGATAGAAATCCAATGCCAATAATGGAGTATTTAAGGGTTGAAAAAATGGATAAATATTATTAGATTAATAAGATTTATAAGGAAGCATCTAACTTCTTGGACAAGTATCATCTTATCTCCAAGTCTTTGACAAACTACATTTAAGTCATAAGGAGTTAGTCCTTGAGGAGTTCATAATCCCTCTTGAAAATAGATCTATTTTTTTACAAAAATATTCTTCATCTATCTTGAAAATTCATGGATATACATATAATAGTATTGAATTATACCTCACCAAGGTGTATGCATCATTATTTTCTCTTGAAATAGGCCTTCTTGAAATGGAGAGTTAGCTTCTCTTATGATGTACAGTCTATGATCTTGGACAATAAAGAGAACTGATTGATTCTTATTGTAAAAATTATAACTAATCAATATAGGCATAAAAATTTTAATAAACACATCTTCAAGTCTTTTAAGGCTCTAATTGACACCTTGATATGATTTCCATGCCTTTCAAAGATTTACTTCAATGTTGGCTATCTGCACTAGTTGACAATTAGGCCTAGTTGCACATAGTAGTTCATTTAAATTTCCATGAAAACTAAAAATAACCATAAAAAAGGATCAATAACATGTTATTATATCAAATCAATATGTAATCCTATTATCAAGTCCTTTAGGGCATCACAAACCTATTGATCTTGATAAACTAGGTGACTAGGTCTTTCAATCCTAGTGTATATCAAACTCCCTTCTTTATGTAGACCTATAGGAATAGTTTTATGATGGATGAAAGGATTTTATGAATTTAGGAGTTATAAAAAATCCCATAGTACCTATTAAAATTATTTTAAATCATTAATCCATGTTTGTACCCTTGAAAATAATCAAAACTAGCAAAAGAAAGGGTATTTAGTATGTCTTTACAAGTGATATTAGCATAAAATTTCATGGTGATGATCACCATAGAGATATTTATAGGTTTAAAATTATTATATATCCAAAATAATTAATTTTGAGTCATTATGAGAAAAATCTCTCACATTGCATTCATCTAACAGTTTTAGTAGGGTTTAAGACCTATCTGAGTACTTAATAATCATTCATAAAGCATCAGACATTAATTGGCCTCATTACACTTGGAAAACATTATTTAATAATCTTATCACCTATCTCAAATGGATTATCTTTCCATGAAAAGTGTGAAGTATTATGGGAATGTATGAAGTTGCTCCTCAGGTTGTAGACCTAGTGTTCTTGAGCTCAAGAGAGGTCTAAACTAGGTTTTATCACTCAAAAGTCAATTTTAATATTTGGAAAGTTTCACACACCTTCAAAAAAATACTTAAAATTTTTATATGTGATTTTTTATTGGTTATCACCCCATTATGTGCATTTAATGCATTGGTCAAGAAACTTGAGTTTCTAAGCCTATCACCTCCTTGATATCCCTCAAGGGCATTTGGATTGAAAACTAAATTTTTGTACATAATAATAGTATATTTCAACCATTTATATGTTTATTAATTTCCTCAATGTCAATATATTGAGTTTGACATATGTATTTTGTGTTTTAGATCCAAACATACCCCTAGTCTCAAGACTACCCCTTACTAATAGAGTGGGCAAGGTCTAAGACAAAATAGTGAATATGTATGTTGTCTAAATGGATTTAGGGTGACCATGTATATCTTATTCCACTCATTAAAATCTTTTATACCAATTTTCAAAGTGTAATTATTCCTATAGAGGCCTCAAAACTCCATCTCTCTCATGACTTATTGGATTTGCCTATGTGTATCTTAGGCTTGTTTACTCATTTGATTGTGTAATGATTTAGTGATCTTAATAAGATAGTTTAGATATTAAAAACACCAATTCATATTTTATTATATCAATATATGTATCTCCTCCAAGTATTGAGGTGTTGCTTTTAAGTCTACTATTGTAAAAGAACTCTTAAGCCGGTTTAGGCCTTCTAGGTCTTTATCATGATATATCATTGTGGGGTTAAATATCACTATTTGGAGAATTTAAGGTAAATTATCACATTTTAAAACTTTCATTTCATTCCTAATAGACCTATCACACCTTATGTTGCTAAAGATGGTTATTTACCATAGACTGAGTAGGCCTATAGGTGATGCTCTCTATGCATACAATGATTAGACCTAGGTTATATATAGGTCCTTGATAGGTAGGTTTTATATTATCCATGTATCAAAATATCACTCTTACATTAATATTTTCACTTACCTTTCTCATAGGTCTCAAAATTTTTAACTTCACTCACCTTTAATCTTTATCCATAGGGCTAGGTTGTAGGTGACTACATGACTATGCATAAGGTACCTTGACAACATACCTTGTGTTATAAACCTTTCCTTCATACCAATAATCTCATTAGTGATTTTTGAAGTTTTTTTGGAAATCCAAATATATATTAGAGGATCTCTCAAACATACTCTTTCTCTTTCTTTAGGATTAAAGATGGAATGATACTTCAAATATGCCTTTAGGTTCATTCTCCTCATGACCACTGAGTCATTAGAAATTATATCATCATGATAATTTATTGAAACCTTATAGGGATTATGTGGGAGTATTTTTCATGTTCCAAGACCATATATAGTTTGATAATGTTCCTTGGAAACATTGAGGGCTCCACCTAATGAAACAAACCTATATCCTAAAGAAACATGGATATCTCTACATTTTCATACACTAGAGGAATTGGAAATATGGAACTAGAGGACCCCTCAAAACCTTTGAAAACTTAAACAAAATTTTTTCTACAATAATGAGTTCATATTTTCAATAAGATTACCTAGAATTTAAGGTGCTTGGGTTTAGATCTTTCTCCAAGTAGTCAAATTTCTTAACATTTGTTCATAGATTATGGGATATTGACCTAAATACCAATGCCATGAATCTCAATCCCATTGGGTTCCCCATTCCTGGTAAAAATCTTAAGAGCCATCTCTCCATATTATGTATGGCACAATAATTCATGCATTACCCTTGTAAAATTTCCAAAGGACCTGATGAAGTTAAATCTGAGTATTTTGAAATTTTTGAACCTATGAAACCTATCTAAATCTTGAAAAGGCCTGAGGGAGGTACATATTCACTTTTCATATGTTTACTCTTGAATATGATCATACAAATGATCAAAAATATCCTTTTTAGCTCAATTTATTTTTCTTTGAGCATTGAACTTGCATGGTCTAACTATATTTGGACTTGATATAACATTAAGAACATTATCAAACCTCTTTTCATGCTTTGAAATTACCACTTGTAAGTACCACACTTTATATTTATCTTGAAAATGACTTTAGAACCCTTAAGAATTAGTTTCATGTGTAGAAAAAGCTAATGAAACTAGATGACCTCATGGAGTTGAAATTTCATTTAATCAAGACTCTACAGGACTTATTAAAAACCTTAACATCTCCAAAAACATTAATTTATGATTAAAAAAAACTTAATATATCTGAGGTGACTAGAAATAGGTTTAAATTCAGGATTTATGTAATGCAAGGGTATATATAGGATATGTAAACCTATACACACTCCTAGAAGGATAACATGAAATAAACTTGGAGTCATAGAGGTCAAAGTGATTTCATATTTTGATAACATTCTTGGTAACATTTTGGTGCAACCTACTTGCTAGTCTATGAGACCAATAGCCTTTCTTCAACCATTGGGAAATGGAGTCTTAGTAGAGAAGATTTGAAACAAACTTAATCAAGATAAATATAACCTAAACACATAAAACCACATAATGACATAAACTACACCATGCTAAAATCATTTAGGGAATACCACACAGTAAAGAATAAAAACAAACAAACTGAATAAGAAGCAAAAAAACAAATGTGCATACACACTTATTCAACACACACTAAACACCTACTTATGTATAATAATAACTTTCATATCATCAATATCATGTATTCAATAGGATCCCATTTACAAGGATAGCTAACTCTTCCCCATCCATTATTTCCAATTAGAAATAATTAATTTATTTGTACTTGATGATGATGTATGGCCCACTCCACAAAGTGTCAAACTTTATGTGTGTCCTGGGATTTGATCTATCTTAATCCCACATTATTACTATATCATAATATTAGAAAACTCTTGGAGTTTATTTTTTATCAAATTTAACTAGCACTTGATGATGTTCCATGGATTTGTGAGCATTGTCTCTAGTCTCTTGAAAATCCATTAATTATGTCAACCTCACCTCCATTAGAGTGTTTTCAAGTAATTATAATTGATGTTCCATATCTAAGCTAGGTAGAACTTGGGATATGGATATCCTAGATTCACTCACATAAACAAGAACAAAAGGAGAGTTACTTATTAACCTTTTAGGTGTGTAACCTATCAGCCTATAGTGTTATCTTCAACTTAGTGTGGCAAGCTCTTTGGTTTCTCTCCAATGTCCTCTTGATGATCTTGATTAGGTTATTATTAGTAGACTTGGCTAACCCATTACCTTAAGGGTAATAGTTGGATGATGTACTCAGATAGATAACATTACTACTTGCCTAATCATTTATCTTATCACCCATGAAATTAAGTGCATTATCTAAAATGATGGCATACAGAGTTTTAAACCTTGTAGAAATGCCCTCATAGAACTCTAAAATATAACTCTAATTGGCCTCCTTCAATGTAATTTATTCAACCCATCTAATAAAGTGGTTAATTTATATAAGGACCCACTTATGGACAACACTTGATGGAGGATTAATAATGCCAATGATTTCAATACCCCATTACATGAAGGGTTGATCCACTTGAATGGGTCTTAATAGGAGAGCTACAAGTATTTGTTTTTATATAAAGAAAAAAACATTGAGCACACATTCCTACCAAAGAAAAGTAGTATTTAAATCGGATAGGCAAATATTATCCTTCCTTTATAATCTTTGTAGATATGGTATTTGGAGATAAATGACCCCATCTGCTCCATTATGATATTTTCAAGAAATACACCAAACTGGTCACTATCAATGCATCTCAACAATAGAACATTTGTATCTCTTTTAAAAATCACACCATCTATAAGATAATAAGGGATAGTTTTTAATTTAAAATACCATATCTTATACATGCTCAAGCTATTAAGACACTCACTATTTTGGAATAATATGATGATGTCTTTTGTTTAACTTTATGGAGGTGTGAGATCAGTTAGTAAAGGGCAGTCTTGATTAACCAAAACTTCCTCTTTTGATTCATGGAAATTTAAAGCCAATTTCTCATAAATACCCTTACCTCTTACCAACTTGGTGACCTTGATGTCAACATCATACTCCATGACCTTTGTAATCCACCATGTCCTCTTTTCATTAAGGTATTTACTCAAGAGGAACTCCTTGGTGTTAGGATGAGAGACCATGAAGTGAATTATATTATTTGAAACCATATGTCTAAACTTGTTCAATCCTCTTACAATAGCAAGGACTTATTTATACACAAATGTATATTTAGCTTCATAATCCTCCAAACCTTGACTAAAGAATATAATAATTTGTTCAACACCCTCATCATTATTTTTTGTAAGCATAGCTAAGATAGTGTCAAGGTTAGAAAATGTATATGACATAAATTCATTAGAAAAATCAATATTTAGAAGAGTGGGAGCCTATGCAATTAATTTCTTGATGGAATCAAAACTATTTTTACCTTCTTTAGTTTAAGTGAAAACCTTATTCTTCCTAAGCATTTTTATGATAGACTTCACCGAAGATGCAAAACTAGGTATGAATCTTCTCAAAACATTTATTTTACCCAAGAAGCTTTGGAGTCCTTTCTTGTGAAAGGATAAGGACATGCTTAAAATATCCCCTATCCTTTCAAGGTCAATTGCTAGACCATCCTTACAAATAATGTGTCCTAAAATCTTACCTTCATAGACAACAAAGATGCACTTATTTGGGTTAAGAGACAATCCATACTATCTACACCTCTCAAAAACTTACCTAAGATTATTTATGTGGTTATTTTAATCCTTTAAAAACATGGTTATATCATCAAGGTATACTGATAAAATCTCATTGACTAGGCCTTTGAAATCCATGTCTATTGCCCTCTAAAAAGTGGCACTAGTATTTGACAAACCAAAGGGCATTTTATTATAATTAAAGGTCCCTATTTTATAATGAATTTTGTCTTAAACTAATCATCTTCATTCAACAAAATATGATTATAACCAAAATATCCATCTAGAAATTAAAAGAATTAGGAACCTGAAACAACTTGTAGAATCTACTCCACAAGGGTCAAGGGGTAATTATCCTTGATTGACACCTTATTTAGGTCCATAAAAGAAATAAAAATTCTTATTTACCCAATATTATTTATAATAGGCATAATATTAACTACCTAAGTTGAGTGATTGATAGAGAAAATTATCTTAAACTCAATAATTTTGGTGAGTTCCATACTCATGAGTTGTTCAACTTTGGGATTAATAGGTCTCTATTTTTTTCCTAACTAGTTAGACTCTAGGATCTAATTCAATATTATGGTGGCCTAATCTATGGTTAAACCCATTTATATATTTATATTCCCAAAAAAATATATAATGGAATTCTCTACAAAACTCAATGAATAATTGTTTTTTAGATGGAGAGCATACATTGTCTAGTTTGAGGAACTCATCCTTGAAGATTAAGACTCTTTCATAGTTCTCTTCCTTTGAGGAAATGCCCACCATCTCTTTCCTATTTTGGTTATCCTCATTGAAGATGATCTCTAGAGTTACCAATCCCTTAGTTATCTTGTTTTTTCTTAGTTGTATAATTTGATTCTCATACTGATGATGAAGTTTATTTGGATTTCTTGAAAAGAACTCAGCTTCCTCTTGCAAAAATTGTACATTATGCTTTTCAATATCAAACAGATTAAAAAATAACTCATTATTAGGAATGGAAATCCTCAAAATGACCTTGATATGTGACTATTTTCCTTATTTATGTTAGTGGGTGTGTCAAATTATGCCCCTATAAAATCTAACCTATCAGCATGCTTATTTTATTCTCTTGGGATTGGTTGTATGTTGAATGCACTAAAGTATTGAAGTAAATCCCACACCCTATGATTATAAGACTTAATCAAAGGGTTATTTTTGGAACTAATATTCCTTATCTGATGCACAATCAATTTACTATCTATATATACTTATAAAGTCTTTATTCCCTTCCTCCTTTTCTATTAAGGACCATGAACAAGGCCTTGATACTCAACCACATTGTAAGTACAACTGAAATGGAATATATAAAAAGTGTAATATTGATTTTTAAATGGATAAATAAACATAACACTAGATCCTATACCAATATTTCACCTTGAACCATCAAATAACATCTTCCACATTTCATCACTCTCATCTTCCTCCTTATTAAGTGAAGGTACATTCTATCAATATCATCCTCTTCCTTAGTAAGTGAAGGTACATTCCATCACTCTCATCCTCATACTTAATAAGTGAAGGTATATGTGTTCCTTCATCATGTAGGAAATACACACCCAAATTAGTTTCTTCCATGAAATCATAGGGTTCATATTCATAGGTCTCAGTACCATATTAATCTAAGAAGAGATCGTAAATACCTTCAATAGGGGATGATGCTCTATCATCCATGGCATGCTCTTCTTTCTCATTAATATTACAATTCAGACTAGAGCTAGTTTCCACATATGGTTCAATGTGTAACTTAGATAATGGTTGTGTTCTTATATTCACCTTAGCTCCATAACTCATTATAAAATCCAAGAAGGAATAAAAAATATCAACATACCTTATTATCTTGGAGGTGAAGTCTCTTGATAGGCAAATGGAAAAATGTGCAAGTAGATCCACCACCACTATTTATTGTAGAATTGGAAAACTTGGTAATTCATTCAAGAATAATTTAAAATATTTTATAATCCCTATTTACTTGGATAGTGTTCCATCAAGATATAACACTCCCTTTCTATAATGTTCATACTTCAATCCCAACTTTTCTAAAACTAGTTTAGGTATGATTGAAGTGCTTGCCCCACTATCCATAATGCAATTATAGACCAAATTATCTCCCATAATTAGGGCAAGAAAGAAAGGTGGGGGTTTCTCTAAATTGGTGGAAGGTTAAATAATATGAGTAGGTGTATTTATGAGGGATAAAATAAAGAAAATGAAGTTGGCACATATATTTTTGAAGTAATTATTTTTTACCAAGCATGTGGAGTATCTCCTAAAGGGATATGCTTGTATTTGTATTCTTTAATGAGTAAATAATATTCAAACAAGAAACATTATCCTTTTATTTAATCCTAATATTCAATGAAGTAACTTGAGCTTGGAGTAATGAAGGTGGGACCACACTTCCCAAGTTCTGATTTTGAGGAGGTGTAGGACTTGTAGAGGCTACCACATTTGCATTCATACCTTATTTCCTTCAAAGTGGGTTATTTGGAGTTGCATCTATCTATTGAGCATCTCCCAAATCTCATATATTTGACCTTGTATTTCCTACAACTAAAGTACTCGAATTTATAATAAAAATTTCCTCCATTTGGTATTTCATAGAGTTTGTCCCTTGATTACTACACTCTTCACTTGGTTTTGCTTAGATAGAGCCATAATTTTATGATGTCAAGTGAGGATTAGGACCTCCTTGAGCCACTAAGGCTTTAAATTATACCTCACTAGCATTCATGAATTGACCTTGAAGGTGGCCCTAAGAATTTGGCCATTCTTCTCCTTGAACTAAGCTATTATGGACTAGAACCATGACTATTGTGTTGGGATAAAAATTTTGATTTTAGACATTAGGTGACTTATTTAAATTAGGTTGACCTTATCCCCTCCCTTAACCACTATAATAAGGTGGAATTTTTTTTATTATGGAGGATTATAGTAGGAGTTTTGGCAAGCTCCAAATTATTGACTTGATTGTCTAGTTTGAGCTTCTAAGGCCTTAAACATTACTTACCAATAAATTGCATCATCTAGTTTCTTTGGATCAGATTTAGATTTGTTATTTATAATTTAAATTGGATAAAGGATTGTAAGAGTAGCATGAATGTTAGTTAAAATAGGAATTAAGACCTTTGGAGGGAGTTTATTATCTTAGATCAAACCATTCTCAACTCTAATAGGTATATCATAGGCATAAGGAAAAGCATATCCTCCCATGAATTATAAAATCATAGCTATATTATTCCTAATAGAAATGAGTTAGGTTGGTAAAACAAAAGTTATAGGTGGTCTCATGGGAGGTGGAAGCCTATTCCATGTCCTTTGGAACCTTTCAGTGAAATCATGCATGGATTCCTTAAGCCCTCTTTGTATGGCATTACAATAATGGATTAGTGATGTATGATCACTCTTATCCTCAAAAATTTTATTAAATAATCCCCAAATTCATCCCATATAGTAGTTCATCCTCCTAGTTAGGTTCTATACCAATCAAGGGATTTTCCCCTAAGAGACATGAAAATCAATCTAATTACAATGTTTATTTATGTAATTTTATGGAAATTATAGAATTTAGATATGTATCTAATATGTTAAATTGGGGTGATAGGACATTCCTTAATATAATTAGGGACACTCTTGGTGGCATTAGGAGGGATATCATCATAGGCAACAATATTTATGGGATTTTCAATATTAAAAACTAGGAAAGAATCTTGCCTAGCCATGTTACCTTCAAATTATTCTTCTCTCTCTTTCTCTTCTTGAATTTCAAAACCTTATTTCTCTTCAAGATTATCAAGTTCCAAAAAAGGCTTAGGGTACTAAACTTTAAGAGGAATCTCAGGATGAAGGAGTACATTTGCAGAATGAGCACCTCTACTAGCAACTAATCTAGTAGTGACCATGAAGTATAAATAAAATAAATAACAAATTGGTGTAAAAACAAATGTTATACCTAAATTGGAATCAAAAAATTTTGATTAGGAAACACTTATGAAATTATTGTGTTATCATAGCCAACATTCACCTTGACAATAAGTGTTTAGGATAATGGTCCCATCGAGTGTGCTATAATTATTGTCACTTAATTTTTTACCCTTAGAGAGGTAGTTAAATACTATTAAAAATTGAGTGGAATATGGGATTACCCATATACCTATGTTTTTTCTATAGTATGGGTAAACCTCTTGATTGAACGGTTAATATCCTAGATTTGTATTGATTGCTCACTTACTAACTAGTTGGTGTATGAAAAGGGATAAGAAATTATGCTATTTAAAGAAAAATAGAAAATAGAGGTGAAAAAACATAATATTTTATCCAATATTATCATATACTCATACTTAAAATAGGTACAACTACAATGTAGTCATTGCTTCAAGAGAGAGTCTCTCACATAAGTATTTCAACCTAGAAACTATGTAAGTATAATATATAAGGTAAGAGATTCAAAGGAATATTAAGAAAATAATAAAAATATAAACACTTAGATACAATACCATGCTTAAATTTAATCCAAGTGACCTACAATAAGATAATATGTCCATACTTTGGTACACACAAGTAGGACAAGATGCAAGGACAAGTAATTTTCTCACTAGAAACAACTCATTTAACACATTAAGATATGAACTTGGAAATATTTAAATAATTTTAATTTATTATCTCAAGTCAAATATTAGTAACAAAAATATAAGGGCTTCACTTACCTATCTTATGGATAGATTACAATGCCAAAACTAGGCATACTTATAACACCAATGAGAGAGAGAGAGAAATCCCATACTAAGAATGGAATATTTGGGGGTTACAAGAATGGAGAAATATTATTATCTTAAAAATATTTGGGAAGAATCATATAAATTATTGAACAAGTTTCATTTGATTTCCAAGTCTTTGACAAATTACCTTCAAGTCAGAAGGAATTAGTCCTTAAGGAGTTCATAAGCATTCTTAAAAACTGATCTAATTTATTATAGAAAGATTCTTAATATATATTTAAAATTCATGCATAAGGATATTTAGACACCTCACCAAGTTTTATGCATCATTATATTCTCTTGAAATAATTCTTATTGAAAAGGAGAGTTAGTTAAAATCATAAGGTTTAGTCTATGATTTTGGGCAACAAAGAGATGACATGATTCTTGTTGTATAACTTGTAACTAATCACTCTGAGCCTAAATTTTTTCATCACCACATATTAAAGGATGTAAAGGCTCTAGTTAACACCTTTAAATGCTTGTCATGCCTCTTAAATATTCACTTGAATGTTGGTTATTTTCACTAGCTAATAGTTAGGCTTAGTTTCACCTATTAGTTCATTTGGATAGACATGAAAACTAAAATAAACCATATAAAAAGGCTCAATATAATTTTATAAAGATAAATAAATACTTAATACTATGAACAAGGCCTTTAATTCATCACAAACCTACTATTCTTGCTAAACTAGGTGACTAGGTCTCTCAATCCTAGTACATCTCAAAATGCCTTCTTTGTGTACACATGTAATAATAGATTCATGAGTGTATGAAAGTATTATTACCCTAAAGAGTTATAAAACATAAAATATTACCTCCTAAAATTATTTTCAAGCATTCATCCATGTTTGTACCCTTCAAAATCATCAAAACCAGTCAAATTTCATGGTGATGATAAATAGAGATATTTTGATATGGTTAAAATGTTTATATATCTAAAATAATTCATTTGGATTCATTAGGAGACATATATCTCACATCACATTCATCTAAGGGATTTAGTAGGTTTTTTAGACCTATTTGGGGTCTTAAAAATCACTCATAAAGAACCGACCATCAATTGGCCTCATTACACTTGTAAAACCTTGTATAATAACCTAAAAAAATATCATAAATGTTTTATCATACCACTAAAAGTGTGATGTATGATGTGAATGTATGAAATTGCTCCTTGGGTAGTAGACCTAGTGTTCTTGAGATCAAGAGAGGTCTAAACTACCTTTTAACCCTAAAAACTTGATTATAATATTGGGAAATGTTTAAATACCTTCAAAAAAATCCTCATAATGGTTATATATTATTTGGAAATGGTTATCACCCCACTATGTGCATTTGGTGCATTGGTCAAGAAACCTGAGGTTCTAGGCATGTCACCTCCTTACTAGCCCTTAAGGGAATTTGGATTGAAAATTGATTTTTTGTACATATTAAGAGTATATTTATACCTTTTATATATTTATGAATTGCCTCAATGTCCATCCATGGAGTTTTACATACTTATTTTATGTTCTAGGTCCAAACAAACCCCTAGTCTCAAGACTACCCCTTTCCAATGAAATGGGCAAGGTCTGAGACAAAATAATGAATATGTATATTGATTGTATGGTTTTTGGGTGACAATGGATGTATTATTAAACTCATTAAAATATTTTTTTACCAATTTTAAAAGTGTAATTATGCCTATAGAGGCCTCAAAACTCCATTTCTCTCATGACTAGTTGGGTCTACCTATGTGTATATTAGGCTTGTTTACTCATTTGATTATGTAATTATGTAGTGATATCAACAAGATATTTTGAATATAAAAAACACCAATTCATAATTTATTCTATCTGTCTATGTATCTCCTCTAAGTATTAAGGTATTACTTTTAGGTCTACTATTAAAAAAGAATTCTTAAGCCTGTTTAAGCCTTCTAGGTCTTTATCATGAGATATCACTATAGGGTTAAAGATCATTGTTAAAAGAATTTAAGGTAAATTATCCCATTTTAAAATTTTCATTACATACATAAAAAACCTCTCAATCCTTATGTTTTTGAAGATGGCCCTTTACCATGGATTGAGTGGACCTATAGGTGATGCTTTTTATACATACAATGGTTAGACCTATTGTTTATGTAGGTCCTTGATAGGTATCTTTAGATTGGTCATGTTTAAAATTATCACTCTTACATTTAGATTTTAAATATAATTTCTCATATATCAAAAAATATGAAACTTCACTCACCTTTAATCACTATCCATTAGGCTAGGTTATGGGTGACTGATTGACTATGCATATGGTACCTTGACTACATAATTTATGTTATAAACCTTTCCTTCATACCAATGATCTCATCAGTGACTATTGATTTTGTTTTCACAATCTAAATTAGGCTCATAACATCTCTCAAACATAATATTTCTCTTTCCTTAGGCTTGAAGATGGAATGATCATTCAAATAGGCCTGTAGGTGCATTCTCCTCAAGACCATTGAGTCATTAGGAATTATATCATCATGATACTTTATTGAAACCTTATAGGTATTATGTGGGATGGTGTTTCATCTTCTAGGACCATATAGAGTCTGAGAATATTCATTGGTCATGTTGAGGGATCCACCCAATGAAATAAACTTGTAACCTAATGAAACATTGAGATCCTTACATTTGCATACACTAGATTAATTAGCATGATGGCATTATAGTACCCCATATAACCTTTTAAATCTCATATAACATTTGTTTTTTAACAATGAGTTTATATTTGCAATAAGATTTCCCATAAGTTAAGGTAGTGGGGTTTAGATATTTCTTCAAGAAGTTAACTTGCTTAACATTTTTTCATAGAGGATAAAAACTTTAATTGAAGACTAATGCCATGAATCTCAATCCTATTGAGGTCACCATACCTAGTATAAATATTATGATCCTTCTCATTATATTATATCTAGAACAAGCATTCACACATGACCTTTACAAAGATTTGAAAGGACTCGATGAAGTGAAAACTGAGTATTTATCCATTTTTGAACTTTTGAAAAATCTTTAAACATTTAAAAGGATTGAGGATGTGGAGATTCACTTTTCATATTTTCACTCTTGAATATGAACATAAAAATGATGATAAATACCCCTTTAAGCTTAGTTTTTCCTTCTTTCAGCATTGAATTTATAAGGTCTAACTATAGTCTAACATTATCTGGCATTAATAACATTATAAAACCTATTTTTAATATTTATAATTACAAATTGTATATACCACACTTTATATTTATATTGAAAATGATTTAAAAACCTTTAAGAAGCAGTTTCAAGTGTAGAAAAAGATAGTGAAACTAGATGACCTCATGGAGTTAACATTTCATTTGAATAAGACCCTACAAGACTTATATGGAATCTAGTTCACTACCTATAACACTTATGTAATAAATAAACTTTAAAAATACCCCAAATGGCCACAATAGAAACCTTAACATATTCAAAAACCTTAATTTATGCTAAAAACCTTAATATTTTTGAGGTGACTAGAAATAGGTTTAAACTCATGATTTATGCAATGCAAGGGTATATACAAGATATGAAAACTATAGAAACTTATAGTATAAGGATAACATGAAATAAACTTGGACTCATAAAGGTCAAAATGTTGTGACATTTTGATCATAATAGTAAAGTTATGGTTGATCCTATTGTACCATCTTCCCCAGAGTATGTTAGGTAGTTTTTATTACTTGGAGAGGCATCACAAGAGTTATAGACATGAGTTAATACCAAAAAATTACCATTTACAATGGGAGAGGTATAATTATGGTCCTAGTAGATATTATTTAAGGAGCGTGTTACTCATATGGATACAATAGGGAAAATGGCATAGGTAGAGCCTAGGTGGCTAATCTATAGGGGTAAGTAGAGGGTTCATATCCATAAAGTTGTTTGTAGTATTTTACTTGTATCATGTTTTATTGTATATATATATATATATATATATTACTTGTATCATGTTTTATTCTATCATATATTTGATTTATGGATATATATATATATATATATATATATATATATATATATATATATATATATATATATATATATGTATATATGTATATATGTATATATGTATATATATATATATATGTGTATGTATATATATATGTATGTATATATATGTATATATATATATATGTATATATATATATATATGTATGTATGTATGTATGTATATATATATATATATATATATATATATATATATATATATATATATATATATATATATATATATATACATTTGTTGGTTTCTATTGATCATGAATGTTATGGATGTATATATTTTCTTGTTAGCACCTATTTTAATTTGTGTTACATGTTATGAGAAAATATGTGATGTATGTTGAATTATTTTCTAACAATTTGTGAACAAATGCACTATTTAAAATACTAATAGAATAAAATAAAATATAAAATGTGTAAAAAGATATATTAGATAAAAGAAGAGGAGATTTTATTACACACTAAATCATGATAGGAAATGTGAAGAACATAAATAAAGGATTAATTTTGTAAAATATACTTAAATCAATATTTGAAAAGTATGTAAAATGAAATTGGTATAAAAACATAAAATCAAGCTGAAGAATGTGTAATACAATTGAAGATAATAAAGAATAGAAAACATACTAAACTAATATGGGAAGTATGTGAAAGAAATCATAATATAAACCATAATTGTAATCACCTATCTTAGGACCTATTTTCACACTTATCTATACTTCATGTGGGTCAAAGACATCCCTAGTCATCCTTAAATTAGTTATAGACTCATTCTTATATCATATCCCTTTGTGCCTTAGGTTGTGCCACCTAGACACTAGTTCCATTATAGGGACAATATCACTACATGGTGCTAATGTCCCAATTTTGAAATTATTGTCATTTCCTTCTTTTTTCAACAAATGGATATCTTTCAAATCTTAGACCACCTAGGGTTATACTAGACCTCTTTTATCACCTACACAAGCACCATAATAATATATATACTTGAATTTATCCCTCTAACCACTAGATCGATAAGAGATACAAATTACGCATATAAACTTAGAACAAGTTGATTAAGGTTATTAATCCCTATTCTACCCCCCTAAAAAACATACTTTAGTACTTGTATCAATTGGATGCCCTATCAAGATAGAGGATTAGGGTTTACACATAAAATCAATCGAAATAGGTCATCTACATGGATAAAAAACTCATGCACGTAGGAATAAGCTTGACAGACCTAGACAAATGTGCACCTAGAAGTTTGGAATAGTACTGCATGGAGGACACTAATGCTAAAATAGTGACACTAGTACCACATGGTTATACTATCCAATTATTGTGGTATTATCTAGGATGGGTTTTTACACTAAGATCTTATTTACAACACTCAAACTAGCCTCTACCTTAATTTTGAGCCTCTAAATCATCCATCTCAACCATTTTTCCAACTAACTTCTCATTTACATTACTTATTTCTATTTTTAGAAAGATAAAATTTATTCAATTCTATAACAAATCAATGGTTTTATTTATTACATATTTATACCTCAATTTATTATACTCGGCCCTTTAATAACATAGGGATTAAAATCCATAAACCCTAAAAGGTTAAAACATATGGTGAGCATGACTTACTTCAAATATTACACAAACACTAACCTTAAATAACCCTAAGGTTTATGGTTCTAGCCTTTTAGGACCATCAACCAGGTTTATATTTCATATAATCATGATGATAATGATAGAATAATTTTTTCACTTATTATTGCAAAGTCCAATACTTTCATTTACATCTTTATTTCCTCTAATTTGGAATGATCTCAAGAAAGACATAAACACATGTTTACATTATGCTTTAAATAAAATCAAATATATTTCATATTTCATAGCATGTTATCTTTCTCTTATGTGAAATTCTATTAACAAGCAAACCCTTACAAACATAAAGGATATAACACATAAGCTAATAACTATGTTTCAAGTTTTAATGTCATATATTATGCACAAGAAATAATCTCATTCTCGTCATCATCTCCATGAGGGTGGTAGCTACATTCCCTCTAACCAGATCCATGTTATCACTCCTCCATGATATGAGGCAACCTATATTATGTTTACTAAGTCCCATACTTAGCCTGTCTACACCTTTCCCTTATAGGGTGTGCCCCTACATGTTAAATCAAAATTAGATATGGTTTGTACTTGTGAGACTCTAAGGGATCAAAGTATCAATATGAAAAAGATAATATCATAATGATAGAATAAAAACTAGTTATTAATTGAAAAGGTGACATTATTTACAAATCACATTACATGTAGAAAGTCTTTAGAATATGTTAGTCTAAACCGTGTATATGCATCTACACCTATAAAAATTGTGTCCAACACTCTCTCATATACAAATCATAAAGTATAACACAATGCATATATTATAAGTGACTCAAAAATCTTACAAGGGTACAATAAGAGTTTAATTAAGATACTAAGGGAAATGATTAAGGCTAATTTGATCAATTTCCCTCCTCTACACCCACTAAGAAGATCCAGATATTATTCTTTATATCATAGAGTGCATGGGAACCACATATATTCATATTTAGCATTGAAAAGGAAAAAATAATAGATAATGGATACATATGACTCTAAAAAAGACACATCATCTAAACAACATATAATGAAACATCTATAAATTAATAAAGGATCAAATTTAGGACTATAAAAATGGTTACCAAAGCACAATTTAGAACAAAAAAGGTTTATTAATCACAACTTGAGAAAGAAAAAGTACAACTAGCATAGGTAAATCAAGTAAAAGATGCAAATCTACCTCTCCAAAATGAGGCTCAACTTTTGTATTAGTATGGGTTTGGTCAAAAATATCTTCAACATTTTGATTATCATGGTTAAGTTTTGGTGAAGTAGGCCCAAGGCATCACTACTCATATTCTAGAAGT
Source organism: Torreya grandis (assembly GCA_037957365.1). NCBI lineage: Eukaryota > Viridiplantae > Streptophyta > Pinopsida > Cupressales > Taxaceae > Torreya > Torreya grandis. The sequence goes on along the minus strand of JARHVA010007740.1, from coordinate 315,406 downwards.
TAATAATGTTGGTCAACAAGGTTTGGGATTTATGGAACATCCTATGGCAGATCATTCATAAACATAGTTTATCAAGGTAGAATATCTAGATACATAAGAAATGTTATAAAGAGAGTAATAACTTATGTTGCAAAGTCAAAATCATGTTAATCCAACAAACATTATCATAAGAGGCTTTATAACAATAAAGCCTCCATGACACCATATGCTTATAGTAATCATAGTTTCAAATGGAAAAATCACATTCAATATTCCAAATCATAATTCATAAATGTCAACTCCATAGTATGAGGAAATTCCCAATGGTCATCTAGATATAATAGAAGTGAAAACTAGAATTCTAGTTATAAGGATTATTTTGATTTTGATGAATAATACTCAGATTCATACTACAACACCATTTAACCACAACATAACAATCAAATTTCACAAGAGATCATTTTTCCTTTATTTGACATAGGCCACATTGATAGTGGGTCTCCCATGAGACTCATTGGTTAGTATTATTCCTCCCTACTTATATATACTTTCCTTATTTATTTATCCTTGTATATAGTTTCATTTTCATGTTTATTTTACAAATATTATTTATATAAAATATAAAAATGATATAATATGTCAAAAAACACAAAAACATTCAAATATTTACTCAAAAAAATAAAATTATATATTGTATGCATTTCCATGTTTACACTTTTTATATTTTCTAGACATTACATCTGATGGATATCTTAATATAGTTATTTTTATCATACATATATGCTTCAATTATTTTCTTTGAGTGCTTGTAAATAACTACAGGACTCAGTTCCACTACATCGATCCATATTTTTTTATCTACCCACTAGGGCATATACATAGATACACAAGTTCTTCATTTAACACATTCTCCTATTTTGGGGCACCCTATACATAGTTTCAATTACCAAATTACATATTTATATACTTAACATCACATATTTAGAATTTTTATATCTTGATATTGATCATGCTACACCTACTTAGATTTTTTCTAGCTATTACTACTTTAAACTCAGTAAATGTACATCTTAGCTCTTACATAGATTTGTATTAAATGTTCATGCACACTTTAATTTATAGTTTTCCTAGTTTATACTTGATTGTGTATATTTGATTCTTCTATTCAATGGAATTTTAATATGCCATTTCTCTATGGCTATATGCCTCTTCTATTCACTGTATGTATGATTTAGACATGCACCCATGTCCTTATGTGTGATTTATTTATTGTTTATACAGACATTTGAAAAGGTACTTCTATATGGATCTAAGCCCACTTACTTGTTGTTTGCATATGTGGGAGTTTGAACAAGTACTTATATGTCTTGTTTTCTCATATTTAATGGCATGCACCCATGTCCTTTGTATTATAGCCCCTTGGCTTACTTTGTGTGCCACATACATTATTTATATATGATTTCTTATATGCATCATGGCCATGACACTCATCTCTTTATTTTTACACACACTAGTTTTATATTCCATGAGGGACCTCATACATCTCTCCTTACTAATTACATTCTAGGATGGGCATCATGCCCCATCCCCCTAGATATCTACTCAATTACTACTTTGATTTGTTTTTCGTATACATTGTTATATTTATCTTGATAGCCTTGTGAATATTAGACATAACATACATTGCACATTAAAAACTTATTCTTAGATTATATTACATTCCTATGTTATGTATTCAAATTATATTGGATTATTACACATATATCATATATGCTCTAGATAACACACATCTTGTATAAATTTTTATTTTGAGGACAAATTTTTTATAGTTTCAACAACTCCCCTTAAAATAAGGGGAATTTATAGAGGTTTTTCATAGATATAAAGCAATTAGAATAAACTTAGAGTATAATTTTCATTGCACAAGATCATATTACGAAAATCAAACTTAGCTAAACATAGTGGGAAATAGTGAGATAAAGATTAGTTATAGTTGCACAAAAATCAAAATAGTCAAACATTAGCACCAAAATTTGAACACTAACACCACATGGTTCTATTATACAAGATATGGCTCTACTGTCCAATATCCCTAATTTAAAAAAAAATATAGATTGGCTAGAATAGTATAGTAGCTATAGTCTAGGTTTACATAAGTTCAATTGTAGATTTACCAATTTTTCTTAGTTTTAATTAGATTCATATTAGGGTCATCATGTGTGACATGACTATTTACATTTATAGTTCAAATACTTAGATATATATATTAATAAAACTCAATATAGAATCCATATTCTCAAATATTATATTTGGGGGCATGTACATGGCACATTTTTTATGAATGCTCACTTCTACACTAGTTGCTCAAATGGAATGAAAAAATCCATGTCATTATCTACATTATATACATCAGACACCATGTTATAGGTTACACAGCATACTCATGTCTTAATCTATCTACATTGGTTAGCATTCCCAAGTGGTCTAGAGTCATCTAATATACCTAAGTGGCCATAGAGCCAACATCTCAAGTTACACAATTTTAGTTACATTTTGTAGTTTTAGTTTTAGATGCATCTACTATATAGGGATAGTCAATGATGGTGTCATAGTATACTTGAGTTATTGATCCAACTATATGAGAGGGTTGGACACACCATTAGTCTAATCCAAGATATTCATAGGTCATGATCCATAAACTAGGAGTGGGAAATGATGGATTCAAAACTAGATTAAGCTATTGAGCCACCCACACATTTGGATTGAGAAAGGCATCATCTGAGTACAAGTTATTCATGATTGATAATTATAAACATTCACACACATAGTTTATCACCAAGTTTATCCCTTAGGTTACGTACCCATTAAGGTGCATTCATTCCTTTCCTCTCTCTTTACTTAGTTTTATCTCATTACCCAATTTTACTTCTTTACTCAATTTTGTCTTTACTTTTGATATCTCTTAAGTAAGGATTGATATATGCATGGTTCACTTGTAGTACACATAATGGAGCATGTTTCACATGCTCAAGTATAGATTCATAGGCTTCACCTCTTAGGTAAGTCTATGTGAACCTATTTTTCCTTTATCCTAGTCATTTTACTTTGATGCATTTCTATAATAAAAGGCGGGAAAATGTAATCATCTAAAAATGACACTTGAGTGCTAAGAGTGCTACTTGAGACCACTTATCCCTAACTTAGCTCTAAACCTATCTTAGGGACTATTTTCACATTTATCTAGCCTTCATGCAGGTTACATGCATCCTTAGACATCCATAAATCATTCCTAGACCCTCATTCTTATATCCTATCCTTTTATACATCAGGTTTTGCCAATGAGACACTAGCACCATAATAGGCATAGTAGCACCACAGGGCACTAGTGTCCCAATTTTGGCACTACTATCCTTTCCCTTATTTTTCCACAAATGGATATATTTTCAAATCTTAGACAACATAGGTTTTTACTATACCTATTTTATCACCCATATAAGCACCAACATAGTATATATACATGACTTTTATCCCTCTAACCACTATATGGAGAAGAGATACAAATTACACATACAAACTCAAAATAAGTTATACATAATTAAGGTTATTAATACCTATTATACCCCACTAACAAACACACTTTACTACTTGTATCAAATATATTCCATAAAAATATGGAGGATTAGGGTTTACACATAAATTTAGTCAAAACAAGTCATCTACATGGATCCAAAACTCATGCCTACTAGAACAGGCTTGAAAAACCTAGACACATGTGCATCTAGAAGTTCAAAATAGTACTAAATAGAGGACACTACTAGATAAATAGGGATACTAGTACCACATGACACTACTATCTAATTAGGATGCTACTATTCAAGAATGGTTTTGACACATGGATCCTATTTGTGACAACCAGACCAACATGTGCCTAAGTTTTTAGCCTCTAGATCATTTGTCTTAGTTGTTTTCTAGCTAAGTTCTCATTTACATTATTTATTGATATTATTAGAAAGGTCAAATTTAGTCAATTTTGTAATAAATTAGTGATTATATTTATTGCATATTTATACCTTGATTTACTATACTCAACCCTTTAACAACCTAGGGATTAAACTCCATAAACCCTAAAAGGTTAAAAAAATAATAAATTAAGTATTTAGAAAGAGTATAAAAATGGAAGGTAGATTAAAGGTAATAAAACATGAAATGTAATAAATTAGGATGGGAAGTATGAAAATGATATGTAAATCAAAATGTAAGACACACTATATCAATTTGATAAGCATGTAAAACAAGATGTAAATAAAAATAGAATGTACATATCAAGAGTTATAGTTATTTTTGTGACTAATCATGGTATGGAGGTGTTAAGAATATATTGTGAGAAAAGCCTAGTCCTATCTAATGTCTTACACTAAAACTCACAAAATAAAACCCAATGACGTAGATGATATATTGGGAACATATTTAAGAAATAAGGATATGTTTGTGAGGAAGGCTTGGTCCTATCCAAGGTCTTATATTATAACTCACAAAAGAAAACCCTAGAGGTATGATCAATTAACAAAACATATACATCAACGAGGAATATTGGGATTATTGTAATGAATTAAGGAGTGGTAAAATCATGACATCGGTTTTTGTAATAAAACCTTAGTACGATAAATACTAAGTAAATAGGGACACACTAAGAGTCTAGTGGATGTTAAATGTAGAAAGTATTTGTTCATAGTAAGGACAAAATTTGATGGGCAAATAAGTGTAGTACTAAGATTAACTCATGAAATTTAAATATATAATAAAATTAAAATGGACCTACCTTCCCACATCATGTTTTCCATTCCTTAGTACCCCTTACAGATTCACCAGTCTACTATAAATATTATGTACTTACATAAAAAAGTTGGTAGCACTATATATTTTGAAATCTCATATTCTAATCTACTAGCCTACAACCCTAATGGACCTTAGCTCTATTGTGAAGGAAAATATGGAGTTAAACCTTCAACTAAAAATAATAGATGTGTTAATATATGAATCATGTATTTTGGTGTGATTTTTGATTTTTTAATGTTCATTTTTTCCATTTCATCATTGCCTTTTGTTTAAATAATTTAGCTTTTAATTTTTTATAGATTTTTTTATTCTTCCTACATACAGCTATGGAACAACAAATCATGAGTGATATAAGTGACAAAAATAAATGAGCTTTAGGTTTTGTTTATAGGAGAAAACATGCCTAGAGATATTGACATATTTTACTAAATAATTAGGATTTCCTAAAAACCAACATGCAATCTCAAGTCTTAACTATATGTGTTCTTAGTATGAAAAAGGATTAAAGGGGAATATATATATATATATATATATATATATATAAATATATATATATATATATATATATATATATGTATGTATGTATGTGTGTGTATATATATATATATATGTATGTATGTATGTATGTATGTATGTATGTATGTATGTATTGATACAAAGAGAAATATAAGTTAAGAAAGGGATAGGTGTTTTAGAGCCATGTCACAATAATAACTATATTGTTTTTAATTGACATAACAAACACAAGAAAAATAAATCTAAGAAAATTTGAGATAAAATTTAAATCATACAAAAATAAATTAAACTAAAAATAAGATTAATGTATGAGAAATAAAAAAGATGTTAAAGATAAATTAACGTATGAAGAGAAAATAATCAATGAGAAATTTAAATAAGCAATATTTAATATCCATATATGTTCATAAATCTAACCCAAATCATATAATAATGTGATATAACACCATGATATGTTCACAAATACTGATAAATATCTCAACAAATATCATCCATAACATCTAATACATCCTTGTGTAGCTGAATTATGACATTAATCAGAGTCTCATCAATATTCACAAGAATTTGTGAAAAGACTTATTTCCATATCATCTCTATAGATAAGGTAGGTATATTAGAATCAAAATTATGCTCATGAGGTACCTCCTGTGTGGGATACTAAATGCAAAGAAAAGGTGTGTAAATGTGAATGGTATATGTAGATATATGTAAATATATAGTTTATGGATAAGTAGGAGCCTTTGTTCATGAATGAATTCAAATATGAGGTTGAGTTGGTGAAACATCTATCAGTATGGTGTCTAGTACATTGATGCCAAAGACAACATACTTCTCCATATTGGGGAATTTACTCTAGAAGTATCTTAGGAAGTGGTATTCTCTTGTATTTTGCCTATGTTATGGTTGGAAAAAGTGTATCAATGTATTACATAATTTTTTGGAAATGAGTATAAAATGGTTACATGTACCAGGAAAGTAATAAGTAAATCTAGTAATAGATGGTGAAGGCTACTTATTTGTGGTATAACAAGTTTATTACTCTTGGTATGCACTACAATCCTTGGCCCAATGACCAAAAACTCAATGGATCTCATAATAAGGCTCATCTACCAATAAGAGAACTCAAAATAAGGTCAATAATAGGTTGGATTGTATTAAATAATGAACTCATAGTGGGTCGAATAAGTATATAACACTATTATATGGAAATTATAAGGATTTGTGTCTCACTATGAACTAAAAATTATAAGGATTTATGTCTCATTAAATATTGTATATAACACTATTATATGGAAATTTAACACATTTCCATTATGAGGAAGTGACTTCTCTCATGCAATATGTCTAGGGTCGACTCGGTAAGATATTGTAAGATAGCGTAAATTTAAATATCATGACATTCACATTTATCTTGACAAGGGGAACCTTGATAGGAATCCAAACACAAATTAATATATGAATTTATCTTCATTCATATACTTATCATGTACTTTTCATGGATTCAATATTGCATTCAGAATATCCAAGCATGTTGATAAAATCAAGGGAAGTAACATAAGTGCATGATCCTTCATCAATTACAGCATGTTTAACTTAGATATATCCTATTTTTACTATTTATAATGTGTTATAATGTATTCATGGAGTTTTCATTAATTTAATTATTAATTATCTTTGATTTTCTTGAGGTTGAGTTCATGAGTCATGTACTTGAGAGACCTAGTGTGAAGGTATAGGCTTGGTTACATGATAAGGTGAGCAATCTGAGGCTTGTGAGAAGAATATTGGTATTGTGTGATCATGATATTAGGTTTTATGACATGATTATGAGGTTTTTAGAGTAGTTAAAGTGGTTTCAAATTATGTTTAAGGTCTAAGTGTGATTGGTAATTCAAGGCCTAATGTGCAAAGAGACCTAGTGTGGCCTAATGAGGGGTCAAGTTCAGTTTCCAAGGTACTAAAACTAATGATAGAATTTTAAGAGGTGTGATATGTTTTTTAAAGTGTGTTTACCAAGTCTGAGGTCAAATTTTGAAGGATAAAGCATGAAAAATGGGTTTAAGGTCTTTTGAGTGATAAAACAGAGTGTTTTAAGCTTGAGGTGGTTTTTCTTGTGCTTGTTGACACATTAAAATATTTCATGAGGATATAATTAGTTCATGGTATTTTTGGAAGGGTCCTAGATCAAATTTCCTAGCATTATTTTTTGGGTTGAGGGACTAAACTTTATGAACAATTGTTAAGAGTGAAAGGCAGTCTAAACCCTCCTAAAACCCTCATAGTGACCCGATGGTGAATTTTTTGTTTTTAAATACTTAGTATGTATGGTTATGGCTTGTTTGATGTTTGTATGTTTTATTTTACTATCTTAGGGTTCTCTAGGTAGGATTTAATGTTTATAAAAGTGAGTGGAAGCTATAGTAAATCCCTTATTTCTTAAATTTTTGATGTAGTAGGCAGGGTTGACTAATTCAAAGCATGAAAATGATTAGAGGATGATGTGTGAGAATTATATATTATGCCCATGGTTGTTTTTTATCATATTATAGCCTTAAAATATGATAAAATGGTCATGGAAGTTGACCTATTTCTTAAAAACCTAGTGTGGTAGATAGTGAGAAAATCCAAATAAAAGTGGGAATGAGATTAGGGATGTGTTTCCATGGATTGTGGATAGATACAATTACACTATGTTGTTTTTAAATAAATGTAACACATATAATTATTGGATATAATATTTTTATGTGTGTGTATGGAAAAAATTTGCTCTCAAACTAACTTTTCTAATATAATGAGGTTTATGTAAATTAAAGTTATGATATTGGTTTGTAAGACCAATATTTATATTATAACTTATAATATATTTGTTTCAATATGTTATAATAATATTTTTGGTTCATATAAATTGATTTTAAGTTCATAAAATTATTCACACGAGTGTTCTAAGTCATTTTTTTATGACTATGTTTTAAAGTTTTTGACAGTTCTAGGTAGTCATCTAGTAGAGATGAGAATGAGGTGATTTTCCTAGAGTTAAAGAGTCTAATGAAAATGAATATGTTTTGATGGTATCTTATTTTATTATGAGTTAATTTATATCAATGAAATTTTATTGTATCTATGGTGGTGGTTAAATGTTCATGACTGGGTTTTGAAGTTAATTGGCAGTTTTGAGTGGTCATATTGCAAGAGTGAGTTAGAGGCTTTAAGCCTTGTGTTGCAATGTTTAAAGAAAATTTTTATGACCATAATGTCATTAATTTTATATCCATGTGTTTTAATATTTTTTTTTGAGAAAATTTGTTGTGTTCTTTAGTTTTGGTTGGTAGACTTTTTTACTTTGAGAAGGCCTAATTGTGAGTAGGCTTAATAGTGTGGTTCAAGGAGTGAAATGATATAAATGGTGTGGGGGAATTAAGGTGATATTATAATGGGTGTAACTTAAGTTTTTTGGAATTTTTTCATCCATTTTTGGAGTCTAAAAATGTTCCAATTTGTTCAAATTAAAATGTGTGCTTTGAGAAGGCCTAATTACATTAGGTCTCCTTCAGACCTAATGGTGGTTTTGGTCCTTATGCGTGGTGGCTGACCTATGTAGTGGTTTTTTCTACTATGAAAAGTATTTTTTGATATATTCCAAGGGTTATCTAAGTATGGATATATTTTTCCTACCAAGGTATGTGAAATCAAAAGTCAACTATAAGAAGAAGGTCTAATAGGCCTAATTTGACTAGTTAGAATATTGAGGGAATGAATGAATGAAATAGAGGTTTAGAAAATATGTAGAGGCATTTAAGACCATAATATAGGTGTTTTTAATATTTCATGAAGTTATAATATTGTTTATATAGTTGATGAGTAAGTTCATATGACCTAATTATGCCAAGAAGAGGGATAATTGAGTAAAGAGGCCTATTAGGATATTTGAGAGGGACAGGAGAGTCTGAAGAGTAAAATAAGGTTATTATAATTAGTTGAATAAGAAAAAATTATCCAAGGGTGATAAAATGTTCTATGTTATTTATTTGGTTCTGAGTCACCTAGGGGTTTGGTGCCTCCTTACAAGTTGGTGCTTGTTAAAAGCCTAGTTCAGTTGGTGCTTGACTAATGAGGGGTTGGTGATCTTTGTGGAGTTGGTGCCTCAATAAATTTAATTCATTTATTATAGTGATATAGTCTAATAAGTGTGTTAGTTAGTTTTATTACCCATGAGGGTTTTCCATATAGATCTTGTGTTGATGTGTTATGTTCCTACTTCATGCTCATATGAATGGTTGAATATACATTGCTATATCTCTATATTAGTTTGAATGGTTATTTAATGATAAGTGGAATTGAATGAATTTTTTTTACACTAATTCACCCCCCTTAGTGGTTGTGCTTCCAACATTTACTCTAATGAATAATGATGGATCATCCACACAAAGCAATATCTCATGATGAATCATGGAAGATATAGGAAATTTGAGTGAAAGAGAAGTGTCCACTATTTCATCAATGTGGATAGAAATTTATTTGAATTATATAAGGATGTTATCTTTAGATCCTAACAAGTTAGACTATTTCCCCATGATTGGAGGATTATGGATGTTCATTTAAGTAATAATTTAATTATTTTATTATGATGATGCGGATAAGTTATCATAAGTTCTAAGAAAGGAATTTTAAATGGAAGATGTGAAAGTTCAGATATGGGATCTCAATCATCATAAAATATTAGATTATTATTGGATAAAGGTGCATAATGTTATAATAAATCCTTTAAATGTGGGTTTGAATTCTATTGAAATTTATGTTGATAGGGTATATTTGTTTTAGGTTTGGTTACTATGGGTTGACTAACTGTAGGTTCTTGTGTTATCTTAGGTGATGTGGTTGTATCTTTGGTAATTTTTTGTGCATGAGTACAAGCAATAAAAATTGAATTTTGTGGGGAATCCACTTGAGGTATATAATTTTATGGGAGTAGAGATTATATAAATGATATGAGAGGTATTTCCTATTTTCATTATTGGAGTTGATACTTGATTGTTTGTTTATTCCATATGCTTGAGTTTCATGATAGGAGATGGGTAAGAGTCTTGAAATGTGTGGAAATTTGGAAAAAAAGTATGGTTGGAGGATGTATATTGATAAATATAATAAACTAATGTCCTCATATTATTTATTTTGACAACATTCTCATCATTTGTGTTAGGATCTTTAGTAATTTTAACATTATTGGTAATAGGAGGATGATTAGTGTTATCTTGATGGTTAGGGATTGGATCATTGTAAATGAATAAGTGAAAATTGGCTTGAATTAAAGATTCATCTTTAGTTTTAGTTTCATGAATCTTAGCTGTTAGTTTGTAATATTTTTGTTGTTTATGTATGAGTGTTTCATGCTAAAATTTAGGTCTAAGGAGGTAGTGCATAACAAAATTTTGTAATTGGATACATATTTTATGATAATGGCCCAAATTTTCATGAAACCAAACAACATTTGTGGGATAATACCAATGTTTTATAGGGCATGTAGGATCAATATCTTTTGGGGAAGGTTGTGGAAGATGATTGTGAATTTTTACTAAGGAAATAGTTTTGTGTACATCCATATTATGCCCTAAAAATATGGAACTAGGATGAAAATTATTATTATTTGGCATTGGATTATTATACTCCATAGAATTTCTTGTAACAATTATTTAGATAATGTGTATGGATTCATAAGTATCTGTAACACCATCATTCATTAGATGTTTATTCTTATCCTTCACAAGCATTTGAGTACTCATTAGAGGGTGTGAAGGATAAAATTGATGTATTAGGAAATATTGACATTTAGCATGGTCCACAAGCTCTTCCAAGGATTTTTTATAAATGGCCTTAACATAATATTTTAGTTTGAGATGAAGAGAATTATTGAATAAGTGGAAAAGGTGTTAATCTTACATATTATGCTTGGATTTGTTAAACAATGATTTTCATTATTTAATGAACACTTATGCCATTTTATATTCTAATTGTTTATAGTTGATAAAGTGGGATAAGTTATTTTCCAAAAGATCACTAGTTTGAAATTTTTGAACCAATGCATTGACTAAGTCCTCTAACCTAGTGATGGAATGAGTTTTAAGTTAATTATACCAATATAAAACATCAATTGAAAAGGTTTTAACTAAGAGTTTGGTGGAAGAAAAGATATTAAATTTAACCCAATATTTATATATATTTCCAATTTTTTCAAATGCAAAGTTGGATTCGTGGATCCATTATAAGTGATAATGGGGACTATACCACCTATGTCAATGTTTGTAATTTGTTTTGTAAGTGTTTAATATTTTTATTAATAAATGGGTTTTGTAGTATAAGGTTACCATGTGCATCTCTAGGGGAGGTGGGGGGAATTGGTATTATTCACTCCTCATTGAGTAGGTTAAGGTTGGTTTTGGATATGAAATAAATTTTTTTACATTTACATCATTTGGTTTGAATTATTAGTTTGAAAATTATCCATTTGATTGAGCTTATAACATTAATTGATTAGTTTGAATGGTATTATGACTAGTAGAAGCATAATTGGATGCATTATTATTATGCAAGGTATTAAGAGTTTGAGATGTACTAGTAACATGAGATGTGTTAGTGGAATGAGAAGTACTAATAGTAGTATATGTATTATGAGTTGTATGGATTTGGGTATTAGTGTGGGTATTTTGAGTAGACCCAATAAAATTTACACCTGCCATATTTTTAGAAATACATGGCATGGAAGTGAAATAAGACATGGAGGATGACATCATACCATTTTATGGAAACATGAGAAAGGGTAAAGGTGTGGTAGAAGTCATAAAATGAATTGTCCAAAATCCTTTGGAAAATCTAGGTGAAGGTGAATGGGGTTCACCAATATAAGGTCCCATAATGAGGTTATAGATGACTATAGGATACTTACTTCTATGTTGGGGATTTTCATTGATGAAGTGGACCATTTAAACTATGTATTTAAGGTCACCTTTATCTTATATGGTTTGCATGGATAAATGGTTAAGTATCATGGAATATGGAGGAATCACATAATTGGTAATTCTAGTGGTAACATGAATATTGCTTTGATCAAGGTTGGTCACCAATAAATTATATTAATAAGTTTATTATGATTATTTAAACTTATCATTTTAGTTTTATTTTGATTTGTATCATGATAAAACAAATGCCTCATGATGAAACGATTAAGTTATACACTTATTGAAGAATGGAAAAATCTATAAAAGACTGGGTCGATCAGGTTAACTTATTTTCATAGGAAATAAAATAGAGTAGTTTGTAAAATATTAGGTCATGTAATTCAACTTATTTCCATAGGAAGGAAAATAAATAAATCTATAAAAGATTGGGTTGAGTGGGTCAACTTAGTGTTATCTACTAGAATTACACCCTTGTGAAGGTAGTTTCAAGACTTCATAGTCTAAAGTAACATGGATACAATGAGAGGTCATGGGTGGCCTAATATATGGATTAAATATCTATATTTTAAGGGTTCTCCCCTTAATGTATCATTTAGGCTCTATATTCTACACCACCATCTTTTTAAAGAAAAGGGAAGAAGATAAACTGAAAGGAAACCTATCTAACTAAGGTGATAAACCAAAATATGTCCTTCACTTATATAGTATTCACTAATAATGCTAAATTAAAAACATGTACCTAATTTAAACTCTAAAATTAAGGTCTCCAAGCATCAATATTTCACATAGAGGCTTATCTTGATACATGATCTAAGGTAGTTGATCAATAGGTCTATCAAAGAAACTAAAAAAAAGACTACACTTGTCATACAAGACTATTCAAGAACACTATGCAACATATAAATATGAAATATAACTTCAAAATAGGTAAAGAAGAGAGAAAAAAATGAAATGAATCATGCACTATCACTATCATTCATCAACTAACCATGAATATACACTATTCATAAGCTTTGAGGAGGCATGAATTCATTTTTATTCATTAGAAAGAGGAAATTACAAGTGGTTTTTTTATCAAGGCCATGTAAAACCTTAATTTTATGATTCTATAAAATTCCAAAATAGGCTTACATATAGAGAAAAAGAGAAAGGAGAGAGAGACAATGTAAAAGCCTAAAAACTAGGAAATGTGACATCCACTAGGTTATTATCCAACTCCAATGTAGTGTTTCCTTGATTATATATTTTATTCCTTATAAAATTTTTAGTATGGGTAGATAATTACTTGTGTTGAATTTTTTAATAAGTTATTAACATTCATTTCTAGACTTTGACCCATACAATATCCTATATCTTTGTTTGCCTACCCCTATATTCTTGGTGAAGCAATCACCTCCTTGAAAATAGGCCTTATAGTCTTAGTTGATGCTTATTTAATATATTTATTTAAACACTCACCAATTATTTATGAGGTCTTTCCATCTTTCTTGGCTTGTTAGAAGGCTCATTAATGCATCTTTGAGCCTTTCAACATGCTAGGTGTAGGAAGGAAGGAAGTTAGGAGTGTTGGAGACCTTTTCAACATTTGTATCCTTCCAACTAATATTAAAACTGACCTATGAATTTTTATTTATTATTATATGGTTTATATTAAACATTTTGGATTTTAAGAAGCTTTTTTAAATCCTTATCTGATTCTTTAGTGATTTGACCACTTGAAATCTTTCATGTCCAATATGGTGTAGAAGGTGAAAAATTGAGTTTTCCTTTAAAAAATAATTTATCCTCCATGGATGTCTTTTAAACATCACATAATACCTAAAAAATTACATTTGGATCCATAAAACCCTATAAAAGATGAGATTTTGCTCTTACAACATGCATTTCTCCATATTCCTTGTAGCCCTAAAAATTGGTAAAGCTCCTTGTCAATAAGATTTTACAGACTTTACTAGAAAAAAAAACACATTTTTTAGGACCTTCTATCCCCTTATATATACATAAAAAAATTTAAGATCTAACTCCAAGTGAAATTATCTCTTTTATATCATTTTTCTATCCAATTGGGCCTAATTAGGCCTCCTAGGCCTAGAAACAAAGATTTGGCCCAAATGACCACCCACACATTTTAGACCTAAGAAAAATGTGTGATTAATTTTACCTATCCTAATAAAATACTCCATGAAAAATTTCAAGTTTTGGGTCCTTGTGTAGATGGGTAAACCATGAAAAGTCCATTGGTAAGCCTAGATGCTTGTATGCACTTGAGGTGTTGTTTAAGATATTTTTCATGCAAATTTTAATTTTTAATGATTTAATGTGACTTTATGAGACTTTTATAACCATTAAAAAACTAATTCTTTGATTTTAAATACTCTTATTTCACTATTATGTCTTCACCATTGATTCTTGGCTTTCAAAACTAAGTTCTCTCACCTTTTGAGCTAGTGGCCAACTTGTAATGACTATATAACAAATTCAAGGACTTGTATATGAGTTTGAATTATTTTGGAACCTATTTCAAGTCCCCATATGAATCTAAATTTTTTTTTGATATCACTCCACAACTTATGCCCTCACAAACAAGATTAAAACTACATATTTTTCCCTATACCGTATGGTACTATACATGCACATGTGAGCAAACATAAGGAAGTGAAGCTCAGGGGAGTTTTGAGTATTAATATGATCATTTTCATGTCAAATTATTTCATTTAAGTCATAAATAAACATATATTCTCCATTGGGTTAGTTTAAGGGATTAAGGAGGGTTTTAAGTTGTTTAAGTTTTTAACAATGGTTCATAAAGGATAGGGGTCCATTCCAAAAGCTAATGCTAATAATTTGTATTAGGGGGACCCATATAACATATCCTATTGGATTTAGTTCTCATTAAAAACATCATTAAGTTTCTTATCAAAAACTTGACCTCTTCGAGCTCCTTCTCAATCAAAATAGGGTTATATGCCTTGTAGTTGATTATTCATAAAGTTGTGTGACCCAATGCCTGAACCAATGTCATATTTTTTAATAATTGTATCCCTTAAAACACATCAAACAACTTCAATCTACCATGAAACTCCTGCAACAAGATCTAACCTCTCCAAATTTGCCTCTCAGCTCATGACTATGTATGAAAAGGCTGAGAAAGGCCATTATGAGTTATAAAACATATAAACACACTTTCATAGAAAATGAAGTTATTAAAAGACTAAAATATATATGAAATGGTTTATCATGACCCTCCATAAGCACTAACTTTCAAAAAGGTCCAAAACTTTGAATTATCACCATTGAGGGTTTTTATGAAAATAATGTATGTTGACCCTAGAGGCCTATAAAATGAGTTTATCAACATAAATTCATACCTTATCTCATGATAAAATCTTTTTTAGATATTAATAAATGTCACCTACACTCTTATTCACTATCATACTTCTAAATTTGGTGATAAAAACACTCTTCTCACTTATGCTTGTGAATGGCCCTGTAGGTCTCTAAAAGACTATGTTAGTAGACTCTTTATTATCCTTTATAAATAAAATATTGATAGACAATTCTAATGAAATGTATTCCACTAATTTATCTCATCCAATATCATCTCCATTACACTTATTACAATCACATCCATGACCTCTATCCACATTCTTATTTCAAATACAGACTGCCTGTAGTTATATAATCATTGTATGTGTGTATTTTCCACTCTTGGATTACATAGATAAATTACATTAAATAATAACTTGAATAGATTTATATCAGGTTTTTAAAACCTATTATCATATTTTAAAAAATTCATTAAACCCATCACTGAATGTCTCAAAGAAGACATCTCATGCACTTAGCATAGGTTGATTGTGTCTTCAACTTGCTTGACTGTAGGTTCACCAGGCTTGACTGTAGCTATTTAAGGCCTATGAATAAATTAATGAGAGATATCTTACTATACAAGACTATTTTTAACCTTGTTTCCAACTCTACAAACTTCAATAAATGACTATTAATCTAGACTTCTAACTCATCATTGTATCCTTTAACACCCGTGTCCTTCAAGCTCAGTTAGGTTGAGCTGTTAGTGATGATTTGGAGATTTTGACTATAGAATTACAAATTCACTTGACTTAATTTAATTTTTAATCTCATTTTGTATTAAATATATTAATTCTTATAGCTTACTCATCCATCTCATAATTTCATCTTCTCCTTACTTTATTAACCTTCACAAAAAGATCATGTTGTATAAAAGACTATTGACTGTGCTAAAATACATAGCTATAGATGCACATTTTTACTTATTGGACTGTAGATTAAAAATGTCATTTTATTTATCTTATTCTCCCAAAATATATAATACTAATCATTTATCTCATTTATGATTATTGATGCATACCATTTTCCTCAATGACCCTAACATAATATTTTCTTGAAGTAGACTAATAATGGATGACTATTGTAGGTGCATATTCTACCCTTTTAGAAATCTGTATAGATAGAGGAAGAATATATGACAAGGTTTATAATATGATAAACATGATTCCATAACCCTATATTAAATCTAACTCACCCCACCAAATTGGAGGAACATTCAAAAGCTTGATTAATAAGGAAACCAAATCATGAAATTACATTAAAAATTGCTAAATAACCTTAATATCTATTTAATTGGGTTTTAAGGTCTTCTTATATGCTTCTATATTGTACCTTGGATACCTTATGATCATTTTAATCCCTTAAATGGAATTATTTCACACTAAATATTCATATTGACACCTCATAAACAAATTTTTGGAGCACACAGTCCTTTAAGACTCTATCAAGTTGGTAATAGAGTAATACAGAGTTTTGACTATGTATTTAGGCATATAAAGCTCCATATATATATATATATATTTAGAGCTCATAAATAAATTTGTGGAGCACATAGTCCTTTAAGACTCTATCAAGTTGGTAATAGAGTAATACAAAGTTTTGACTATGTATTTAGGCATATAAAGCTCCAGATATATATATATATATATATATATATATATATATTTGGAGCTTTATATTGGAGCTTTATATAGAGTAATACAAAGTTTTGACTATGTATTTAGGCATATAAAGCTCCAAATATATATATATATATATATATATATATATATATATATATATATTTGTCTCATATTTTCATTATTCATCTTTAATACCTTATGAACATTTGGAACAACTTAATTACCTTCAATCAAACTTCCTTATCTTCTTGGCTCCTCATAGCTCCTGTCATTTTCCATTTTGACCTTGTTCTAACTTGTTCATTAGACCTACAAGTGTTCCTTTGAGATTTAAAGGAGCATGGTCTTAAGACCTCACATGGATTATATTATAAAGGGTAAATATATAATTTATCACATTTTATAAATATTCTAAGATCATGAAGACCTCACTAAGATGCTCTCACACTTTCAAAAACTCATTAGACCTATAATTATACCTTGTGAAAGACCCCATTTCACTCAAGCTACCTATAAGAAGCACTCTTTCATATAAAGGTAAATTATTTTTTTTTCATGAAATAGGTGTATCATAATTTAAACATTAACCTAAGAAAACTTTGAACATGAATACACTCAACTTATATATCAAACATGCTTAAAAACTATCATCCTTAACAATCAAGATATGCAACCAGTTTTTTTACAAAATAATAATTATCAAGATAAAGTAACTAATTATTACACCATGAAAAATGTCTTATTTTACCCTAAAATAATCCCATGTTATCCATTTTTATCTATCGATCTCTGAAGTGAAGAAACATAGACAAACCTAGACCCTATCTAGATGACTAGGACATAGTGAGCCCCTTACACTCTTAGCAATTATTCATAAATATTTGGGGATGAATATAAAAAATAATTCCACTATATTTAATTTCATTATTTTATATATACTTTCTCAATATTTTTTTACCCAAATCTCTCTCTCTTGATTGTACTGAGTAAAAATTGATGACCTTCTTAGAGCTGCCAAGGAAGTTGATATGAGAGATAAGCTAGTTTTTTTAATTTTGAAAATTTAATCTCATTAAAAACCATGGATTTTAATTTTTAATGAAAAAATAAGGTTATTAATATGAATAAATTTTAATTATACCTTTAACAACTATATAGATAGCCTTAAAATAGGCCTTTTTATACTAAAACTACTAAAATCACCTTAAAAACATGATGCAATTACTAAAAAAAGTATTAATTTAGATATTTTAATGCTTTAAAATTTGCATAATGATGTTATTGTGACATTATATTTCCATTATCATGTAAAACTTTCTTTATACACCATAAAGTCTTCCAAAATTCAATTAACTAGGTTATGAAGTTAGTCAAGCATATCACCAGTCAGTTTGATCAATTGTAAATCATGACATGACCTTAAAATAGGAAATTAGGATTATAAAGATGATCTAGACTCATTTATTCACTTTAAATAACCTAATATAGGTCATGAGGTGACTAGAGAAGCACATGACCATGATCATCAAAACCTTAAATTCATCAAATTTACCTTAAACTTTGTTAACCAAGGTTTTGGTTGACATTTTAAAATAGATTACAGGAATAAAATAGTAGCCAACATGGAAAACAACATGCCAAGAAAATTTTTAAGTGATAGGGGTGACAATTTGACCTAGGAGGTCAAAATTATCAATATTTTAGTGACTTAGCTAGGAAGCATGCGTGTTATGCTTATGAACTAGATAATTGACATCTCTATAAAACTCATGGAGTATTTATTACACTCTTAAACAATCATGATTATACCTTGACAAATGACCAAAAATATTGACTCAAGATAATACAATTATTTTTTTCTCAAATATAAGAAAAGAAAAGACAATAAAGCAAAGTAAAGAAACTAGACTAACAAAAAACCCATGCTAGCTAAACAATTATTTAAAACAAAACATAAGAAAACTAATGTTCTACAATAATACTTGGAGGAAAGCTAAACTGACTACAACTAACCTACAAATAATCCTCCTCCAAGATCAAAAATAATGTTTTTTGGATCACTTCCTTCATGAAGTATGCAATGGTGTATGAAATCACATATAATTAACCTCTTACTTGGTTGAGGAAACATCCTAAATACCAACACATTTGATATATCTTGTAACATATCTACATTAGTAAATAGATCTCCAATGAACACATATTGGTCCTAGACTTCAATCTCTACCTTCTATAGTTTTTCTTCTTTGGAAATAGTCTCCAAGATGGCCAAATATTGGTTTGTAAGACTTGTTGAATCATGAACTTAATATTATTTATTGAAGTATCATACCTAGACCTTACTATCATCTTGAAGGTTTTCAACTTGTCCATAGTTGTCTCCAAAATATTTTTTTTCTCTTTGAGAAATTGTGGCCAATAAAGACCCTCATTGTCTTCCAAGATTGCACTAAGGTCTACAAATGTGGTGAGAGGATGATAATCCATGTTGAATATTTCAAAAAAATAATCATCTAGTGAGGTTACCTCTGTAAATGGTAAATTTACAAGACTATCAATCTCTAGTTTGTTGATTGGTTCACTGAAATTACCTCATATTTCCTTACTCAACTCATCATCACCTAGGAGAAGTGAGTATCATGATTAAAAAGCTTCAAATAAGTCTTCACTATGCTCTTGATTGATATAAGGGATATCAAAGTAAGGATTTACCTTATCTTTCACATTTGAATTTCATGAGGAGCATCTAATTGATTATCTATTGTATCAAGCTCTTCAAACTCATCAAAAGGTTTTAATAACATCTCTTTTTGATAATATATAAATTTTTTTGTTGGTATTCAATCACACTAAAAATAAGCTCTTGAAACAAGTCAACATCTCCTTTATCTTCTATTACAATTTCTTCTTCAAGTCTAAAAAATAAATTTCTTTTTTTCTCATCAAGTGGAGTAACAACAAAGATTTCTTATTCATGCACACTTGAATCATCATACTCTCATTTAAAAAAACTTTCATCTTCAAATTCTTCATCTATCATGCATATAATAGGCTCCTCGTTAAGAAGGAAGATGTTATGAGGCCAATGAATATGCTCATGAGTTTTCTTGGAAACTAAGGGAGTACTTTTTCAACTTGATGTCTTAGGGGTGGTGGAATATTGTAGTAATGCTTAGAGAAAAAGTCAATTCATCTATCCTATGAGTGATTCATCCTTCTCAACAACCATTTAAATCTTATTGTAATCTTCTTGAGGTTATATCTTAGTTTTAACTTGATTTCTAGCCTTCTCAACTAAGACTTCATTTTCTTGGATAAACCTCCAAGATGTAATAAATTTAGGTTCTTGAGGAAGGAGAAATGGGGCTTGAATAGGCACAGACTATTATTTGGGATTAAAATCTTAATCTTGAGTCTTTTCCTCTTATTTCTCCCAAGATGTAACTACTTGGTTCCAAGGTAGGACTTTGAAACTAGTAGGTTCACTTGGAGGTTAAATTGGCTCTCCTAGAGGCTCCATTTGAGAATTGTCAATGACTACATAAGGACAAGGAGCACAAGAAGGATATTATGGTTAATATTTATGGGAGGAGATTCATCCAAAATACTTGGCATGGCATAATTAAGAATAATAACCCAAGAAGGCCTCCAAGATGAAGTGAACTTGTTTTCTTGAGGAAGGGTAGGTGTAGATGGAAGGAAACTTGGAACACAAGAAGTTTGACTAGGGGTAGGAGGATATGGTTGAGTTTTTTTTCGTTTTATCTCTTTATTATCACACCTCACTAACCTATTTACTCACTAATAGATCATATGAAAAGGAGAGGGTAGTGATCCCCTCTCAAGTGACCAAGGAACCCTTATCTATAAAGTTTTGATCTGGAGGATGAGATCAACCATATCTAAAACATCATGGTGTAAGGTATTGAGAATCTCAACCCTAATGACCAAGGAATGATTTCTTGGTAAGATGGATAGTAAGCCTTAGACACCACTAACATTACTTGCAACTGATGGGTTGAAGAATCTTATGAGATGACTAGTCAGAGGTACCACTTAGTAAGCACGAAGATGCCAAAACCTATATGGATTGGATGGGTCTAGATTGATAACACTACAAATAGATGGGTCTTTTTTAATATAAATAAGAGGAAGAGAGTATGTCCCTTGAGAAAGTGTAAACTTGTTATTTTTATAAGATACGAGGTGAGAAATCCTATGGAATAATACATCCATGACCTCAAGTCATGCATCCCAAAGGAGGTAGATATGATAAGCACATTGGTGTATACTTTAAGAATAACTTACACTCATTAGTGGGAAGCATAGAGGCTTAGGTTTCTAAATTAGAAATATGTAAAATCATCAATTACACTAGATTTAAAAAAATCAATTAAGACCTAGACATTTTTTCATACTCTGATGATTCAGAACCAATAGAGCACATATGCTTATGTGAATAAACATGGATTGACTATGGCACAAATCACCAAAGGAACCTATGGGTGCATGCCTTATATAAATACTTGAAGACATGGGTGTGATATTTTTATATGGTCAATGAAACATATCATGAGATAGCCATTTGGGATGCCCTGAAGGAGAAGTTTGTACACACCTTTTCCTTTTCCTCACATAATCTAGAATTGATCAAGACATTGAAAGTAATTAGAAGTGAAATGTTTGAGGATACTACAATATTTGAGGAGTTCCTAAAATATATGTTTGAGGATAAATAATTATCACTCCAAAATTTCTTTTAGGAAAAAACACTCAATAGTGACTCAAGTGATGAAGATATAGATATCTAGAATGTGTATAATTGTATAATTGGACATCATTACTAGGAAAGAGGAAGATAATGAGCTAAGTGGAGGATATAACCCCTAATTAGGAATACCCTACTCATATCCACATAAAAACATCTAAAGTGAGTACACAAGTTTATGACACACATCAAGAGAGGAATGATCCCTATTGTGCACTACTCAAAACCACCCAGGTAGACATCAGATCAGAGGGGGAACCAAAGTTGGCTACTTTGGGTGCATATTGGTTTGATGTGGAGCTAGCATGAATTGTCGATATCTTGAAGGAATTTCAAGATTTGTTCCCTCTAAATTATCAAGACATAAAGGGAACCTACCCATCCCTTGAAAAAATGAGCATAATGCTAATGGATGGTGCATTGTCTATCAAGAAGTACCCCTGTAGAATGAACCCCAATCTTTATGCTAAGGTAAAAATGGAAATTTATATTATTATAGATATAGGAGTTATCTACCTAGTGTATTAATCTAAACTAGTGAGTCTTATGGTGATTAACATCAGTAAGTATGGGTGCATTTGAATTTGTATTAATTATAGAATGTTGAATATCTCCTGCATTACTAACCCCTTCCTAAATCCATTCACCAATGAAGTCATGGATGGCATCATAGGCTATGATATTTACACCTTCAATAATGGGTTCTCTATATACCATCAAGTCCAAATTGAAGAGGAGGACAAGCCTAAAATAACCTTTACAACTAAACGGGGTTTTTTCTCTTATAAAATGATGTATTTTGTACTCAATAATATGCCATTTATGTTCTCTAGAGTGGTGATCAATGTATTTAAGGACTTTATCCATAATTTCCTCTAGGTGTACCTTGATTATTGGACTATGTATGGGCTCATGAAATACCATTATGACAATTTACACCTCATTTTGAGAGGCACTTATAATTACAAATATCCTTGAACCTCAATAATTGCATCTACATGACAAATTTTGGCACCTTGATCAAGCATATCATCTGCAAAGATGGTCTACTAATTGATATTGTGAATATTTATATTATTATATAGCTCTAAACCCTTTTGACATAGAAATATGTTGACACTTTTCTTTGCCATTTTAGATATTATAAAAAGTTCATAAGGAGCTATGCAAAGATTGTGGCACCACTAGAGGAGATCTTACATAAGGATGGCATGTTCTATTGGTGTGCAATGTAAAAGGATACCTTTGAAACTTTGAAGCTCAAGTTGGATAGTGTAGTTATTCTATAATTTCTTGACTATATGACCCCATTCCACATCTATGGCAATGCATTTGAATCTATAATTGGATCTATTCTATCACAACCCAATGAAGGCAAAATAGATCATCATATCTCCTTTGCAAGTAGAGAATTGACCCAATTAGATCAAAACTATACAATAAATGAGTGCAAGGCGTTGGATATGGACTATACCCTATGAAAATTTAGGTAATACTTATTGGAGACACCATTCATCTCCTTCATGGAAAATGAGGAGATTAAGTACCTCATAAATAAACTCATTCTCCATGGGTGCATTTGTAAATGGATAGTTCTAATTCAAGAGTTCTTGGTCATAGTTATCATTAAGCCTAAAAAATATAAGCTAGGCCTAGACCATTTATCTTACATTGACTTAGGTAATGTAATAGTGTTGATCGAGGATGACATATTGGATGTGAAAATCTACATATTCTAGCATGTGCCTAAGGACTTAGTAGAAATAGTCACGTTTCTAACATTAAGATCTACACCCCAAACTATAATAACCAAAGAGAATAAATAGCTCATAGTTTGCATCACCCCTTTTTAACTCATTAGTTGGTAACTATAAAATTTAAGCCAAGATGAACCATGCATTAATATGCCTTAGAATATGAAAGGGACTCTATTTTATGTGAGGTACACAAAGGGATAGTATCTATCCATTGAATTAGAGACATAAAAATACACAAGGTATTGTACTCAAGTTTTTGGTGGTTAAGTCTATTTTAAGATGCCAAAGATTTCACCAAGGCATGTGATATATGCTAGTGCACAAAGAATCCCAACCACCAAGATGAAATGCCTCTCATCTCCATTATTGCCTAGGCACCATTTACAAAATAGGCCATTGATTTTGTTGGGTTGATCACTCCTATACCAAGGTACTTAGGCATAAGATACATTGTACAAACCACTTATTATTTCACTAAGTGGGCTGAGGCAATGCCAACAAAATACTGCATAACCACCATAGCCATGAGGTTCATATAAGATCACATCATCAATCATTATGGGTGCCCACTCAGTTTGACTAACAATAAAGGCACACACTTCATCAATGAAACTATGTAGATCTTATTGATAGAATACATGGTGGCATAGCATAAGACCACCCCTTATCATTCACAAGAGAATAACACCACTGAGGAATTTAACAATATATTGAGAATGTGACTCATGAATATATGCAATGTTGGTCGTAAATATTGGGATGATTGAGTGTCAATATTATTATGGGCATATTGCATAACCTACAAGTTCCTAAATAATGCTACACTATTTCAGTTGGTGTTTGGTGCTGAGGTAGTTCTACTAATAGAGTTATCTTAATGTCATAATTCTGCATTACGCATATTGGTCATTTAGATGACCAAGAATCATTAAGTGTAAGGCTAGAGGACTTGGAATGATTGGATGAGGTGTGCACCTAAGAAAGGTGGAACTAAAAAATAGAGAAGGTGCACCAAAATTTATGGCATGATAAGAATATTAAGTGAAAGGTACTAAATAAAGGGGCATTGGTCTTGCTCTATGACTCCAAGTACCACTAGCACCTGGGAAAGCTAAAAATTAGGTGGATGAGTCCATATGTCATCCATAGTTTATTGGAAATTTGTGCATGCAAGATACACACATTATTGGGTGAAATGCCACCTAAGCATTTCAAAAAAACCAATTGAAGCCTTATAGGAAATAAAATGGAGCTTGTACCATCAGAGATTGACTTCTCAGTTATAAGTCAATTGTGTTTTGTTGACGTGAATGATGTTTGGCTCAAGCCAAACATTTCCTTGTATTTCTTTAAAATTTTTATAGAGTGAATAATTGGTGCTTTCCAGCCCATAAGATAATTATTATAGAACTTACACACATATCTCCATTCATCTGAGTCAAGAATGAATGCTTTCTAAGTGCCTACGGCTAGACACCTAAGTTTCTAGGCCCATGTAACTCACTAAAATTTGAAAATATGAGTACTAAGTAATGAATAAAGGTGCACATGATGATAGTGTGAATAATATGAAAGAGAGGTACATAAGATGTTAAGTGCACAAGATACTTGAAGAATGAATTTATAAAGGACTAGTGTAAGGGATTTCTATGGAGTAGTATAGGCCAAGGTAAGAGATGAAAACATAGAGAAATCAACCAAGACAACAAAGCACACTTGAAATTAAAGCACCATAGGAAGAGAAGATGGAACTATGGAGGTTGAATCATGTACATGTGAAGCATTATACCCAATTTACCATAAGAAAGGTGAAGGTTGTACCAAGTGAATAAAATGCAGGAAAAGATCATCACGACAAGATGACATACACCCAGAGATAGGTGGGAAGTGACCATTTGAACTACATATCCACCAAAAATATAGTTAGGATAATTAATTTAGGTTATGATAGAGGCACAAAGATATGCATTAAATGTTGAGGTGGTAGTAGATTTTTGTGGATTTTGTAGGTTTTTGTGAATTCTAAGAAATCTAGGCATTGTCATACCATTAATCACCTATAATTAAGAGGGTAATTAAATTATGGGTATAAATCAATGATAAGTCAACTAGTTTATGTTACAAATCTCAAGTTAATTTCTACCCAAAATACAGAGCATAGAACTAGAGCCAAAGTAAACAAACACAACTAGAGTGAAATCTTGAGCACCCATATACACAAAAAGAGATTGATTGAATAGAGAGGGGAATTGTGTTCCTTTTAAGATTGGCATAGAGAAGTGTGTGGAAAAAATTATGTGGAAACTAGATATAAAAAAAGTTCAATAATGTTAAGGCCACCATTAATGATAAGCAAATCTTGAGATCTAAAGTTGTAGTCATAGACCTAGAAACTATGAGTGCCAAAAAATATTATAGGCTTGATAAAGTTAAATAGATCATGCTTTAACACTATCTAATTTAGGATGGGAAAGAAAAAAATGATTTCTAGTCTATTGTAGGTGTAGAAGGATACTAAATGAGTGTAGATAGTGGAAGAGACCACCACTTCAAAGAATAAAGTGTAACTATTAAAAGGAGTTATCATCACCAAGGTTGATCCTGAAGCACTTTTAAAGATGTCTTACTAGGAAATGTAGTTTCTCATGGAGGTCTTGGTAGGAGAGAACTTGACATATTTCACACATACCTATCAACTCAAAGAATACAACCCTTACACCCCAAGTAATGTGTAAGATCTAGAGAAATACTAGGTGGTTGATATGGTGGAGAAGGTGAAAGTGGGCATGGAATGATTTAATGTACCCATCCAAGATAGACTTGTAACCACTAACACAACTTAGTCTTATGATTTACCATATTTTGGGAAGCCAAAGGAACTCATGTAGTTCCTTCTCTTAGATTTCTATGGATACCACTTCTACTTTGAAAGGAGGTGCATGAGGTTATCAGTAAGCTTAATTGGTAGAATAATTAGGATCTTAGACTCCAACATAGACATCAACCAAATTATGGTAGATGATTCTAAGGTAGAAATGGTTATGGAACCAAAACTTCACCTTCCCCCCCCCCCCCCATTCTCCTAAAAGTATAAAACCCAAGTGATGGGGTGGTGAACCCAATATAGTGAAGCATTCAAGATGGAATGGTACATCCCTAAGGATCTCCCTCAAAAAATGTTTGGAACGGTGACCTTTGCCATTATGTAACACTTATATGTAGTGCACTTAGAACTCACATACAATAACCAATCAGGCTAGCTAATGCTCCCTTATGCATTTTTTGCCAAGTAATTTAGGGATATGCTAAGGACAATTCTTATTGTGTAGTAGCTAAACATCATAATGAAGGCTATGGATTTAGAAAGAAGAAATTTACAGTGCCAATATGTACACCTAAGAGGAAAAGCTACCAAAGATGAGGAGGATGAATCAAATTGCACTGACCTCCATCCCCTCCAGAAGAAAGTAATACTCAGGCACATCCACATGTATTATGATATGAAGCCAAGAAAAATGGTGAAAACCTTGGGAAAGAAAATTATCTCCTCCTCTTTATTGGTAATAAAGGGAATCTAGAGCCAAAAGTGCAAAAGAAATATCCCTAAAAAGAATGGGGAGAAACACTTGAATAAATTTAAGAGCACATAATGTTAAGGATCACCTCTAGAGAAGAAACGACTCCATCATCCCAAAAGAAAAATTACATGACCTTCAAGGAAGGGACTACTCCCAGTAAGAAAGATAAAAATAAGTCCAAGGGGCCTATTGCAATACCCATAATAAACTTGGCAAAGATGGAGGTTCAAAAGGCATGTGAGGAAATACAAGTGCAAAAGGCATTGTAAGATACAAAGGAGGAAGAAGGAGGAACCAAGGTCTACATTGTATAATAAGCATGAGAATATCCCAATGTTGAAGAAGTATAAAATGCCCTCTAAGGTGGCACTACCTCCATGCTTATAGAGGTAATAAAACTATCCAATGCCTCATCAAAAGACCCTTCCACATAGCCTTCATGAAATAAAGAGGAAAATAGAATCTTTTATAATAAAATGGGCCATAGTGAGGAAGGAATAGAGATGGCATTGGTGCTAGAGAAGATAAGAGAGACCATGAAAGTAACCAGCATGACTCATGAGTCTATTGATAGAGTTGATGCTAAGGAAATGAAGGACAAGAAATAAAAGGTCTTAGTGCTAGTGAAAAAGAGGAAGGCAAAGAATAAGAAGACCTAGGAAGAAAAGGTCAAGAAAAGGAAGGAAAATAAAGAGGTTGCCACAAGTGAGGAACCAACAAAGGAAGTAATAGAAAAGGTGCCTATCACCCCCACTAGCATAGTATAAAAAGTTACATTACAGGCACTCCCAAGAATCAAAATGGTGCCTAAAGACAAGGAAGTCAATATTAGCACCTTGAAAGAATAAATGGAGAGAACTGAATAAACCTATAATAAATAAGAGGGTGAATATGGTACTAAGGGAGAAGAAGAAGTGGATGAAGGGGACAATTATGAGTGTCATTTAACTCTTCATTTTATCAATATTTTATATTGATGTCTATCAAACTAGGTGACAAGAAGTAAACACTTAATTAGATATACTTCTCTTGCCTCTTAAGGACAAGGAGAGTTACCATAGACCAACATCCTCTACTTCATTTAATTTTTCAACCTAGGGATGTAAACTTGAGAAGATTGTGGCATTGTATGTGCACACTCAATCTTCTTATTTGAATTTTTGCAAATTGTGTTATTAGATGATAAAATACATGCTAAATTAAATTGCATAAATAAATCATTCATAAAGAAATCAATAACATACTAATTACAATTATGGAAGCTTCTTGAAGCAAATAATAAATCAATTTGAAATGACACAACAAAAATGAATATTCAATTGCATAAATAAAATACTAACTATACTAACAAGTTAGGTTGTTATGAAAAGGCTTCAAAAGGGGGGATTTCCTTCATATAACTTATGATTCAAACTTTTCTTTCAACACACTATATTGAACATATAAATGCTTGCTCATATTAAACAAACGTATCAATTGCTACTACATGAGATTACAAAAATAACTGCTTACAATACAATACTTGTATTCTACATCAATTCTCCCTATTCTCTTTTATTATATTCTATATCTTGATCTTGTTGTCCTATATATAGTAGTGGATATTGTATTATTGAAAAATAAAATAGGTTACAAATTAGAAATTGCAATTATAAGAATCCATCCTTTTTCTTGAATTATTTATCACATGGAACTATGAAAATGGCTATAGGACAAGTCTGTTTGTTTTGGACTTTTCCCGACTTTGTTTGATTTGTTCTAATGTTGTTATAACTTCTTGTGGGTTGGTTAGGTTAATGGATTGAATTGTGTTTTCTATAGCTTTGGCTACATAGTGGCTTTAGGATATTTTTATGACAATTATCTACTAGTGTAGGATGGTTTGTGAATGTTTCCATGAATGCACCTACTTCTCCAAACATCCTTAAAACATATCATGATAAAAACAAACTAAATAGCAAAAGATAAAATATCATATACTAAATTTACATAACAAAAGTCTTAACTATTCAAAGATACATGAACTAAAATGATGTGACTAATTATAGCTACATATGGAAAAAGTCTTACAAGAAATGATTAAAAACATAAAGGGTAACTGAGAAATTATGGCCAAAAAAGATGAGAAACATAACAAAACTAAGTCTCATCTCACCCCCAAACTTAATGCTTTGCTCATCCTCAAGCATCAAACTTTTTCATTTTGGATTCACAAATATCCCTGAGACCAATCAACTCAGTGGCATCATTGGAAAGATGGTCATAAAATCCATGCCTATACTCATATAGTTGTCAGTGCTTCACTTCTCCAACTACATCCAAGGGAACCATATTCCTCTAGTTTGGTATGGGATACCAGAATAGGGGTGGCTGAAATCTAATGTTAAGAAAATTAGTTCCTATTTCACTTATAAGTAATATTTATCTTTGGACTCTTCTAAAGGCTGCCTTGAGATTGTGAGGAGAATATGGATCCTTCCTTCTTAGTTCTATAGAAAATTCATCCCACATTTATAGGCATGAAATTTCTATTATAGGAATGATATAAGTTCTTATCCCTACATATAAATTCTAAGCTATCTCATAGTTTTTATAAAACCAAGAATTTACTTGTTTATTCTGCATGATTTCATCCCATTCATTCAATACAACATTAGGAATGTTAGACTCTCTTCTGATCATCACTTGGCTGATCCTCTCTTTTTTTTGTTCCTTTATTTCTTTCCCTCTCTTATCTTCATTCAATATATAAGATGAAAATTATTTTAAAAGAACATCCCCAAAATATAGGTTGGGGTTTCAATCTCTGTTATGTGGCACAACATAGTTGTGTAAGTAAACCTCACATAACTATGCTTGCTCTTCTTGTGAGCTTGCTTGATAAATTTTAAAGAAAGATTAGGTATAATACCTCATACTATAGATGACAATAGGTCCTCATGAATTTTAATGTATACCACTAGTCCTTAAGGTAAAGTGAGTATACCCTGGTAGGAGGTTTGTAGTTTAGAATTGATTGGGTTAAACTAGCCAGGTCTTCAACCTTTTGTCATAGTATGGTTATCTTTTCTTATTTTCCTCTGACCTCTTATTTCAATTTCTAATTTTATTTTTTTAAATTTCTCAATTTTTTAAACAAGCAATCTATCTATTTCATTGCTTTAGAAGATAGTGAAAATGAAGGACTATACCTGATTGGTTGATCCATTATGACTTTGGCTAGCTATTCTTTTGTCATAGGAGGTTGTGAAGTGGATGCTATAGGATTATTTTTTGTTGATTCTTGTAGCCGAGAAGCTACATGAATGAGTGATTTCAAACCATTTCCTAATTTTTCCTTTAACCTCCTTCTTAAATGTTAAATTTCCTTCCAAGCCTATGCTAGAGTGGATAATTCATCTTGTATTAACACAGGGATTTATTTATTTTGTTCTTCCTAAAAAAATTAAAAATTGTGCTTATTATGTCCCCTCACACACATGTTCATCTCTTTTCAAAAAATAATTTTCTTTTTCAGAACATTCATCTTCATCATCTTCTTTTATTTCCTCAAAACTAGATTTTTCATAGACTTTATCACTATTGGTCATCAAAATATTACCTTCTTCCTCTTATGTTTAATAAATTTATATTACAAAATAAGTCTTTATTTCTATTATTCCTTTTATTTTTCTATTAAACCTATGAGACTTATGAGGGGTGAATGTAACCTTGGCCTTTTTAGGGACCTTGGCTCTTGATGGTAGATCCTCCTTAGATGATTTTATCTCATGTTAGAGGACCAACTCTCTCCTCTTCCTTTTTATTGTTGAGGCATCTCCTATAGGTTCTTGTGTGGCTATAAGATATTTTGCTACTACAGGTTCTTATGAAGCTATAAGAGGAAATTCTACTATAGGTTCTTGTGTGGCTAAAAGAGGCACTTATACTTCAAGTTCTTGTGTGGCTATAGGAGGCACTTTTATTGTAGGTTCTTGTGGATTTGTAGGAATAAATGTTGATTTAGGTTCATGTGTGGCTACAAGAGGCACTTCTGTTATAGGTTCTTGTGGATCTATAGGAAGATCCTCTTCTTATTTTTGTATGTCCCATACTTCTTCAACATTAACATTTTATTCATTTCTTGGTAGTAAAAGAAAAATTTCCTAACTCATATTGGGTCTAGTCCTTTGAAAATAGTCTTGTATAATTAATTAAATCAAATAGTGATGGGATAGGGCCTTAGGGTTACCTTTTTGCATAGCTCTACCATCTTTGTGAGTATGTTAACAAATAAATTGGGAATATTTATTGTCCTTCCATGTTGTAGGTGATTAAGGAATTTGAAATAAACTCCATGCAACATAGAGTGTCTACCCTTGAAAGTGAAATACCTATAGCTAAATATTACAGCTCTTACCCATTTTCTTGGTAATGATAATCATGTAGTCCCTTGATTTGAGGTTCTCAACCTTTGATTTATTTTGTAGAATATCTATCTCTCCACTTCAATGTCAAAATTTTCCTACCAAAGGTCTCTTATTTTACATAGACAAGTTACCCTACTAATGACTATTTTGGTCAGCTTTATCTCCATTCCTTTTACTATGGCCATATTGTTATATAATGTCTCAACAAACTCCTCTATAACTTCCTGATCGAGTGACACTACCATTTTGAAATACTAAAAGCATATGGCATTTTGAAACATGGTCAGATTTTTAGGGTCATTATTCAAAGGAGAAATGTCAAGTGGCTCATGCTTAAGTAATTCTCCTCCCATGTTTTGAAGATAGTATGCAGATTATAGGATACACATTTTGTAGGAAGGGTATGGTGGCAATGGTGCTTGTTTTGGAAAATGGAGTGCTCAGGCTTCCTAATTACACTTGACATGTGAGATAATTGGAATGATAATGTAAAAATCCCTCACCCCAACTAAAAATTTCACTTGTGCATGAGGGATGCATGTGGAACACACAAAAATCATGCGAGATGGTAGAAAAATAAATAAATACTGTGGTGGTGGTGGTGTGTTAAGGGTCATCTCGGTAGGTGAGAGAATGGTGCATTAGATAGAATTTATGATAATGATCTAAAAATAATTAAAATTATTGAAATGAAATGATCATAAAATAATTACCTTAATACTACATGAGTACCTCTCATTAATGCATGGAGAATGATGATTTGTAGTGACATCCAAAGAGGTGGTACAATGATGACATGATGTGATGGTTATTTAGTAGGCATGCAGTGATAATTGATTAGAAGTGAAGAAAAATCCATGTGGTGTCAATTAAAATCTTGTATTAATGAAAATGTGTACTATAAAGATGCATCCTGTAGTAGGGAAAATTTTCCTATAATAAGGAAATGTTTTCCTGTAGCAACATAATTTCTTCTTGTAATAACAGAGTTTAATCCTGTAGCAACAAAATTACTTCCTATAGCAATATCATTTCATCTTGTAGCAATAGAATTTATTCTTGTAGAAACAAAATTTCATCCTGTAGCAATACAATTTCATCAAATGGTACTAGTAAAAAGGTGTTTTTCATGATTCAGAGGATTGAATCTACAATTTATTGCTCTTTTTTTAATCCTAACTCACTTGAAATTAGAGTATTTTAGTGAGGTTATATTTTATTTATCCATGACCAATCCATTATGAATGATGTGTTCTTGGCTTTAGGAAGCTTATATTAAAAAATATTATAGAAGGGTTCACAGAAATACCCTTCGAATATAGGAATAGGTTGATCTAACTCCTATAGAAGAGATAGATGTTGATTTTCCAAAAGTTGTTGAGTGAGACTCTCCTTGGAAAAAGGATTATTATATAGCTTGAGACTATGACCATTAACAAGTAAGAAAAACTAGATAGAGTCGATGGTCATGAGCTTTATAGCTCTATTATCAAAGACCTATTCAATCTTGTAGGGCCCAAACCATCTAAACTAAAGCTTTCCATTATGATCTTTGTATTTATAGTCAAAGAGGAGTTCCGAATCACCTAGTTAGAAATTCTTAGTTTTGATGTTCCTGTCATGCCAACCAATTCATTACTTCTACACTGTTTTAGTGTGATGAAGTGCTTCTATTCAAATCTCATCTAGTTTATTTAGTTGTATAATCATATCTTGTTGGGCTTGGGATAAATCCAAACCCAAATCAAGTGTTGTCTTTAATGTCTTGTGTTCGAACTCAATGGGTAGGATGGGATCTTACCATAAACTAGCTCATATGGAGTGAACCTATTTATGGTTTTATAGGTGATCCTATACGCCCATACTACTTTTAATAGATGAGTTAACCAATCTTTCTTATGAAATTTGATAGTCTTAGTGATTATGTTTTCCAATTCTCTATTCATAACTTCCACCTAACCATTTGACTTAGGATGGTAAGGGGTGGACTTTTTCTATTTGATTTGATATTCTTTCACCAAGGTAATTGTGAGATTAGACATGAACTATGGACTTTCATCTATGACTAGTTCTCTTGGTACCCCATTGTGAGTAAAAATTTATTCATACAAGAAATTAGTTACTTTCTCATCTTAGGCATATGTTAGATCTTTGACCTCAGCCCATTTTTTGACATAGTCAATGCATACTAATAAATATTCTTTATTATTGGACTTAGGATTGATGAGACCTAAAAATTAAAGTCCTCATTTGTTAAAGAGCTCTAGAACTAGTTGTGGCTACAATAACATCTCATCAGAGTGGGTGAGTTTCCCCATACACTAACATTGGTCAGATCTATAGATATACATTATGGCATCCTTATGCAAGGAAGGACAATAATATCTTGTAGTAAGTATTTTCATGGTATTATTTTTAGCATAGAAATTACCCTCATAGGGTTCATCATGATAAGATTTAAGGATGTCATAAGTTTCATCCTCTCAAATACACCTATGCATAACAGAGTTTGGGCCAATGAAAAAGATATATCCTACAATCCAAGAATAATTTTTTATCTTTTGAATCAAGTTTTGTCTTTCTCTTGCTGAAATTTGTTGTGGTAATGATCTTGAAGCAATATATTTAGCAATGTCAGTAAACCAAGGAGATTGAGTGGTCAGAGTAAACAAATGCTCATCAGAAAATGAATCATCAACAATGGGACTATGCTCATCATTTTGTAACCAGGATAAAAAATTTGTTACTATGTTATCCTTACTTGGTCTTCCCATGATGGTTATATAAAATTCTTGTTGCAAAAACAACCATATAATTATCCTACATGTTACAGTATATTTGTTCATCAAATACCTAATTGTTATAAGACCCATGTGGATAAATACTTAGTATCTTATAGTGTAGTGTTGAAATTTATTGATTGCATAGATGACTACAATAAATTCTATCTATTATAGTGGAGTTACTATCTACCCCTTGGATATTATTTTTGATAAATATATTACATAACTCAAAGTTTCATCTTTTTGTCTAAGGATAGCTCCCAAAGTGGTGTCAGATGCATCTATATGGATGTGAAAAGTCTTTTTCCAATTAGGCCCTCTCAAAATATGACTTGTGATGAGAAGGTTTTTAAGTTTTTGAAATGCATTTTGACAATCATTAGTCTAATTAAATGTAACATCTTTAGTAAGTAATCCAAATAATGGGGTAGCAATTTTACTAAAATCTTTGATAAATCATCTATAATAACCAACATGTCCTAAAAAGATTCTAACATATTTCTAATTCTTTGGTGTGGGTAGATCTTTAATGGTACTTATTTTTGTTGGATCAACTTGAATTCCATTAGGAGAGATGTGATGTCCTAACACAATCCCCTTATTCATGATCATGAAACATTTCTCATTGATTAAAGACAATTGATGGTCTTGGCATCATTAAAGGACTTGTTCTAGGTTGGTAAGAGATTCCTCAAATGTCTATCTATAGATGGTGAAATCATCCATGTATATTTTAACATAGTCATGGGAGAGATCAGGAAATATACTCAAAATAGCTCATTGCAATGTGGCTAAGACATTGCAAAGACCAAAAGGTAAGATGACATAGGCATAGGTTCCCTAGGGGAAAGTAAAACTAGTTTTGTCTTGGTCCTATGGGGCTATCTATATCTGATTATAACCACTATAACCATCAAGGAAGGAAAAATACTTCTTCCCTACTAATATGTCCAATACTTGATCAATTAATGACAAGGGAAAGTGGTCTTTCTTGGTAACACTATTTAGCTCATGTTAATCTACACAAATACACCACTTCCATCCCTTCTTTAGTAAAACAACCAAGGGAGAAACTCATTGGCTATATGAAATAAGATAAAAAAATCTTGCATCCATGAGTTTTTGGAATGTTGTTTTGACAATGTCTTTGACTATAGGATTTATTTATCTTTGAGGTTGGTGAATAGTTTTGCAATCTTCTTTGATGTAGATATG
This sequence comes from Torreya grandis, assembly GCA_037957365.1. NCBI lineage: Eukaryota > Viridiplantae > Streptophyta > Pinopsida > Cupressales > Taxaceae > Torreya > Torreya grandis. The sequence goes on along the minus strand of JARHVA010007740.1, from coordinate 279,624 downwards.
GTGTGTGCATAACTCTGGGGATATCCCTCTCATGTCATGGTAACCCCAAACAAATGTTGATTGGTGCTTCCTTATCATTTTAAGTAATTGGATTTCTTGTTGGGATGTCAAGGATGTGTTGATATTAATATGATTATTGGGCATGATGTCCACTTGCTTCATTAAAGAGGGCATGGTTTCCACATTGGCGATTAAAGGATCATAGTTGCATTGATGGGGAAGCAACTGATGGAATGTCCATAGGTCAATTATTATTTTAGTGGGGTCATTCTCAAGAAAGGTATTCTAGATTGGGCATGGTCTACATTCTATATGTCTATGGCTATAAGATATTATCGGTGATTGTTTTATAGGATACCAAAAAGAATACTATCTTCCTCTTGTGCCTGCAAAGCTGGACTTTGGTCAAGAGTGCAAAAATTATGCAAAGAGGTAGTTTTATAAAATTCCTCAATCCAAGGAGTGGGTCCATCATTATGGGAAGGCTTGGCTAGTGGATAAATAATCAATTTCTTAGTATCATTTTTTTTGAAAATCAATATTTTTCTTGACCCTGTAGCCAATAAAAGCATCTATTGTGGCCAATCAAGGTTAGATAAGGATGAGAGGATAACCTCATAAATTAATTTTTGGTTATAGGATAATAAAGTCTACTAAATATTTCCATGAACCTACAGTAATAACCAAGTCTTCAACAATCCCTTTGGGCTTAATAGTTGACCTATCAACCATCTACAATATGGTGGGAGTTGGATAGAGAGTGGTGAGTTTTAGTTGTTGCATGATCTCCATAGCCATCACATTAATAACTTCCCCCAAATCAATTAAGGTATTAGAGATGGGTCAGCCATGGATACTAACATTGACTATAGGGCTTTTAGGATTAGAGTATTTTTAGGGAAATGATGTTACCCAACATGATATCAACTAGTTCTATGGTTATGGATTTGGGGTTCATTAAAATGTTTTATGGTTATGGGTGAGATGGGTTATGGAAGAATGCATCCTTGGCAAAGGTGGAGTTGATTAATGTCCAAGTTATATGTTAGATATTACATTATTTTGGTGGATTGTGTTAGGTGAACCAATTTATTGGTAGGGTTTGGGATGGGGTAGGTTGGTAATTGAGTTAGCCTAGCATTTTTTTGGGTATTTGGAATTAAGGATTATTATTGTGATTGTTATATTTTCTAAGAAAAACCTTAGTTACCTCTCCATGACTATTGCCATGGGTTAGAGGGAAAAAACTATTGCTAGTTTTAGAATTTTCTAGGTTGAGGTTGCTGCCAATTTTGTTATATCCATTGATTCTTGTGTAATTTCCAGTTTGCTTGAGGCCAATTTTAAGTGGTTATATTTGTATAAGGATTAAATTAAGAATTTTTAAATGCAAATTTTTATGGCATACCTGAATTTGATGACCTTTGTGGCCATAGTTTTCTTTGAGCCATGTAAAACACCTAATTCTCATCTCATCTTATGGCATGTAGTTCCATTATTTTTTAATTCTCTTTAGTTATGCTGACTACATATGCTTTCATCGAATGACATATACAATTTTCCTTTTTCTTCTTTCATTCAAGAAAATAAGTGGCTAAGGCATTTTTAGTTTCTTCTTGTTTCCTCCATGTATGTAATGTGTCAAGCTAAGTGGTGAGGTGGTTGATGATGTCCTGATTCATATCTTGTAGTAGGTTGTTGGCTTCACCTATAGATAGTCTAGTTGTGGTTTCTATAGGAAGAGTTCTACCTCTATTTTTATTCATGATTGATCTCGAGTAGTTTGTACATAGAAACATCAATTCATTGAAGGATATTGTTGAAACATCCCCAAAAAACATTAATTCTAGTGCCTCCATACAATCATCTCTAATTCCTTTTAGGAATTTTAGCTTGATGGATTCTTGCTCCATTATAGTTTGCTTGGATTTTTATAGACTAAACATAAATCTCTTGATATATTCTTCCATTGATTCATCATTAGCTTGTGACATTTGAAAAATGTCATCTCTCCTATAGTTTCTATATTTATAGTAACTTGATATTTAGATATAAATTTGTCCTTCATCTCTTTCTAGGTAGTAATGGAATCCTTCCCAAATCCCATGAACCATCTAAGTGTTACATCCTTGAGTGTTATTGTAAATAGTTTGAGTTTTTGAGAATCTTGATTATAATCGTAGCTACGACATAAGATGTCAAATTCAAAAAGAAATGTGTTTGGATCCTCATATGTTTTTCCCCTAAAGTAGGGAGGGTAAAGTGAGTAATATTATTCATGGGTGCATTTTCATTAGAGGTAAGGATGGGAAATTTGAAGGTAGTGGATTCAGTGACATTGTTTTCTTCTTAATGATCCCCCATGATTACTCTTTTTGTTGGTAGCGTGGAAGCTTGTGCTACCAACCCAACTAAGAATTCTTCCTTTTCTACTTCTTTTATTGGCAATTGTAAGTGATATTTAGGGATTTCTTGGTCTTATTCAATTACTATAGGATGTAATTATATTCTTACAGCAATAGTTGATGCTTTAGGTACAAATCTTCCTATATGATCCCTTTCTCTATGCATGTACATCAACCATTTATTTTTAACTTTTTACCCACCCTACCTGCATAGGGTTAGTATAATGTGGGTTTTGAAATTTCCTTCTATTCTACCTATATAAATAAAACTTAAACTAAAACAAGAATCTTTAATCTATAAAATCAGTAATCTTATAAAACCTATGAAAGAAGTAAACATCCAAAAGAAATTACGATCAAGATTGAATATTAAGAGTGTGTGACACCATTCCATGAAAATGACACCAAAAATGATGAGCAAAAAACACTTAATTAGATATAATTCTCTTACCTCTTAAATACAAGGACAGTTACCATAGACTAGCATCCTCTACTTCTTTTAATTTTTCAACCTAGGGACATAAACATGATAGGATGGTGTCACTATATATGCACACTCAACCTTCTAATTTGACCTTTTACAAATTATGTTCTTAGATGATAAAATCCATGTTAGATTAAATTGCATAAATCAATCATTCACAAAGAAATCAATAACATACTAATTACAATTATGGAAGCTTCCTAAAGCAAAAAATAAATTAATCTAAAATGACATAATAGAAATGAATAATCAATTACATATTGAAATAAATTGAATGCTAACTATACTAATAGGTTAGGTTGTTTCAGAAAGGATTCAAAAGGGGGCCCTTATTTTATCCAACTTGTTCTTCAACCTTTCCTTTCAACATGCTATATTGAACTTAGAAAGACTTGCTCATATTAAACAAATGTAGTAATTGTTACTACTTGAGATTACATAAATAATTTCTCACAATACAATAGCTTTGTTCTATATCAATTCTCCCTAGTCTCTTCTATTATATTCTATATATTTATCTCAACCTTTTTATTCTATATATATAGTAGGGGAGATTGTCTTATTATAAAACAAAATAGGTTACAAAGTAGAAATTATAGTTACAAGAACCCATCCTTTTGCTTGAACCATTTGTCACATGGAAATTTAAAATGGATATAAGACAAGTTTGATTGTTTTATCATTTTTTTGACTTCATTTGATTTGGTTTACTATTGTTATAACTTCTTATAGGTCAGTTAGGTCAATGGATCAAATTCTATTTTCTATGGCTTTGGCTACATAGTGGCTATAGGATATTTGCATGACAGTTATCCACTGCTATAGGATGGTCTATGAATGATTCCATGAATCCACCTACTTCTCCAAACATCCTTAAAAGATATCATGAGAAAAAAACACTATATAGCAAAAGATAAAATATCATTTACTTAATTTACATAACAAAAGTCTTAACTTTTGAAAGATACATAAACTAAAATGTTGTGGCTAATTATAGTTTTATATGGAAAAATTCTTCCAGGAAATGATTAAACACATAAAGGGCAACTGACAAATTATGGCCAAAAAAGATGATAAAACATAACAAAACTAAGGATCATCACCAGGGCTCATGTCTAAAGCTATATGTAGCAAGGCTTATGATTGTAGATCTATAGATTGATCTTTTAGGGGGTGTTTTGTGACTCTATTCTAATGCTTTCTAATGAAATAAATGCCTTTAAACTATTTGTTTTACACTTGCTGAGAGAAAAGATTAACTATTGCAATAACTAATTCAATCCTTTGCTTAGAATCAAAGCACACTTAATCTACTTCACACTTTCTTGGAAAGGTAAATCTAAATCTAATTCACACTTGCATGAAATTTAAACACTCAGCTGGAAAGATAATTCTAAGCTAACTCACTCCTTTGTAGTAAATCAAAAGAAACACTAAGACTAAGTCACACTTGCTTTGGAAAATGAAATAACTATTAGAATGTGAATCTTGAATTTACTTCTTATGAATTAATAATGCATGCAAGTATGTAAGATATTATGATTATCTAGTAATGAATAACTAATTCAACATAAATATAAATACCATACAAAAATTATTGGTTCCAAGGAGAGTGGACCCTTGCTCTTCTTAGAGTTGAGAACGAAATCTACTAAATACTAAAAACTAGAATAATATTGCATTAAATTATGAAAGATAAAACATTCAATATATGTCTAAAACTCAAAGTGTGTCTATATTCATTATTCTTCTCTTAAGATGAAAGACTTGCATATTTATGATAATACATTGGACTAAAGATAGTATGTAGAAAAATAGAACTACTAGTCAATCTATTTGCCCCAAAGATAGGAGATTTAGATTGATTATAACCATAAAAAATCCAACTATCATCATGAAACATTTATAATATCCCTATAATAGTTTTATAGTCCAAATATATACAAATTATATCAAAATTGAAACCTTTAAAATAGGAAGAAAATATTTCTTTGGTATAGTTCCAGCTAGAGTAATTCTTCCTTTATTAAACTATCTACAAAATTTCTTGCTTCTCAGACTTTGGACCTATAGAGTCTATAGAAATGGACCTATAGATTCCATAGATAAGGACTTGAAAATTCCATACAAATGGTCCTACAAAGTCTATAGATGTTGGCTGAGTAAATTCGTAGCTTTGGAAGATTGGGGTCAAAATTGGGGCTTCTCCAAAATACTGCTTCTACCATCTTTCCTATATATTCTTCAAAACCAAAACTCTAAAAAATGTTACTTATTAGGTATAAATGACAAAATAGTAACTCAACCTTTGGTTTAATATAAATGAGATAAAGTATCTTTTTTCCATGCTATAGTTAGTTAAAAGTCTATGATTTACATAAGATTATATCCTTAGAGAGATGAAATGAAGGAAATTTCATGTTAATAATGAGTCATATTTTTGGCTCATCATCTCCCCTAGGCTTCAGCTTTGGCAAGTCCCATTGCAAAAATCCATTTGGCTTCATTGATTCTAGGTCTATTCTCCATGCCCTTGCTTACATCATAGTTATAAAATTCATCTGTGTTATGATGATCTGTACTACTTGTAAATCCTTTATATCTTTGAACTATTTATTTCCAAATGTTAAATTTTTCATTAGATTGAGGTGTCTAATTATACCATCCTAGAATTGGTATAGCTAACATAGGGGGTTTGTACCTCATTCTAATCCACATATGTTCTCCATCATAATTTATTACTACCACAATCTCATCAAGGATTGCTTCAGCTCTTCTCCTACTCCATCTTAAATTATTAGGAGATATAACCTCACATCTCTTGACAGAGACTGATAATAGATCCCATGTTTTAACACTAGCTACAATAATTGAATCAAAGTTTTGCCTAGTGAAAATGTCAAATGAGATAGTGTAGTTGGAAAAAGCTTTCAGATAATGATTTTTGACATCAATATTCTGGTAGGAAATATTGAAGTTTTGTTTTACCAATCTAGGAATGGAAAAGTTTGGTCTTGTGCATAACCCTTTAGTTTTATCATGCTCTATATATTATTTAAATATACTTTTCCAAACCAATTGATTTTTGAAGGTGGAATGGAGTGCTCTTAGTTGAACTTCTCCAACATGTAGTTTGATCAAAAAATTATTGTGATCATGATATCCTACTATCAATTCATGCAAATAAAATTCACAAAGGATATCTTGATTGTCAAGATCAGAACTATAAAATATTTCTAAAAATGTAAATGGATCAAAAATCTTGTATAGAAGATGGAAATATATTATGATAATTTTCCATTTATAAAATTGTTCAAACATAAATAGACTAAACGTAAGAGTAGGATTTCTGCAAGACAAATAGTTTCTCCTAATGTACAATCATTTTTCAAGTCTTCTTCCAAAGTTTGAGTTTTAGTTTATAATATCTATTTTTCACTTTCTAATATATTATTTGTATTGACTAAAAATTTACTCTTCTATTTGAATGTTTAGTATTCCTCTTGATCCTGATGCAACATTTATAATGGAAGAATATATGGATGGTTGGTTTGACATCCTTGATCAAAAAATGATTTAAGAGAAGAGGTGGGCTGATTGTCTTTTTTATGGGTAATAGTAGGAAGTGTATAAGAATAACTCAATAGTTTTTGTTTTGATATTTTATTTTCTTTCTTAAGGCTTTCTCTATATATTCATGAATTGACTTCTTCCTCATCTTTCCATTCTATTATTTTTTCAGTTCATTAATTTTCAAAACATGATTTAAAGATGTTGTTTATAACTTTGTTACTAACAAAAAATTAAGTTGATCCTTACTTTGTAGTTGGTTGACTAGATCTGCAATATCTATTTCTTTTTTTTTTATCAACTCTTGAGCTTTATAAATTTCTAGTGTTAGCTACATGATAGGGTCCTTTTGACTAGATAATTCTCCTTTTTCAAATGTATATGGAGCTTGTCCTTTGTCCAATGGAAATTCAATTTGAGAATTTTATTCTTTCATTGTATTCTCTTGCTCAGTTCCTTGTTCCCCTGTTCTAGTTGGAAAGTTATTTGATTCTTATATTAGTTGAATGTCAAGGATTTCAACATGTTCTTTTATAGGAGCTATTTTAGGAGTCTCTCATTCTTCAATATTTTGCTTTTTTGAAGGTTGAGATAGTTTTATAAAAATATCCAAAGTATTCACTTCTTCTTGTTCATCTTCATCCAAAATAATTAGCTTCCTTCTCCTTTTCTTAGTTATTTGGGCTACACTTAACTATTCTTCTATTGTAGTAGTCAAACCCTTAGCCTTCTCAGGTCCTATTGAGACAATAACTTATATTTTTAATTTTTATTTTCCTAAGTAGAGTATTGGATTCTCAAAAGGTTCTTGTGGAGGCTCTAAAATGGTGAGGGTTTGAGAATCTTGAGATCTTGTAATCCTTCTTGAAGAGAGAGGAGTTTCCTTTACAACAACAAGCTACTTTTTCCTTAGGATTATTTTCTTGGTGGGTGTAGAAGTTGTAAGATATTTCCTTTGTGATGTTCTAGATTCTTCCTGTATAGATAGGATTGGCATTTATTTAATGATGCCATTTTCAAAGGCTTCCCAAACTTCCTTCCCTTGTTATAACAAATAATGTTGAATAATAAGGTGAATGAGGCCATGATGCCTGAGGGAAGCATTAGGGGTTGTGGTCATCACTTGGAGGGAAACATACTATAAATATGGAAGGTTAATTTTAAATTAAGGGTTTTTCCTTCCATGTTTAAGATGTATCAATATTTTCATGGATTCTCCTCCCAAAAGACTACATTTCCCTTCATAGGTGATATACTTGATTACCCATACTGCCATAGACTAACATGGCTATGGAAGTGAATCTCTATAGATCCCCTTAGCTTTCCATTTTGAATTAATCAATCATGTATCTCTACTCTATTAATTTCTATTGAATTGAGAAATCAAGTCATTAAATAGAATTCTTCCTATTAATTTCATTCCTTCATCTACAATTTCTCTTATTTCACTGATAAACTGACTAGACATTGGAATAACTACTCCTTCAATAATATAAAAATTAGAAGTAATGTTTTTCATAAATTATCTTACCAATGTCTCATAGAATACCTAAAATTTCTAGATGAATGGTATCTAGGCGTTTGCCTCAAATACTACCATAGAAGCCCTATCATTGAGGAATCTAGTTACCATTTTTAGTTTTGATCTTGTCTTTTACCCCATTCTTTCCTAAATTTATGAATTCTAGCTAAATTTCCACTGATTATGGATAAATTTTCCAAATTTGAACTAGGGTTTTCACTTGTTTATATTTCAAATTCATAGAGTAAAGTTTCTAATGTACTTCATAGAGACTAGTAACTTCTACGAGCATGTTATGTGTGTGAGGTTAATTCCCTAAGAGTTGGTGGCAATGTAATCATTATTTTACACAAATTTTAGCTTCACTCAATATATACAAAGTAGGACTACCGATTGATGAGGTGAACTAAATACTGACATGATTATTTGAATGATGGCATGGCATGGTTGTAGTTTTATTGTTCATGTGGAGGGGATAGTTATTTCTTCTGCAACTATAGGATTTTTTTGATCTATTTGATCAATAATGATTAAAGAAACTTTTAATTTTAGGATTTTCATAGTGTCCCATCATAATTGTAATGATGTAATTTATTACATTTTATATATTTATCCATTATAATATGTGTTCCCTCATCTCTTTCTTTTGCATGTTATGATTATTCCTCTTTTTAGGGAATAGATGATTATCTAGTTTTACTTTATAATATCCATAGGATTAACCTTATTTAAATAAAAAACCTCTAGTTCACTAAAACATGAATAAATAAAACTTATCACTCACTTATTCTTACCTCATATCTTGTTCTTCTCTTGCCATTTATCCTATACAAGTAAATTTACATGAATTAGTTAGCATATTTCAAAAGAAAAATTTGAAGTTTTATTGCATGGGAAAATCAATCAAGATTCCATGATCAAATTATTATTATTTTTGGTTTTTTTTGCCCCTTGGCCAGCCATTGCTGGTTTTCTATCCAAATCCTTTATGCAATACATGACTAACTAGCAAGTTGGTTTTCCAGTCATGCATTGTCAATAGCATCCTTGAAAGGATTTTCACTATTGAATTTTATATATATATATATATATATATATATATATATATTGTAGACACCAAAATCATGTCTATCCCTTGGTCATCCTCCCCCTTGGTCTCCTTGGTCCACCCCCTAAACATTCCTAACCCACACACTTATTAATTTAAAATAAATTAACTATTTTTAATAACCCCCTTGACACATCACCCATGCCTCCCTCACCCCATGCCAAATCTTAATTACTTAAACCCCATTTCATCCCTCCCACTAACCTCTCACGCTCAATTAATCCACCTTGGACCGTTTTCCAATGACAATTAGACCTAGCAATTGGAAGAATGGGAAAAAAGGCTTAAAATAGCCTCTTTTCCCATTCTTCAACCACCGACGTTGGTCATTATTCAGCTGACGTTAGTGGTTTTGCCAGCGTCAGTTCCTTTAAGACTACATTTTTGCTTCTATTTATACCCCCCCTCTATGAATGTAAATTCTCTGGCTCCAGACTTCAAGCTTTCTCACTCCTTAACTTCTTACAGGTATCAACATTTTAACAACACTCTCCAAGCTCAAAGGTTCTTCTCCAATCATTCTACACTAGATTGAAGGTTGTACGACACCTCCAACATCCGTGACAATGGAAATAGGCCACCTGCACCTCTACCTCTCCACCCACAGCTATGTATTTGTATTGGTCTTATTTTACTATATTTTTAAATACATTAGCAATCAGATTACTACACATTTCCAAGCATTATTGACACAACCTAGTCTGTTCTTCCCGGAGAGGCTGAAAAGCCTTTTCTCACCCTTATCTCTCTTTTTGCCCCTATTATCCATTCGGTCCCTTTTTAACCACACTCTCTATCCTGTTGACCCAGAACTAGCCACTAAAACTCCCACAAACACCCCAAACTACTTTGCTAACCACAGACAGACCTAAAACTCATCCAAAGCCTTATTGCCCTGACTGACACCGGCCACCAGGCCCATTGCCTTTACCGACGTTGGCAGACTAACCGACGCTGGAGACCTTAACCAACCGATGCCAGTAGAACCACCGACACCGGTGACTGTGGAAGATAGATTACCACATACAGGTATGCATTTATTTCTATCTTTTTTATTTAGTCTTTTATCACTTTCTTTTTTAGCAGCATTTTGTTCTTTATCAATCAGTGGACTGTCACCCTTCCAGGAAGTCTTTGCACTTTTGGTATCAAGTATTGATTGGCAGTCCACTACCTACCTATCTAACAGTTTTCTTGTTTAAGTATCTCTCATCTGTAGTTGTCATCCTCCATAGCCAAAGAGGAGTCCCTTCAACATCTGGATACGGTGCGCAGACCTCATCTGGGTATCATCTAACCCTAGACCATTTCTTTAGTTTCTTATTTCTTTTGAATGTGGAAAAGCAAAAATAGTTAGAAACATTCTGGCACGCCCGGTGGGACCCTAGGAGTTTTCCTTGGGTTCATCATACTTTTTCATCTAAAAAAAAACTTTTCATATAGGTGCATTAGGTCTCTTCTTGCATCTTTTTCTTCTATCTCTTCCAAAAGACATTATCAGTAAAGTTAAAAAGAATCCTTCTTTTTCTTTCTTTCTTGCATCTAGAGTAGTGAAATTTCATACTCTTCAACCCTTTCGTAGCTTGTTTTCATCTAAAAACACATTTTAATTTGGGCATAAAATCTATTGTATTTCATTTCTGCCTGAATGCATATTTAGTCCACACATCTAGTAATTAAAACTGCATCATGAATAAAGCATAGTCCACTTATGTTACACAACCTAACCACTTTCACAAATCAAACATCAAAACATACTTGAGACAAGGCCCGACTAGGATTTCATCACCTAGAAGATACCTTACCCTTCCTGGTAATACCACTTGGACTTCACCACCAAGGGGAGAGCCCACTCTATTCTCTGGCAGAGTATAAACTCTAGGGGAAGTATATACTGGCTAAGTGGCCCAGCTCGGCTCTGGGTTCATGAAGTGAGGGGAGCAAGCTCCTAGCACCAGGCCACGTACAGAACCTAACATAGACATTGAGCACCAAAACTAACCTAAAACCAACTTTAGAATGCTTCTTCTAGGACCCTTTCTAAAGGACAACTTTTTAAACACACTCTAGGGCATAAGCCAACAAGACTCTAAAAATTTATTCTTAGGAATTTAATGCTTAGGGTCTGCTTGTCTTCATCTTATTTTTTGTTCTTATTTGGTTGTTTGAGCTAGTAAGGACGTATTATCTTGCCTTGAATGGTTTTGACACGTATTCAAACTAAGACTCTTATTGACCACATGAGGCAATAACCGCTCCTGCCTTCGCCTTCCATAACCAGTCCTTTAAGGGAGTATCATTCAGAGACCGAACAAACTCCTACCCAACCAAACCTGACTTAGCCTCCAATTATCCTTAAGGGGGACCAAGACTTCAAAAGGTTCCTTGACCTCAATGTCAAGGCCCTTCAACATTATCTCGCATGAAGTCAAACGTGAGACTCCTTAGGCCAATTTATGGGATGCTAACCTCTTTAGTTGAGATGGCCATCATATCGACAGCATTTGTAATCCAGCCCATAGACACCCAGGGCATCACCTCAACTAATAACCAACCCATGACTAATATTCTAAGTATGGCTTCTCCTTCTATCTCTAGGCCCACTTCCATTGGGGTTTTGACCCCCCATCAACCACAGACTATTCAAAAAAGTTCTACCCCTTTCCAAAATCTAGTTGTCTCCATCCTACCTACTCTCACCCCATCAACACCAAGGTGGCCACTCATCCTTTGGCTAGTGCTACCACTATCCACCCACCTCTGGTAACATCAAGCCTAGTCATGCCTTATACCTCTATGACACAACCATCCTTGGCTTCCACTTATATCCCTATGGCTTGTTATCAGTACGTTGTGCCCATACAAGCACAACCGACTATGTCATACGTCCCTTTTAGCACCTTCCAAGTGCCTTACAACCTAGGGGGCACCCCACCTACAAATCTATTAGCTGATCTAATCAAAATGTTGATGGACAAAATGTCTAATCTTGAGACCTTAGTTTTGGGCTCAAGAAATGTCCTTTCATATGACCAAATTTGTAATGAACCCATCCATCCCTCTATCCCAATCCGACCATATCCTAGTTAGTGGGAACTTCCTAAGTTTACTCACTTCTAGAGTAAGGAAGACCCACAGTAGCATCTGCGAGCATTCAGACATGCTTGTTATCTTATATCATATGATGATGCATTACTTCTATGCACATTCCCCATGTCACTTTCTGGTGCTGCCCTCGATTGGTATAGCTCTTACACCAGACACTCTCTTTTCACATTCACCCAATTGGCCCAAATTTTCCTTGACCATTTCTTGATCAATATCACCAAAAAGGTCTCTATCACAAATCTATACTCTATCAAATAGTTTGACGATGAATTCATAGTTGATTTTGTTGCCTGTTGGAGAGGCTTAATCAACTAGATCTCCTTCTCTTTGCCTCAACCCAAGCTCATTGAACTCTTTTTCCAGTCATGTGCCAAACATATTTCCTCCACTCTGTGGGTCCAAACATTCTGCACCTTTGACGAAGCTTTCACCATGGCTAGGAAGCTTGAACTACGTGCCGTCAAGGAAAACAAAGTCAAATTGTAGAGTAAAAACCCTAACACCAAGTCCAATGACTCTTCCTCTAAACCTTCTTCTTCTAATTCTAAATCTAAGGCATTAGAAAATTCTATAGTCATTAGACCATTGTCATCAACAACAACTAACCAATCTCAGCCTTCCACATCAAACTACATCACAAAACAATTCCAACAATGGTATGTGCAGCGTCAGTATACTCCACTAGGAGAATCATACGCATCAGTGTTGGACAAAATTGTCAAATTGGGAGTTCTTAATCTCCCCCAAATTTGACCACCCCCTCAATTTGATCCCTCACGCGCTATCCCTGCGTGGTATAGGGAAAATGACTTTTCCAATTATCACCATGTCAAAGGCCATGACACAACCAACTATAAGACTCTCAAGAACATCATTCAGGACATGCTGGATAAAGGTGACCTCATCTTGGACAACCCAAATGTGCCAACCAATCAAAGCATCGATATCTTTAAACAACCCTTTCCTAATCATCCTCCTAGCCAAAACAATGTGCAGACCATGATTGATGACTCTCAAGAGCATAATATACGCACAATCAACATGGTCTCACCTCTCATGCCAACTAACCTCTCTCACAATCTCAAGAGGTTAGTCAACCCATCAGTCCATCACACGTGGATGAACCCTCTTCTCCTGTTAGTTTTCCATCGACCTCTCTTATATTGGAGGATGCCTTGACTATGCCAGCACCACTAGCCCCACCTTCCTCCTTCTTGCTACCAATGGAAGACCCTACCCTTCTTACTCCTCAACACAAGTAGAAGGCATAATCATCCCTACCCTTTATCCTCTTGAGGAGCCACATTCTCTGATTCCTTCTCCACCAAGAGAAGAACCTGTCTCTCCACCTTCTCTGACCAAAGATGATCCAGTTATGACTCCCCCACACCTTGGGTCCGAGACTGCCACACCTGACACATTTTTGACCCTACAACCATCCACATCTTCTAAAGGACCAAAGCCTCATCTGACATCTTCCCAACCATTCTCTTGATTAGTGGAGAAACTAGAACTTCTCCAATCGAGGAAATTAGAACATGCAGCATTATGGGAGTAACTTAAAGCCCTCACCTTGCCCATCCCATCTCATCTCGTGCTGTTGACCCACCCGTGACAAAATCCCCCAAAGTCTCCAACATGGACCAGACTTCTTTTTCTAAACCTTCAAAACCTCAACCATCCACATCAGAACCAAAACCCTCATCCACCATATCAAAACCAATCAAATCTCTTGGTGTCCACCCCATACCTAAACTCACTCACCCCCAAGTGAAGGTAGACTTGAACCTTGCCTTGCCCAATAGTAATCCTCAAACCAAACTAAAGAAGACTGCTAAACCATGGTGGCAAACTCCTCCTCCATCGTCACCATTGCCCTCCATTTTGGGCCCTCATCCTTCTACCCTAATGGGAGTGCTACCTACTCCAACCCCTAACCAAAACAAGTTACCTCCACTACTTCCTTTACCTACCACAAGCCTACCACCTATGAAAATTTTGGCACCTCTCATGAAGAGAGTGTCGTCTACGCAACTAGCTACACCAACCCAAAAGGTGGTACGGAAGCCTCCTTCAACACCTCCCAAGCAAAAGTCATCAACACCTCATGCATCAACAAGCACGGACCCTTTAGTGGGTTCATATGCTTTGATATTGTGGTGACTTTTGTAAACCTCTAGCATAACCCTTTCACCTATCAAGCCATTCCAACCTCTCAGGTCAAAACCTTCCTGGTTTGATGATACTAAAATTTGTCTATATCATTGCACACCAAGACATGATACCGAGAATTGATGTGCCCTCAAGGTCGTCATTCTCCAATACATGGAGAAAGACACCCTTCTCCTTGAGGATACTGTCGATAGACCTCCGACACCATCCCATGCCTCCCAAGCCTCTTCACCTTCATTAGCATCTCATCAACAGACTATGGTCTCTTCACCTCATTCACCCCCTCTCTTCAGAATTAATGCCATCCACATAACCACTAGGTCACAAAAGGATAAGGAAAAAGAAAAAGATGTTATTCCTTGGACCTACCCTTTTGTCAAGCCACCTCAACCACCAAAGCCCAAGATTTCCATCCTGGGTGCATCCCAATCCTCTTCTTCAGGGGCAATCCATGACTCTATGTTAAAATAGCTTCACCAAATGCCCATGAAGATGACCTTGTATGATCTCATCCAAAGCTCACCCTAACATCCTCAAGCTCTAATCAGAGCCTTACAGGTAGCAGAGGTCCAACCCAAAGACCCCCAACCACTATCTACCCTGGTCCACTCGTTATCCCCCATCACCTCTATCACTTTCAGCGATTCTAAAATTCCTACCTCTAATTCAGAAGATCAGGATGCTACTCTTTTCATCATGGCCTATGTTGCTTGAACCCACATTAAGTGAGTTATGACTGATAGGGGCACCAGCATTAATATCATTTCTACCCATGCCTTTGATCAATTGGCCCTCCCCAAGAATTGTGTGTCAAAAATTGACGCAATCCTTCAATCCTTTAATGACACCACTGCTACCACCATTGGCACCGTCATCCTCCATATTTGTGTTGGCCCACGCATAGTCTCAGAGCTCTTCTATATCATCGAGGGAGAGTTACAATATAACATGCTATTAGGATGACCCTGGATCCATGCCATGGCTTGTGTTCCTTCTACACTGCACCATTGTGTCAAATTTGAACACGACGGGCAAGTCCATGTCATTCCCGCTGACCCATCCCCTTTCAAGACTTGTAACATGACCTATCAACCAAATGACGTTCTCATTCATCTTAAGACACCAACCCAAACACTACCTCCATCTGTGGACACTTCAACCAATACTCAAATGGCGGTCGCCCTCATATCACCTTCTCAAGCGATAACCAAAGACCTTATGGAAGATATCTTCCAAATACTTTCACTTGGGGAGTATTGCTTACATACCCTAGACATGTTCCAAACTCTGCAAGAGTATGGACAGCTTCATCATAGTCCAAGCTATGACCATTAGATAAGAATGGTCATCCCTTATGGTCCTCCTAACCTTCAAACCAATCTAATCTATGGGGGGCTAGATTGAGCTCCTACTGACGAGAATCCTCTCTCCTCACCTCAACCATTCACATCCAACTTCTCTTTTCTTGGCAACCCCACCTTTGCTCATACCTATCTCTATAGGTGTGCATGGAAGGGTTTTGTCTTCAGGTGCTATGAACAAGGCTCCCATCAGCCCATCAAACCACCCAATGACGACAATGCCAAGAAATGACATGGTCTGGGTTTCCAAGAACCTATTGAGGCTTCTAAAAACCTTTTCCCCAAACCCATCTTAGACCAATCTTCACCAAGCTCACCTATTCCCCCATTTTCACCTACGGAGTCAGTGTTTTCCATCCCTCCTAGCTTTTTCAATACCTAAACACCACTCACTTGGAACCCCTGACCTATCAACCAGGTGGGGTACCCAGGTCTCTCCATCTCATCTTCTCTCCACCTCATTCATCCAACCCATTAATCATCTGCACTGGGGGTTAGACATCCCTACCACAAAATGACTAGGGGGAGTTTGACTTTATACAGACTATCATAACCTCGACCAAACATTGACCAAGCATCGACCAACTCCTTAATCATCTTCACATCTAAACTTCAATCAACATGTGACCAATATGGAACAAAGTAAATGAGGCAAATTTGCTCCTAATTGGCTCAAACCTTACATCATCATGCATAGGTATGGATCAGGGACTTATCGTCTATCTTCTCTCGAAGGCTGACCAGAACTTCAGCCTCTTAATGCCTTGTATCTGCAACCATTCTACTGTTACTCGAGTACTCATTCACTTGAAATTTAACTTGAGCTCATCCCTTGAGCAACCCCTATCCTCTTAATCCTCATTCTTTTCAACCCTATTCCCCTAAAACAATCCCTCTATAACCCTTTTAAAAAGTATGAATGCTTTGTCCTAATAAAAGGGAGCCCTTAAACTTCTATAGTCTTGTCCATGACTCAAAATTCTATCAAAAATAAATCAGGATGTCAAAATATCAAAAGGTCATAAATTCTAAAGGTAGACTGCTCCCTCAAAGGATAGCTATACTATCATTGTTGTAGCTAATAGATTGCTCCCTCAAAGGACAGCTATTCACACCTCTCCTATATATATAAAGAAAAAATATAGACCACTCCCTCAAAGGATGGCTATGACTAAACTCTTGCTACAAACAACACTACCTCAGAAGCTTCCCACATCGATCAGCTTCACAAATCACCACCAAACAAAATGACATCCCTATGTAGACTTCCCGCATTGATCAGTTTGTCAAAAAAAAAAGGTCATGGACTTGACTTGTAGTCGTTATTAGGGTCTCCTATAAAAAGAGGCAAAGTTATCCATCCTAAAAAGGGTTACCCTCTCCTAACATATCACATCACCTACTCAAGGGACTTTGAGCTCATTTTAATGTCAAAGTGATTTGATTACTTCTCTAACACAACCAATGGTCAACGACGTAATGCATGAATGGGACTTTTGTTTCTACAAACCCCCTACCTATGCCATCATTATGGTCCTTGTCAATAAAGGGGCTTTCACTTCCTCCATACCTTTGGTCATATTCAACCAAATCATTTTCCAACCAAACCAAACTAACCAAACCTTTTTCGACCACTAATGTTCTCATAGCCTATTCACACTAGTTTCTATGGACACCAATACACATGGCAGCTATCGACCACATAATTTATGTCTAGCATAAACCATTACTTGCTGCAGCATAAACAAACTCATTTCATTTTTAGCATACATCCATCACCCAATATGGATAATTGTTAGGGATGAAAAACCCTGACCAATGTTGTGACATATGCCATCACATAATATGGACAACACTATAACATCATCTTCCTCTCATCATTTCAAGCATGTACCCTCAGACATATGGGAAGTGCTAAACCATTATCATGACCAAACCACCTATCAACCATTCTAAACTACATCGGTCTAAGGCCCTTCCAACAAGGGCTATGTAGGCAACACTCCGATGACATGGCGTCTTCTGGGGTTAGCTCGGCCACATCCATTTATTCATCTACCTGATGGACAAACTATCTTATCTTTCACCATGACTTTACCATGATCCAGACCCAATCCATAACCGACCATAATCCTCCCTTTTTAGGAGAACTACATTGGCCTGAGGCCCTAACAATAGGGGCTATGTAGGTATCACTCAATTGACATGGGGTCTTCTGAGGTTAGCTTGACCATTCCTTTGTCCATCCTCAACTAATGACCTTGGAGATTGCAACTATCTCCTCAGACCATGACCACTTCCAAGACAACTTTGCCTTGGTTGTTTTTGCCCTTGTTACCTCACAACTAGTTAGCAAATTGTCCACGACCCCTATAAGTATTGGATCATGCTCCATTTGATCCCCACTACCTATGGCCTTTTTCGTGTTTTCCAAGAGCACTTCCTAAGCCCGAGATACTTGGCACATGATGACCATTGGAGCTACAGCTTGGATCATTTAACCCAATCAGCTATGACTAAATGATAGGGCCCAATTATTTCAATTTTAGCACTCCTTGACCTTTGACCATGACAATTTGACCTACCTATCGCGTGGTGTGGCATACACACAATCCCACCCTTTGCAGCATTCACACCCTAACCTTCATCCTTTCCATCCACTCTCTGTCAAATCGACACTCGATCTCAGGTTCCCTTTCCTTAACTCCCACTTTGAGGGGGGAACACCTCATCCCATACCTGGGGCAAACAACTCCTATTTTTGTCTTGCAGTTCATCAAGAACAACCAACAAGACAAAAAGGGGCAAATGTAGACACCAAAATCGTGTCTATCCCTTGGTCATCCTCCTCCTTGGTCTCCTTGGTCCACCCCCTAAACATTCCTAACCCACACCCCTAAACATTCCTAACCCACACACTTATTAATTCAAAATAAATTAACTATTTTTAATAACCCCCTTGACACATCACCCATGCCTCCCTCACCCCATGCCAAATCTTAATCACTTAAACCCCATTTCATCCCTCCCACTAACCTCTCACACTTAGTTAATCCACCTTGGACCATTTTCCAATGATAGTTAGACCTGGCAGTTGGAAGAATGGGCAAAAAGGCTTAAAATAGCCTCTTTTCCCATTCTTCAGCCACTGACGTTGGTCATTATTCAGCCGACATTGGCAGTTTTGCCAGTGTCAGTTCCTTTAAGACTACATTTCTACTTCTGTTGCCAGCCCCCCCTTTTGCGAACGTGAATTCTCTGGCTCCAGAATTCAAAATTTCTTGCTCTTCAACTTCTTGAAAGTATCAACATTTTAACAAAACTCTCCAGGCTCAAAGGTTTTGCTCTAGTCATTCTACACCAGATTGAAGGTTGCACGACACTTCCAGCATTCACGACAATGGAAACAGACCACCTGCACCTCTGCCTCTCCACCCACAACTAAGTATTTGTATTGGTCTTATTTTACTATCTTTTTAAATACATTAGAAATCAGATTACCACACATTTCCAAGCATTCTTGACACAACCTAGTCTATTCTTCTCAGAGAGGCTGAAAGGCCTTCTCTCACCCTTATCTCTCTTTTTGCCCCTGTTATCCATTCGGTCCCTTTTTAACCACACTCTATGTCCTGTTGACCTAAAACCAGCCATTAAAACTCCCACAGACACCCCAAACTACTTTTCTGACCATAGATAGACCTGAAACTCATCCAAATCCTTATTTCCTCAATCAACGCTGGCCACGAGGCCCATTGCCTTTACCGACGTCAGCAGACTAACCGATGCCGGAGACCTTAACTAACTGACACCGGTAGAACCACCGACGCTGATGACTGTGGAAGATAGATTGCCACATATAGGTACGCATTTATTTCTATCTTTTTTGTTTAGTCTTTTATCACTTTCTTTTCTAGCAGCATTCTATTCTTTATCAATGAGTGGACTGTCACCCTTCCAGGAAGTCTTTGCACTTCTGGGATCAAGCATTGCTTGGCAGTCCACTACCTACCTATCTAACAGTTTTCTTGTTTAAGTCTCTCTCATCTGCAGGTGTCATCCTCCACAGCCAAAGAGGAGTCCCTTCAATGTCTGGATACGGTGCGCAGACCTCATCTGGGTATCATCTAACCCTAGACCATTTCTTTAGTTTCTTATTTCTTTTGAATGTGGAAAAGCAAAAATAGTTAGAAACATATATATATATATATATATATATATACATATATATATGTACACATTTATATATATATATGTATATGTATACATATATATATATGTATATATATATATATGTACATATATATATATATGTATATATATATATATACATATATATATATATGTACATATATATATATACATATATATATATATACATATATATATATATATGTACATATATATATATACATATATATATATATGTATACATATACATATATATATATAAATGTGTACATATATATATGTATATATATATATATATATGTATATGTGTGTGTGTGTGTGTGTGTGTGTGTGTGTCTGTGTGTGTGTGCAATACATGACTAACTAGCAAGTTGGTTTTCCAGTCATGCATTGTCAATAGCATCCTTGAAAGGATTTTCACTATTGAATTATATATATATATATATATATATAATTACCAAATGAGAGTAATCACTAAGGAATAAGTTCCTCCGAAGAAACTAGTTCCTCTAAGAAAGCTACCTGACTTTGCATTTTTTATACACATTCTTCTTTACTAAGAGGTTGTTGGTAGAGTTTTAGTCTATTCCCATTACGGAAAATAGTTCTTATAATATCATTAATGGGAATTAACTTTATATAACCATTTTAAAATACCTCCTCTATTTGATATGGTCTCAACTACCTTGTCTATATTTTCCCTTTAAATTATTGAAAATTTGAGTCAAACAATAATGCCGTCTCCTTTCTAAAAATTTCATTGTTTGATGTGTGTATCATGCCAAAATTTCCTCTAATTTTGCACCAATTTAGTCTTTTTTAATGCTTCAAATCTCATTTCATCAAGCTAAGTGAGCTTCATGAATCTCTCCTATGTTTTTTCCATTTCAATTCTCACTTCTAATGCTATTTTCAATGTTTGTAATTCAAATTCAATGGAGAATAGAGGTTTCTTACGATAAACCAACTCATAAGGTAAGAATATAGTAGTTGTTTTCCAAGTAGTATTATAAACCCAAAGTACTTTTGAATCTTTATCTGCCTAATCTTTTTAGTTGGTACTAACAATCTTTGTTAAAATAATTTCCAATTATTTATTAGTGACTTCAACTTGTTTGTTGGCTTGTTGATGATATGGAGAGGAATTTTTGTTCTATGTTGTAGCTAATAGAGGAATTTAGAGTTGGTATTAATATCTTGTAGTTTGTTTATTATTTTCAATTTTTTTGATTAAGTCCTTATTTGAAAACTTAGGAATTTTGGGACCACAAATTTTCTTTTATATTTTCATTAATTTGTGTAAATTATAAAGGAGGATTAAATATTTTATTGGGTTGAATACCAAAGAGAAAACTTATTGAAAAATGATAGTATTATGTAATAAAATTATATGTAATGTCATTTCATTCAAATTTATATATGAATTTTTTTATGGTTGAGTTGATTCATTTTATAAAAAATTGTACATAAAAATGTTACAGGAGTCATATAGATATAATTGGGTATATAAATACACTATAGGTTGAGGAACAAGTTTAATCTAAACTATTGGTATGTATATACTCAGGTGTGTGTGTGTGTGTGTGTGTGTACACACACACACACACACACACACACACACACACACACACACACACACACACACACACACACACACACACACACACACACTTATATGCATAATATAATATAAGTATTTATTGATATGATTGCATTTATATTTATGTTTGAATTAATCTAGTGCTAGATAATGACTGCTAGATGTTTGAGTGAGTATATTGTAGCGGTCATATTACTAAGATTAGTTATTGGTATGTCTTTGTTAAAATATTAGTTTGATTATAATTATTATGTCTAATTAAATTTAATGTACAAATAAATACATATAATTATGACTCTTAGAATATAGTGATGGAATATTATAATTTGAGTTATATTTATATGTGTATATTTTTATAAATGGATGAATAAATATATTATTTGTAAATAGTTAAATAAAATATTTTTTTCTTATCCTTAAAACATTTTGTATTAGTTAATGTAAATTTATGTATTTATTTAAAGATCACTAGTTTATGTGATCAACGTAATGGAATTTTTTAAACAAGTTAGTGTAAAAAAATACCTTTTTATAGTTAAACCTAGTGGGGTTATTACATTATGGTATTAGAGATAAGGTTCAAACTCTAGGACTTAATGAGTCTAATAATGTTATTGTATTATCCTATTAATTAAAAATTAGAATGGTTCATGGTAGACATGGATGTGATGGTACTTCAAACACTAACACTCTAGTTGATCCAAATCAATTTGCCATTGAGAAAGCTATGAAGCTGGATCAGATCCTGATAGACATGCATGAAATAAGGGATTAAATCATGGCCTTAAATAAGGAAGTGCATGGAAATGTTAAGGAAAATAATTTGAAGAGCACCTTGTTTAGCAATAAGCTTAGTAAGAACATAGGCATGATGAGGTGCCACAGGATGTAAAAGATCATGTAGTTGAAGAGCATGCATGGGATATGAAGAAAGTAAATTCTCATAAGTTTGATGGAACTATTTTAGGAAATGGTGCATAAGTCTGGTTGATAAAAATATAGAAGTACTTTGAGATTTATAATACTTAAAAGTCATTAAGGTAGTTTGGGGAGTGTATCAGCTTGTTGGAGAAGTAGTAACATGGTGGAAAAATAAGAAGATTTAGATGAACCTCAACTTTACTACCACCACATGGGATCAATTCATGGTTTTCTTTAGATCATGATGGTTTCCCCAATTGTATTTTGACCAAAAACTAATATATTATTAGAATATAAAGTAGGGATAAATTTTTGTGAATGAGTACTAGGAATAGTTCACTAAGCCCCTAAAATATGTACCTCAATATTAGGTAGATAAAATGTTTCATATCCTAAAATTTATTATGGCATTAAAATCCCAAACTGGATGTGAGGTAGATGTGCCTAGGCCATCTATGATGGACCATATCTTTGAAAAGGAAGTTAAGAATGAGTCAACATTGAATTATATTTCTCAATTTAGAGAGAAGTTCAAGAACTTTAGGGGTTCCAGACCTACTCTTAAGAAGGATAACTAGAAAAGGAACATTAATTTTAAGAACTACTTCAGGAATTAAAATGGTAAATTTAGAAACTTCTCAAGTAATAAGAAAGTAGATGGTGGGTTCAAGCTTGATTTTAAGGGGAATCAATAGTAAAAAAGGAAAAGACCATCTGGCAGATGTTTCATTTATGGGGTTGATCACTATGCTAGGGAGTGTACTCAAGGAAAGTTAGAAGGTAGAGATAAGGGTATTATGGAATAAAGAAACATTTCAATAGAGAATCCATGTGGCTGTTAATGATTATCAGGTTAGTTTTCAAGTCTCACATATTGAGGTTAAAAGTAATATTTTTGGTCATCTTATTTCCATTTTGATTGACACTAGATCTATAGAATGTTTTATTTCTCCATGAATCCTAAATAATTTTTCTAGGAAAGCTAGCATTATGACATATGTGTGGTCAGTACATTATGAGAAAGGCTAAAGTCAAATTGTATAGGTGTTTAATTAAAGATGAGATAGAATTTCTTGATTTCACATCAAATTTAGATCTTTATGCAACAATACTAGGATCATTTGATATGACCCTAGGATTAAATTAACATGTTAGTCATAAAGCTAAGGTAAATTGGTTTCTCAAGAAGGTAGAATGTTAGGATGATTTTAGAAATTAAACTAAGATTCAAGGTGAGAAAAGAAAGTTAAAACTTAGTTAAATCTCAATAATTCAAATCAATAAGGCTCATAAGAAAGAATGCCAAGAATTTATTGTTGAAATAAATGAGATCGATGAATATAAATAACCTTCCATTAAGGATTATCCTTTTATTAGGAACTTTTAGGATGTGTTTCTAGAGGAATTATAGGAATTAAAACCTAAATGTGAGTTTGATTTTTTATTTAACATAATACCTAGATTTAAACCATAGTATAAATCACCTTACAGGATGATAACTACATAATTAGTTGAGTTGAAAGCTCAAATACAGGAGTTCTTATCAAAAGGGTTGATTTGACCAAGTGTATCATTTTGGGGTGCACTGATCATGTTCAAGAAGAAGAAGGATGGTACTCTTTACATGAGTATTGATTATAAGATGTTGAACAAGATGATAATCAACAACATATAACCATTACCTCACATTAATGATCTCTTTGATCAAATGAGAGGGGCAAAATTTTTATCTAAGATTGATCTTCAAGTAGGTTATCATTAATTAAGAATCGAAGAGGAGGATATTCTCAAAAAAACATGTATAATTATATATGGGCACTATGAATTTACAATATTGCCTTTTAAGTTAACAAATACTCTAGCAATATTCATAACTCTCATGAACAATGTATTACTTTGTGTTGGTTTTTCTAGATGATATTCTCATTTATTCTAAAAATGAGGAAGAACATCTACAAGAATTGAAATTGGTTTTACAAAATTTGTAGAAACATAAATTGTATGGTAAGTTGTCTAAATGTTCATTCTTCCAAAGGAAAGTGCAATATTTGGGGCACATTATTTCCACATATGAAATTTCAATTGATCCAACGAAGATAAGATCCATAATGGAGTGGCCAACACCTAAAACTGTGCATGAGGTAATATTTTTTATGGGATTAGTAGGTTATTATAGGAAATTTGTTCTAAATTTTAAAAAAATGGCTAACCCATTTACCTCTCTTCATTGGAATATTCAGTGTTTTATTTGGTAAAATAATTACAAAAAAAATTTCAAGAGATAAAAATGAGGCCTACTTCAACACCTATGCTAATATTTCTTGATTCTAATGGTTAGTTCCCAATAATCACTAGTGCATCTAGGGATGGTCTTGGTGGAGTTATTATGCAAGATGGTTTAGTTGTAGTATACAAGTATATAAAACTTAAGCCTTATGAGGTGATTTATTCTCCTCATGATCTAGAACTAGATGTAATAATGCATGCCTTACAAATTTGAAGGCATTATTTATTTAGGAAGCCATTCAATCTCAAGACTAATAACTTGGGGCTCAAGTATATCTTTTTCCAACCAAACCTAAATGCATGATAAAGATGTTAGTTAGAATTATTATCAGATTATGATTTTGATATCAATTATATCAAGGGCAAGATAAATAAAGTTATAGATGCCCCAAGTTGTATAAGGTATCTATTAAACTTGGCTACTATTAGGAGTAATTTTCATGATCATGTAATAAAATTCCCCCTTAGAGATGAATTATATGAGTAGGTTAAGAAATATTTGACAAAGGATGCTCAGAACCTTAAATTTATAGGATTCAAGTTGGAGAATGATGGCCTTTTGAGGTATAATAGCAAAATGTATGTACCTAATAGATAAAATTTAAGAATTATCATGCGAAAATAATTTCACAATGCCCCTTATTTAGGTAATCCTAAAGTGACTAAGCTCATGGATGAGCTAAGACCTATGTATTTCTAAAAAAACATTAAAAAGGGTGAAATTAATTTTGTATATCATTGTTTGGAATGTTAGCATTTAAAGGCTGAACATGTGCATCCAGTAGGATTATTATATCCTCACGATGTACTAAAATTGAAGTGGAAGATAATTAGTATGGAATTTATCTAAGGTTTATTATTATCATGAAACCACCATGGCATGATCTTGGTAGTAGTTGACAAATTAACCAAGGTAGCCCAATTTATACTAATTAATTTGACCAATGATGCACCAATGTTGAAAAAAAATTGTGAAAGAAGTGTATCAGTTACATGGGTTTTCAAAGAATAACATCTCTGATGAAGAATCAAGAATGACATCTAGGTTTTGGCTAGATCTAAATTTAGCATTAGGTACATAGTTAAATTTTAGTATTATTTATCATTTAAAAATGGATGGACAAACAAAGAGGGTTAACCAAGTTTTAGAAGATCTCCTTTGAATGCATTACATGGATCAATAATATAAGTGGAATGAGTAAATTCTATTGGTTGAGTTTGCCTACAATAACTCATACAAATAAACTTTGAAAATGGATTTATTTAAGGCACCATATGGAAGAATGTGTAGAACACCAATAAAATGAAAAAAGATCAAAGATAGGGTGGTCTTTTGACCTGAAATGCTTATAGAGATGGAAAATAAAGTTAAAAAAATTAGGCAATGGTTGTCTGAGGCCAATGATAGATAATTTTTTTTGTTAATTTGAAAATAATAGCAAAGAAATTTTCTATTGGTGATAAAGTATTTCTATGGGTTAAGCCTTAAAGAAGCTCTATTAAGTTTTCTAAATCAATGAATATTTCACCAAGATATATGGGACCCTTTTAGGTCTTGGAAGTGATCAATCCTATAGCATATAGGCTTCTTTTGCCACTAGCTCTAGCTCTCTTGCATAATGTTTTTCATGTGTCCTATCTAAAAAAGTATATAGTTGATCCTTCTCATGTATTCTATTGGAATGTTTTATAGGTTCTAGATCCAAGGGTCGTCACATTAGAATCAATCAAAATAATTGACACTCACAAACTCAATTTGTGTTATATAGAAGTGTATCAGTGCAAGGTCTAGTGGGACCAATATTCTAAACATGGTACCAATTGGAAAGATTTTGATGAGTTTTACAAGTTATTTCCTCATTTATTTACTTAGTATTTTGCTGGATACTATTTAATTTTTTTGATAAATAATTATTAATTTTAGAACTATTGTAAAAAATAAGAGTCATTGTGATGATGACTAGCTTTAGGGGGAAGGATGTCACATCCCACATCCTTGTTTAAACTAGTTAACATATTAATTTATGGATTCTATGGTTAATTTACTATTTATTAAGATGGATTATTATATATTGATTATTGAAAATCATATACTGCTTACTTTGATGATCACTAATGTGTTTGTTTAGATATACTTATGTGATATTATACATTATGACCATGCTTGTTTAATTAAATGTAGTATTATGCTATAAATTTTATCATGATATAAACTAATCACTTTTTTTTTTCTAAGGTGGATGCAAGAAAGATTTCACCCCTTAGATGATGATAGAGGGAGTGTATCACCAGATAGGGTGGAGCAGATGAAGATAAGTGGTAAATGAAATAATTTAAATGAGAACCCTGCACACATCACTATAAGATTGTTAATTGAGTGTTGATATTTATGAGTAGCTTATGAATTGTATTTTGAATAATGAATATCTCATGCTTGTGTTATAATCTTGTATGTGGATTTCTTTATGGAGTGTCTATGATTTGATTTCCATGATTTTTGTACATATGCATTATATTCCATTTGATTTGCTATGAGCATGTAATGATGGCTTGAATATTAGTATGCATCTAACTCCGTTAAGTTTTTTGTGTTTACGTGGTTGAGATTGTGTGACCTCTTGAAGCATATACATGTTGCATTCTATGATAATCATAAAAAAATTATTAGTAAAATAATCTCTAAAACATGGTTCTTTTGGTAAATAGTTAGGGCATGATATAATAAATGAAATAGGTTTTATTTAAAATATGATGCTTGCAAAATTAAAAATAAAATAAAATTCAAATGACTTAATTCAAATCCTTTAGAATTTAACCATTTCTATCATTCATTTTTATGAGTGATTATGGTTGACTGTTAAATTTGAGGAACATTTTATATAAGTTATTTTTTGTATGCACTAATTTTTTGTGGCAATTTTATTGGGACTTTACATAAAATTAACACACATGAGGATAAAAGAAGAGATGGAAGGTAAATGAGAGACAAATACACATACATTAGATGGGGTTAGTAAGATTTGGAATAAGAGAGACCATTGGCATACACTTCATTTCAAGGTAGGGGTTGTTATTAAATTGGTGTCACAATGTGTTTTATGTTAATTAACTCAGCTGGTAATTTTAATGGGGTTTTTATTTGCATTTAAATGAACATAAAAAATAGGGATACATATTTGACCCTAGGGATGGGATCAACCCATCTATAAGGCCAAAAATGTAAACCAAAATCCCTCATGCTGTACATCTATGTGAATTTTGTTGCCAAAACCTAAAATAACTTAATAGGGTTTGTGTTGAGAATTTTGTTTTAGTAAAAGACCTTGGAAATAGTTTTATTTGGATTCCATGAGAATTAATTCTATCAAGGTGAATTTTTAAGGGTTTAAATAGTTGTGGGTTTTATTACTTGAACTGATTCAAGGTGTAGTAGGGTTAAATCTTGTTTTACTTTAGCTATACCTGTATATGCTTAAGATTATCAATTGTCCTAAACTCAATATGAACCAGTTAAGAATTGGTTTGGAAGTCAGAATCTTGTTATAAATATTTATAGATAGGTAAAATTTATGTTAAGAAATACACAAGTCAGTATTATATGTAAATGGGTTACATTGTATTCAAAATCAAGCCACATTCTTATTAAAATGAGTTGACTATATGACTATGTTTGAAAATTGAATGTTTATGTTATATAATATATGATGAATACCTACAGGAAATGTTATAAAATAAACATTGATTATTTTTGGATAAATTTTTATCAAATTATTTTTTCATTTCAAATATTTTCATAATCATATATATTATACAAATCTAATTTGATAGAGAAACTTAGATTTGATCTTAAGATTCTTTAGGTTGTTTGTTGTTTTCAAATTGGCTAATTCAGTCCTTATTTAAAAACTTGTGAATTTGGGGACTATAACTTTTATTTTATATTTTCATTAACTTGTGGAAATTAAAAATGAGGATTCAATAGTTCTTTGGGTTGAATACATAAGAGAAACCTTGTTGAAAAATGATAGTATTATGTAATGAAATTATATTTAATTTCATTTCATTTGAATGTATTGATGAATTTTGTTATGGTTTATTTGATTCATTTTAGCAAAATTTGTACATAAAAATGTTACAAGAGTCATAGAGATATAATTGGGTATATAAATACACTATAGGTTGAATAATGAGTTTCCTCTAAACTATTGGTATGTATATACTTATATGCATAATAACATCCAAGTGTATATTGATATGACTACATTTATATTTATGTTCTAATCAATCTAATTTTAGATGATGATTGCTAGATGTTTAAGTATATTGCATTAGTCATATTACTAAGATTAGTTTTTGGTATGTTTATGATAAAAGATTAGTTTCATTATAATTATTATATCTGATTAAATTTAATGTAAAAATAAATACATATAATTATTACTCTTGGAATATAGTGATGGAATATTCTAATCTAAGTTATATTTATATGTGCATATTTTTACAAATGGATGAATAAGTATATTATTTGGAAATAGTTAAATAAATATATTTGTTTTGTATCCTTAAAAGGGTTAAACTCAATAAGGAAACCTATAGATACACTTTACATGGTATCTTAGGTTATACCATACTAAACCTTGTTTATTACATGGATGGTTTATTATGCATAGTTGATAATTGGAAACCAATAGTTAAATGAAGTATGCTATTTGATTTTACCTATTATCATATGTTATCCTAAGATCTATTTTAATGTAAAAACTAATAATTATTAAGTTATAAATAATAGTGGATGTTTTATACTATTATAATTCATATGAAGGACTATGCATTTATGATATTTTCTTATACTTGTACATGTTGTGGCATTTAGTATGGAACACTATTTATGGAATCAGTTGATTTCATTATCTTAAAATTATGAAAAAATCTATTATTAATGACATTGAACAAGTAGATGAGATGGACTTCACATACTTTTTTAGTGTCATTAATAGATAAATTTGAGGCAATCCATTGAGTTGTGTATGTGTCAAAAAATTATTTTAAAACTTTGACCAAAGTAATGTGTATAGTTATAACATCAGTAATTCACCTATTTGATTTAGTTTACATGTTTTTTCATAATATCATGTTAGAACAATTTTATTTATGATATGTTGCATGTATTAATTATCTTATAGCATACAGGTTCTAGCTAATAATTATTAAATCTTTCACTATCATTATCTGCCCATCTGTGAAGAGAGGGCCATTCCCTATTTGGAAAATAGTGTTATAATCTCCCTCTGCTTTGACAATCAACCTATAGAATCTTTACTCCTGAATATTATGGATGTAATCGAGTTCGTTGGGACTCATATATTTACTAAAAAACTGTATAACTTGTAAAATATTATGAAAACATGTATTATGTTAAAAATGTAATTTATTTTTTATATTTAATCCTTATAGTAATTTGTTATAATACTATATTAGTTTATATGTAACTATATCAGTAGTGACTAAATTTGTAAATCTATATTTAAGATTAATATACAAATATTTATTTTTAGAGCAAATTTTTACCTTTCTATGTGATCATTAGCTAAATAAATCATATCTAAAACCTTTTGTATTGATTAATTTAAATTGATGTATTTAGTTAAATATCACTAGTTTATGTGACCAATAGAATGGAATTTGTTAAACAAGTTAGTGTAAAAAATATTATCTTTTTTTTAGTTAAACCTAGTGGGGTTATTACACTTCTTATGGAAAGTATAGGTAAAAAAAAATAACATTCCACTCCTCAAGTAGGATAATGTGTACCACTCTTAAATTTTTGGAAGGGCTAGAGTGAAAATATTGAAATTTTACAATTTGGAACTTGGGGCTAAATTCATGTGGGGACTGATCATAAAGCTAGATTCTATTTGGAGCAAACTACTGAGGTATGAGTACTTTAGCAATGATAACCCATTGAGTATAGTCTCAGTAACCAATCCACTAAAACGGTCACACTTGTGTAATTTAGTTTTGAAATTTAGGCCTTTGTTTATGAATCATGTTTCATGGATAGTCAATAGTGGTAGGTAGGTAGGTAGATTTTTATGAGGATTCTTAGAATGAACATAGGCCTTTGTTAGAACTATAGAATCTTCTAGATGTGTGTTTATTCAT
Source organism: Torreya grandis (assembly GCA_037957365.1). NCBI lineage: Eukaryota > Viridiplantae > Streptophyta > Pinopsida > Cupressales > Taxaceae > Torreya > Torreya grandis. The sequence goes on along the minus strand of JARHVA010007740.1, from coordinate 248,734 downwards.
TTCTAATTCATGGGGGTTGAAACTCTTTGATTATCTTAAACTTATATTTGTGTGCAATTTCACATCCTATAATTGGAATAAATTGGTTTATGTTTTGATACCTATATATCAGTATCTTTTTCTCTCTAAGATCCTATCCTAAAGGAAAAAATTTATTAATGCTAAGGATGATGTTTTACATTGGATCAATTCAAATTTTGGGTGTTACATGGTTAACTTAGGGTATCAATTGGTTGAAGTGATGGATTTAATGGTGAATTGGTCCTTGTCATTATGTCAGAGAAAGGAGGGTCTTCTAAAGGTAGGATATTTTTTGTGGATGGCAATTTAGAACCACATTCTTAATAAATATTGCCTATGAAAAATGGCCTTCATTGGTCCCTCAATATGTTGCATGTGTAAATAGACAAAAGAAACATTATTGTTTAATTGTTTGTTTGCAGTTTGGTTCTATAATTTTTTGTCTAGCCAATTAGGTTGGTCATGTCTACGCTTCCTTATTTACTGCAAACTTTATCTTCTTGGCCTAGAAAATCAGTTAGGGATACCTTTATAAGGATTTGGAAAGTTAGCCCAATAATTTTAATCTAGATAATATGGAAGGAAATGAATCCAATAATATTTTTGGGTAAGGATCAACCTTTGCATGTTATTCTCAAAGATGTAGAGGTATCTCTCTTTAAAATTATTTCATCTCATGACTAATGCCAAAATGGTAGTCTTACAGTCTGGGTTATAAAAATTCACACTAAATGGAACTTAACTCCCCCTAATTAATGGGTAAATAGTTTTTGCATGAAAAAATAAGAGGAAGGATAATGTAGATTGGGTCACTCCATCTCAGGGTTGGTTTGAGTTTAACTTTGATGGTGCTTCTCATGGTAATTCAAGAGAGTCGATTATGGGGTATATTGTCAAGGACTATTGTAGGTTATTGATCATAATTATTTCATGTAAATTTTCACTTAAGCTCTAAAGAAAGAGAAAAAAGATACTCGATATGGGTATGGTTTAAAAACCTATTTGGTTATGTGTTCACTAAATTAGAAGATTGTGAAGAGCTCCTATTTGGCCTGGGAAGAAGACCTATAAATAAGAAATCACTAAAGCAAACTTGTTTGTTAGACATATAGTTGGGTGGATTGCCTAGTAATAGCTAGATCCTAGAAGCAAGAGCTTCCCTAGGGGATGCCAATCCACATGTTTTAAATAATAAAGTTGATAAAAATAGAAAGAAGGTACTTGCACCAATTAAAAAAGATTACTAAAACTAAACACAAGAATGCTTGTTAAGAAAATAGACTATAAATGATCTAATTAGTGATAAACTAATTAATACTAGTATTAAGGGGTTGGGATATGCTTCATAAAATATGAAAGAGGTTCATGAGTGGTCAAAAACATAGAAGACTAGATTTGATTGGGTGTAGGTGGGTAAAAATAGGTTGTTGGTTTTTCTTCCATAGGTGACCATCAATGGTTTGGGTAACCACTGGCAGTTATGCCTAACCATCAATGGTTGACTGTGTATTTTTGGGTTTGATCAACAACTAAGGGATGAGATTCCATAGATGAATTTTAGGAGTTTGGAAAGGGGTATATTTATTATGAAATGAAATTAAAACACCTAAATGTTAACAAACAAGAACTTGTCTTACCAAAATTTGATTGGGTAGGTGGTTGATGTAGTTAGCCTATTGGTGGAATTTGGCCTAATTTTAGTAGAGTAATGGTACCTAAGAGATTGGATGAGAGGTGATGACAAGTTAGCTCCAAATAAGATGGTTGATGCTTGATAATGTTGATAATGTTGATTGACCTACAAAATAAAACTTTTGGATGCCTAAGCTCTTGATAATTATTATGGATGATTTGACCTCCCAAGACTCTCTCTCTTATAGGCACAAGTAAGAGGTAGAAGTGAAGGTGTAACTAGGTCATCTAAATATCATTTATGCATGAAAAGTATTACAACACAAATTAGACAAGGTTATATTTAGAAATGGGTTAGTTGAGCTTGAATTCTCTTAGCTAAAAGGTGGATCCTAATCATTGATGGTTAGGGGTTCCCAAAGCTGACCATCGATGGTCACCCTCACCATCAATAGTTAAGGTCCATATTAATAGGGTCCTAAAAGTTAGGGTTATTTAATTAGGTTAAACTGACTAAAAATTGGTATGTTTAGGCTAGATAGGTATAGGTTGGTCCCAAGGGGTTTTAGGTAGGTCCAGGGGTATTTTGACATTCAGAAGTGTAAGTGTGTAGATTTTTGGTGTCTAAATTTTACCCCATTTTGTTGTTCAGCTTGTATGAATGTGCTAAAAAACAAAATAGAGTATGGTTCAAGAGTCTAGTTGCCTTGAGAGTTGGAGGAGGTGTTCCCCCTCAAATTGGGATTTGATGAGGTGAAGCTAAAGTGAGTATGGGTTTGATAAGTGGTAAATGGTGAGTCATGAGGTCCAACATTTGAGATGTAAACTTATGTATAAAATGCAAAAAAAGCTGTTATAGCCAAAATTGTGCATATACTAAGTTTTCATAGTTGACAAAAATAAGGGTTAGTACCAAGAAGAACAAGTGATGAGTGAATTATGTGACCACATATAGGTGTGGTATCTAGAAACACTCATAAACATAAGTCTCCTAAGTAATTTCTATGTTTATAGTGGTTATTGAAGGCAAGAAGTACTCTTAAGTAAAACACAAATGGGTCAAGTGTCATGGGTATCTAAGGTAGGAAGTGCTCCTATTGAGGCACAAGTGAGTTGGTATGTATGATGTGGTGCAAAATGTAAAAGGGGTCAACATGGCAATGTTGTCACTATGGTAAAAGGACCAAGCAATAAGTGTTAATAAATTTCATGCCAAATAGGCTAAAATAGACTAATGACAAGGTGATGACGTAGTCAAGGTGAGTAGAGAAGGTAACTCCATGGGTTGTTGATGGTTAGTGGAGAAGGGTGATCTGCAAAATTAGGTAAGACCTTAGTGTGGTTATGCTAAAAATTGGTAGGTTATAGGTAAAAAGTGTAATTTTGGGTTCAAAGGGTTTATTGACTATCAATGGCTAGGGTCCTTATAAGGTGACCATCGAAAATCAAGGGAAACCTTAAAAATTTGGGGAGATAAATGTAAAAAACAAAAGTTATTTTTTCATTGTTACTATTTTTCTATGTTTGATCAAGCTCTAGTGATATTAGTGTTTTTCAAGGAAGGTATTTTTTTAGGTGGATATTACTTATTAGCCATAGGCATGTGGGTGATTGTGTCTATCTAGGATGTAAGGAGTATGAGGACATGACTGGGCACCTACTCATGGGCTCAAACCATGGAAGAGGTCATAGAATGAGGTAGGGGGTGTATTTAAATTGGTAGTGTAGTTTGATGTTGTTGTTTTGAATTTTTGTGGGTTGGGTAGGTGTGAAAATTGTTTTTTTGGCCTATATGCCATAGATAGGGGTTTTAGAAGTTTTGGTCAAAATGGTGGGTAGAGTGTCAAAGTGATAGGATGGATAGGGTAATTGGGTAAGGTGTTTAGGATAGTGTATTTCAATTTTGTTTACTATTTTGGGCCTTAGGGGTTTTGGCCATTCCAGCCATGAAATGCCCATAGGTGATCATCAATAGTCAGATATAACCATCGATGGTCGACACCCTAAGAACTGGGGGTCCCTAACCATCAGTGGTTAGCATGACCACTGATAGCTAGCTAGGATAGGGTAGGGTTTTTTTAAAGTGTTTAGGGCTTAGGTATGGTATTTTGGTTTAAAGTTTAATGGTTAAGGTTAAGATAAGTGGTTAGGCTTGAAATTTGGCCAAATAGTTTGGGTGCAAGGGGTAAATGAGTTGTTATGGTTAGGTCAAATAAGATAGTGTTAGGGGAATGTTTAAAATATATGGTAAATGAGACCAATTAGGTTCTAAGCCAAAATTTTTTATTTAGTGTAAGCTTAGGAGTAGATCTAGATGCATGATCATATGTCGTACATCTTCCTTATGCTTCTTGAGGGGATGATTATGGATGATTAGGTGTAAAAGGAGAAGGTAAGGATAGGAGTGATGAGGCACTACCAACATGTGCCTAGGGATTCATCAATGATAAGAACACTCATCAAGAGATTGGATCCTACTACTAATACCTTCTTACTGCCAACTGGGGAGATGACTATTCTCCTAGAGGATGTACATAGGATCACTCGACTCCTACTATATGGAAAGGTGATTTACCAGATAGAGTAGGAGGAGTAGGATGAGTATGTTGAGTATTTGTATGGAGATGATATTGACTAGGTTTGATGACATTCTATAGGGTTTAGCTACATAACATTATAAAAGAGGGCCCCTGAGAAGAGGAGACTTATGATAATGCTGATGATCATGGTTACTTACTTTGGGCTCCCAAATTCTACTAGTGAGAGGTTTTTGTATGTATTATTGGATATTTTTATGGAGTTATTACTTGAGAGGATAGTGTTTGGTTGGGTCCCAATTTTTTGGTTCAAATTTATAGGAAGTTGTGGGGTTTTAGACACCATAGGATATATGGTATCAACATGGGCTTGGTTTTTCATTACTAAGACTATGAACACGTTTGGGTTTTGAGACTGATGGGATTACCATGGGAAGGGTACACATAGTTGGAGTTCCTTATTGGTTTTATGAGATGGTGAGATGATTATGCTATGTCAGGGGTAAAAGGTGGATCACATGATGTTTATTGGTTTAGGGGTGCCCTAGATGTGTTAGTAGCTGAAGACATCACTTAAAGGCCATACCTATAGTTCCCTATCTAGCTAGGATACATGCAGTAAACCCTTGCCATGTAGAGTTATAGGTGGATAATGGGTTGTTGAGAGGGTGAGGTTGAGTTTATTTCATTTGATTGGGTGAAAAATTAGTTTGGTTTGATAAATGGTGTATCGAGTCCACATCTCTGATATAAGAGGTAAGATTCAGAGGTTTAATTTTTAGTTCTTTAGCCTATCCTGATAGTTCTAGATGATGGTTTTTAGGAGCTTCTTACTAGGGACCTTATATATGATGCACGGTACATACATGATTATATGGCTTGTTACTAGCTCATCTATGAAACAATAAATATGGGTGGAGATGATAGAGTGGTGGGGTTGATGGCTATAGATATATCCAACTAAGATGGATAGGGAGGGGTAACATTGGCTATGACTTAGGCTCAAATACAAGTGTTATAGGGATAGGTCACTGCACTACCGAACTAGATCACTATATTTTAGGGTTAGCTTGCCACCATTATAGGTGAAAGAGATTAGGAATAGGCATCCCTAGCTATAATTATGCATGAAAAGGACATATTGAGGAAGAGGGTTAGAGTAGGTGTATAAATAGGAGGACCACTAAAGTCAGTGTCATGATCATGGTACCTAACCATTGTATAGGAGCTCATATATTATGAGATGATGGTAATAGACCAATCTCCCTAGACCATGAGATATGTATTGTGTAGAGCTAGTTTGGTCGATCGACCCTCAATAGCTACTCCAAATCAATGGGCTACTATAGTGGGTCATGCAGGGGTCCCAAATGGACCATTACCAAGCATAGGTATAGGCACATATGGGGCTAGTGGTAGTGGTGGAGGCTCATGATTATGTTTAGATATGTTATTATGATCTACTATTTTGATATTGGCCTACATGCTGATGTAGTGAGATGTATATTTTTTTGAGAGAGTTGATACATTTTTATATGTATTTTTTTTTTGATGATTCGACGTATAGGATATATGGTTTTCAATGTTATATATGATGTATTCTTATGGTTCATGTGGTGCTCATGTTTATGATTATGGTTATGGATTATGCTTCTTGACTTTTGGTGTATGATTTTAGTGTTCCAATTAGTAGCTTAGGCATGTGATACTCTAAATATAGTTATCATGTTGTGATTTTGTTCATGGATATGATATGATGTGTTATTGATTAATGTATGTTGTATGATAATGTAATGGTTTTGTTTATGGTCATATGGATGGAATGATAAATGGTATATGTTATGATGTCTTGCTCATTGATTTGGTTTATGCTTATATTGGTGTAATGATATGCTTATAGGTTCATATGATGTGATAATTCTAGATGGATAGGTTGATGTTTATGGTCTATTTGATATGCTTACATTGTGGTTGGCATATAGAGAGATAGATGGTGTTGCTTGTTGACACAATTGATAATGTTCATGTTTTTGATGTGATGTTTGTTGTTCATGATCAAAGAGGTAGAATGTGAGTATGGTTAAGGATGAAAATACATGAAGTAGGTAACAAACTATATGTGTAGGAAAGTGATAATAATCATGAGAGATATATCCATATGAACTAATACAAGTTAAGAAAAAGGAACTTGATGCATTTTCATTAGTAAAGACCAACACAAAACCAAAATTTGGATTGGCTTAGTGAAGAGAAGTCTTTTAGATGCTTCACATTAGCATGCTTAGGTTTATAAATAGGTATATTGATCACATTGTGTCAAGTAAGCTCATAGTCCCATGCACATGAGATGTGGAGGGAGAATGAGTGAAATTGGAACCATTAGTGAGACTAGTATGCCTTTTTGTAGGTTTCTAAAGAGGTAGCATAAACAATTCTATGTTTTTTTATATAAATTGTACATTGATCGATGTAGGAAGCCTATTGAGGAGAGCTGATTATGGCTTTATAAGATTATTGCATTGATGAGAAATGATTACAAATTTTAAAACTCTTTTTTTTTCCTTTGGGGTTTTTGCTATTTTTGCTTTTGTTTTAGGGTTAGGTAAGCAAATTGATACAGGAAGTTTCCAATAAATTGATAGATTTGAAAAATGATTTACTTATCCATCTTTCAAGGGAATGTTTTAAGTTTATGTGTATAGTTTAAATGCTTTTGATATCTATCCTTTAGGGGAGAAATCCACCTTACATTTGGAAATTTCAAATGATTTTTTAACAGATGTCCTTCATGGGAGAAGTCTGTGAATGATAATAATTATCCATAGTTTATTTATGACTTTTGACATTTTTTTCACTTAGCATAGAATTTTTTATATATGCTCAAGGGATTACCTTTATGAAGGCAAAACTAGGTTGACATGAAGGTCTAGTCGATAAAAAATGGGTATGGGTGGCAACAACCATAGGAATTGATTTCAAAGAGATGGGAAGTAATATAAGAATCATGCCATGGATAGAGCCATGATACCCATAGTTAAATATTAGGCTATAATTATGATGGATAATCACATGAATTAGCTTCAGTCAGTTTCCCCTAAAAAGAGGGAAGTGAATGTGGTTGTAGGGTATGAGCTTAAGTTAAACAAATGATGATTGTGATCCCTATTTAACAATAAAGGTACGTAGATGTGAAGCATTGAGATGATCAAATTATAGTTTGTATTTGAGAGAGGACAAATGATAAGCTCTTGATCCATACTTATTGGTTATGATGTAGGTTCCAAGCCAATTGAAATTAAATTTTCCCCTTTTGCTTTTCTCCATATTAGTCACATGTTGATTTTCCTTGTAACAAGATCTCTAATATTGAATTATCAAAATTTCATGTGTTTGTTATAGGAATGTTTGATTCATTCTTGATAAACATAGAAATTGGAAAGGGTAACCAAATGAAACTCATGAAGTAGCTCAATTTGAGCTAAACATCCCTAATGATAATCATTTTCCAAAATAAGATCATGTAAAGATATGCAAAGAGAAGTTATTTGGAGTTTAAGAGGCAATACATCCTTGGCTCCAAACATGAGAGAAAAAGGTGTATCACCTATAGGGGTTTGGATGCTAGTATAATATCCCCATAAGGTGAAAGGGATGTGCAAGTTCCAATCCTCGCCTGAAGCATTAACCATTTTGGTAAGCATGTTTTTAAGGGTTTTTTTAGAGGCTTCAACTTTTTCATTTGTTTATGGGTGATAAGGTGATGAAAAGATAATTTTAATACCAAATATGTCATAAAGGCCCTAGACTTGTTTATTTTTGAAGGATTTCCTATTATTAATTATGATCTTATGGGGCACACTGAAATAGTAGATGATATGGTGGGTGATAAATTTGATAATCTTTTTATCTTTTGTCAAGATAAGAGGAATAAATTCCACCCATTTGGTAAAATATTTAGTTGTGGTGGTGATAGAATGATGTCATTATGAAGAGTTGGGGTTGATTTCACTGATAAGGTCTAGACCCCATTCTGAAAAGGGCCAAAAGTCTATAGAAACACAAAGACTATTATTAGGTGCATGATGTAAATTAGTTTGTTGTTGACACTTGATGTACATTTTCACATAATTATATTAGTATTGGTTAAGGGTAGGCCAGTAATAGCCCAAGAAGAGGATGCACTTATCCATAATGAGTCCACTAAAGTGTCCCCCATAAATACCCTCATGTGTCTCCTTGATAGCATGAGAGGCTTCTAGACCATGAAGGTAATGGAATAGGAAGCCATCAAAACCCTACTTGTAAATAATTTCTCCCATAATGGTGTAATGGGAAGTGCTTTAAATAAATTCTCAATGGGGATTCTTAGAGAGGTCAGAGGGAACTATGCCAAGGAGAAGTTAGTTAAAGGTTTGTTGATACTAAAGGTCAAGCAGAATCTCTTCCACACTAAAGATGGTTGGAGTGTTTGATTTGGTGTAGGAAGGTTTGGTGAGGTGATGGATAATGAATGATAGTTTGGAGTCTAAGGGTGTTAATGGGATCTAAGAGGCAAGAGAATCCATGGTATCAATAAACTTATTGGTAGATCATGGGGTGCTTTGAATATGGTAGTGTTTGAATGATGCTAGGAGTTATATAACTAGTTGTCTATATAGTTGCATCATCTCATTCTTACACTGGTAATTCTTGTTGACTTGGTTAAACATAAGTTAGGAGTCACCAAATATATTGATTATTCTCCTAAGGATAAGGTAGTTTAGAGACTTATTACTAGGGCTTCATACTCAACCACGTTATTGGTGCATTTGAAGTCGAGTTTTAATTACAAAGGAAGTGTTTCACCAATAAGGGGGATAATGATGATATTAGCTCCCCCACCCCACTATCATTTGGAACCATCAAAAAACATGGTTACATGATTGGTAAAATTTTACTGAGATGGACTTGTGATCGACTCATCTATAAATTTAAGAAGGGGAGGTTGGGTATCTATTAGGGGTGCATAAACCAATTGGTTAGTAATGACTTGCCCCTTGATTAATTTTTATATAAGAACTCAAGGTCATACTCAACTAAAATCATGATCCACTTATCCATATGTTGGTTTTGGTATGGTTTGGAGTTAATGTACTTGAGTGGGTTAGTATTAATTATGACAAAAGTTTTTTGGTTAAGAAGGAAGTGGTGAAGTTTGGTGGCCATGAAGACTAGAGCCAAGCAAAGTTTCTCAATATATGTATATCAAGTCTCATACTTTATAAGTGTGTGGCTTATGTAATATATATCTTGATTTTTGTGGTTTTTATCTCAATGGGAAAGCATTGCCCCTATGAAATGTTTAGTGGTAGAGATATAAAGGTAGAAAGGTCGGTTGTCCTTAAGATGTGTGAGGATAGGTGGAGATAGAATGTTCTCTTTGAGTTCATAAAAAGACTTTTGATAATCAACATTCTACTTAAAAGAGATGTCCTTTTTCAAAAGGTGGTGGAAGGGTTGACATTGATCAAAGAGTTGGGAGATAAAATGGTGAATGGATTAGAGTTTCCCCTAAAAACTATGGAGTTGCTTAAGATTGGTTAGAGGTAGCATCTCGAAGATGGATTTGATCTTGGTTGGGTCAACCTTTATTCCATAAAGAGAAATGATGAGGCCTATAAGTTTTCCTGACAAGACACTAAAAATGCATTTCTTGGGATTGAGGTAGACATGATAATGGATAAGTCACCTAAAGATAATCTTGAGAATGGTTAAGTGGACTTTGTGAAGTTTGGACATTCCAAGAAGGTCATCCACATAGTCTTTGATGATTGTATGGATAAGGTCATGGAAAATATAGGTCATGGAACATTGGTAGGTTGCACCAACATTCTAAAGACCAAAGGGCATGACTTTGTAATAGAGATTACCCCATGTGGTGATAAAGGTAGTTTTGTGCTGATATTAAAGGGCAATCAAAACCTAATTATAACTTCAGAATCCATCCATGAGTGATAGAATCTTGTTACCTACTATGATATCAACAAGTTTGTTGATTCTAGGTAGAGAAAAATTATCCTTTATTTATGAGAGGTTAAGGTCATGAGATTTCACATAGATACATAGTCCCCTTATGGCTTTAGTGATAGGAACAATGTTTGAAACCCACTAAGGATAATCAATGGTTTCAATGAAGTTGATAGAGGGGAGGCATTAGAGCTCTTTTGTGACAAGAAAATCTATGCAAAGATATATGCACCAAAATTTCTATTTGATAAGTTTTTTATCATTATTATTCATAATGTTTTGGGTGGCAATGGTTGGGTCAATACCGAGCATGTTGGTATATGACTAGGTGAATGCAATACTATGGTTTTAGAGGAAGGTAGAAAAGTCCTTTAGTTCCATAGGGGTAAGAGTTTGGCCTAGTTTGACATCATGGGGGTTATCCAATGTGCCTATGTCAATATTCATGGTGGTTCCATTTAACATGGTTGAGGTCTATGGAGGTAAGGATTTGTAGATGGAGGAATCAGGTGCACCAATGTAGGTGAGAATAGAATCATCATCCTAGCACTAGATAGTGTGAATGGTAGGAGAGTCTTCTCCTACTAGTTTATGATGGAATAAAGGGATGGATATGAGTGCCCCTTATTTTTGATAAGTTATAGGGTTGAGGGTAATCATGTTGATAGAAAAAAAATTAGGTGGGATGATGTCCTCATCCTCACCCATAGATGGAGGGGGTGTTGGTGAGGAAGGGATCTCTTCTTCAACAATGGTAGGGGTAGTTTGTTTGGCTTTATTTTTATTAGGTAAAATGAAAACAAGTCCATAATTCTCATGAGGATTTTGAGTCTTAAACAAATTCAACATGTGTGGACCATTCTCATATTATCCTAAACCAAATCCCTTCTAGGCACACTTTTGAAGGTATAGTTTGGTGAAGTTTCAGTTATCCAAATAAGAGAAGGTAGAGGTGAAGAGGGATTGGTGATAGTATTAAGTGTATAGATAATTACCCCATATATAAATTGGTTTTGATAGCTTATAGTACCCAAGGGGGTGATGGCTCCAATGTTGGGGTCATAACCTAGTTTATGGTTGAGCCTTTCATATTCTTGGGGAGTTTGGAAGGTGTCAAGGGTGATGAGGTAGTATTATCCAAGGGTAAGGAATTTAAATGTGGGTTATAAAGGATTATTTATGGGTATATATTCTATAAGGATATATGAACTAGTATATGCCATAGTGTAAGGGGAAGTAATGGCTTCTACTTCTATTGGTAAAGGCTTTGTGGTGTTTGTTTGTATTGCTTTAGATGGAGGTAGGAGAATGTCATTAGGTTTCTAGGTCATATTTCATGTTATAAAATGGATAGGTTCAGATTTTATGGTATCAACTTGACCTTCATGTTTAAACTTGACACAATGATGGAGGGTGGAAAGTACACAACCCATGGCCCAGATCCAAGGTCTCCCTAGTAAAACATTGTACTAGAATTCACCTTTAACCACATAAAAGAGTTTGGGGAGTGTGTGAGGTACTATCTAAATGTGAATGATAATGGTTCCCAAGGTAGTGGTCATAGTGTCATTGAAATATCTAAGGATGGATAAAATTTCAAACATGGCATTATCTAGTAGCTTAAGTTGCTCATAGGCATAGGAAGAGATGACGTTGATACTGGCTCCTCCATTTATCATAACCCATTTTATGTAGGTTTGGTTAATGTGGGATGTAATAAAAAGAGGGGGGTATAGCTCCTTAGGATGGATAAAAGGTATCTCTAAATCCTTGAAGGTAAAAAGTGTGGAGAGTGGAGAGTGCCTATGAAGGCCTCTATAGGTTAGGAGTCTCTTGGTCTAACCTCAATAGCTTCATAGCCTCTATCATGGCTTGAAGATGGTGGGGTGAGGTTGAAATGAGATCATAGAGGCTCATCTTAGTTGGGGTCTATTGAAGTTGTTTAATAATGTCCCTCTTGATGGATTTAGAGGGGTTAACCTCTAAGGTGGCTAAGATTATAACTCTGGGCTTAGTTGTAGCTATGGAGGTTTAGATCTAGTTTGTTTTAGGATGAGTTGGTGGGAATGTCCATAAAATATAAACTTTATCCTTCCCTTTATCTTTTTTTCATGATTGTATGACCGCATTAATGGTATGGATAGAGGGGTAAGGTGTGATGTGGGGTTGGGTAGATTCTCTATCACTCTGAGGTGAGAATGGGGGATTAAGAATGTGTTGTTGACTTGTTGGGCATATTGGTGGAGGAATGGATGGAATTTAATCTATTAAGAGATAATCCTCATCATATATTTTGTGGATAATGGCCTAGAGAGATTTACAACTTTTTGTGTCATGCCTAGGTGTCCAATGATTGGAGAAGATTTAACAGTCATCATACCAAGCTGACTTCAAACCAAGAGGATTGAAAGGTCTAATAGGAGGTAATGTGAGGTAGGAGGTATGAAATAGTCTTTGAATAATGGTATATAAGATTTTGTTAGAGGTAATAAAGGTTAATGGATCATGGATTGGGTTGGTAAGATGGGCATGTTTGTGGTAATAGGTTTGGTGAGAGATGGTTTGGGTAAGGTGGTGTTTCTAGTTAATGGTTTTGGTTTGGGTATGTTGGTAGTTAGGGTGGCCAAGTTTGATGGTCTAACTATTATTAATCTGGGAAGGACCAATGCATCATATAATAAGTGGGTTGGCATAATCAATAGTAGTGGGTGGCATATGTTAAAAGGGGGTTGATTTTTAAGTAAAGTGAAAGGGTGAGGCCCTAAGATAGAGGGAAAGGTAGAGGGAGATAGGGTCTTAGTCTATGGTCCTTCAATTTTTTCATCATCTTTATTGGTGTGGGTTGAGACCTGGGTATAGGCTTGGGTGAATTTAAGTCTACTTTCAAGGATGGGTGAACCAAACTCTAAGTAGAGAAGTCACCATGAGTTTTGAAAGGTTTGGTTGGTTATGTGGTAGTTGTTTTAGTTGACTGAGAAGGTGAGGGGTTGGTACGAGTTTGGATTGGTTTAAGAGGTGATGAAAAGATGATGTATTGGTTGGTTATATGCATGTTATAAGGTCCAATTTTATTGATTTATAGAAGCCCTAACTATTTCCATAAAGTGGTTTGATCCATGTCTAGTTTTGTAGCCATACCCAACTTTTGAATAAATTTGGAAAAAGGTTTATATATTAGTTTGGCCTCTTGGTTAGTGGGTGTCAAGGAGACACCTATGGGTTAAGGAGGAGAATTGATATCCTCATTTGTCTCCTCAAAAAAATGAGGTAAGTTTAGGTTTGGTGGTCACTCCATGAGGGATGTTTTTGAAAATGTTGTCATGTTAGGCATGATGTTTATAGTTATGGCTTAGTATGTAATTAGGGGAGATGGTGGGTGAGGAATGGTTATATATTTAGGTTGTCTATCCAAATGGGTGCTTGATTATTATAAAGCCTCTATGAGTGAAGCCAAGGGAAAAGTAGCCTCCTTGATTTGGGCTTCTAAAGGAAGGGAAAGTAACTCTACCACTTTAGTAGATGAAGTGGGGAAATAGTAGGTAGGTTGGATGATAGGCATATCGAGGACCATATTGACCATGTGGGAATCATGAGAATATTTAGATTTTTTGTTCTTAGCTTTGATAGGGGCATGGTTTTGAAAAGTTTTCTTGAATATGTCAAGAGATTGATTTTGAGGGCCATTAGGATTATCCAACATGAGTTCCCCTTTATTGATAAGACTCTGAATAGCATTCTTAAATATATTACATCAACTAACGTCATGTGTAATTACCTAATGAAAATCATAAAGGTCATTATAATTACACCAAGAAGGTGATAAAAAAGAAGAATCAAACTATTGGGGAGGTTTGATGGGTGGAAGTTGTATAAGGTTAGCTTTTAGTAGCTTTTTTAGAACTAAGGTATAAGATTCTCCAAGTAGAGTGAATTGTTTTTTGTTGCTTTGGTTTGGGTTCCTTGTATTTTGGTTGGAGGTTATGGGAGAATTTTTTTTATTGAGATTGGGTGGAGGGGAAGTTTAAAGGATGATGTTATTCATGGTTCCCCTGATCCTAGTTCTTGTATTGGCTTACTTTCCTAGTTTGGAGGAAGAGGTTTTGTTGGTCTTGAAGGTAGAGTTTTTGTTTCATAACTTCAATTTACCCTCATCTATGGCCCAATTTTATAGCTTAAATTCCATGTTAAAAGCCTCATCAAAAGTTATGAAGCTTTGGACACACAATATATAAGATATATGTTTGGCACATGATCAAGCAAAAAGTTCTATAAGATCAAGTTGAGGTAAGCAAAATGAAAGTTGATTAATCAAGCTTCTCCAATGGGTGATGAAATTGAAAATAGACTTATCATCAAATTTCTTGATAGAATAGAGGTCTATAATAGATAAATTCTTGTAAATGTTAATGGAAAAGTGATATTAGAAGACTTGTGCTAGTTGGGTGAAAGAAAATATGAAATGTTTGGTGAGGGTACTATACCAGTCAAGTGTTTGGCCAGATAAGGACATGGGGAAGGTTGAAAGAGAATGGAACCATCCTGAGCAATTAGGTAACATGCATACTTGAAATCCCTAAGGTGTTTTTGGGGGTCCTCCTTATTTTGAAATTTTATAAATTTTAGAAGCTCCCATTAAGGAGGGTAAGGTCTAATGGGGATAAAAGGATGAATAGATTCATTACAAATCTGATCATAAGATAGGATGTTATGAGACTTTGAAAAACATGACTCAAGGTTGGTCATCTTATCCATGATCATTTTCATTAGGTCAATTTGAGGTGGTTCACCAAAAGAATTGTAAGGTTGATATTGTGGTTGAGGTTGGGAAACATATTGGTAATTGTTTGGTAGTTAAGAGGCTACCACATATTGGAATGTGGATGCTAGAGATTGGGTAGGGTAGGTGGATGATAGTGGTTGGATAGTGGGTATATATAATTGTGGGTTAGGAATGTATCCTAAATTGGGTAAAATAGGTAACTACTGAGGATTCCTTGTGGATTGGGCATGGGTGGTAGTTGGGTCGGTGACAAGAGGTGAGGTAGTGACCTTTGTGCTAATGAGTGGTGAAGTAAAATGGATAGATACCACTAATCTTAGTAAATGGGTATTGATATATAGGTTAGGTTTGATGGAAGGGAGGTTGGTAGTGATAGTGGTGGGTGTTCTAGAAATAAGTGGAGCATGATGGGTTAATGGTTGGGTTGTCCCCAAGGTAGAGGAGTCATTAGTTAGGGAAAAAGGTATAAGGGTAGTTGTTGGTTGGATAGGTTGGTTTTTAGCTATAGTGTTAGAGGGACTAGTAGATGAAGATGCCTAGGTGGTCAAAGGTTGGGTGTTGATCATGAAAATAGGGATACCTTTCATAAGGTGGGATGGAATACCATAAAGAGGATTTTGAGGTGGAATTGAAACCAAGATATGGTGAGGGGAGGTGTTAAGATAGTGTTGAAGGTCAATTGGATTATTGTCTAAAAATTGGTAAAATCCATGTCTCCTTGGGGAAATACCCAAGGAAAAGTAAGGATTCCCAATGGACAAGGTGAATCTTCTAGCTCAGATATGTAATCCATAAATGAAGAGGTAGAATAGGTTTAAGTGATGGATTCTACTCTACTAGGTCTTTTACTATTGGCGAGTGAGAACCATACAAGATAAAAAGGGAAAGAAAACAAGAAAAAACTCACCACTCAAACAAGAAGAAGACAAGAAAATGATCAAGGTAATCAAGACACACACTATGAAGTAAATTAATCCTAGAGGTTAATTTTAATCTCACTTTTAGATTATGCCTTAAATTATTAGAATGTGTGATAAAAATTGGTTTGTGGATCAGGTACTATAGAAGAAATCTATGGTTGGTTTTAGGTTATTTAGGTGATCAAAAGAATCTATATTGGAATCAATATGTGGCTTGGTATTGGAGCCTACCCCCCTCACTTCACAGTCCCATAGTGATAAGGGTATCAGGCGCTTAGCCAATATATATTGATATCCAGAGTTTATACTCAACTAGAGAGTTGAGTTGGTTCTCCTATTGGTAATGATCTCTAAGTAGGATTTTTGAGAATGGGTAAGGTGAATGGTAGGTGATGAAATCCTAGTCGAGCCTTGTCTCAAA
Source organism: Torreya grandis (assembly GCA_037957365.1). Taxonomy (NCBI): domain Eukaryota; kingdom Viridiplantae; phylum Streptophyta; class Pinopsida; order Cupressales; family Taxaceae; genus Torreya; species Torreya grandis. The sequence goes on along the minus strand of JARHVA010007740.1, from coordinate 232,417 downwards.
TTATTTTGATGTTTGATTGATGAAAGTGGTTTGGCTAGTGTGTGTAACAAAACTGATGCTATGATAAGATTATTATGCTTTAATTCAAAGTGAACTAATGTTAAAAGTAATGGATGCAGTTGATTTTTTAAAAAAAATGAATTTTAGTTTCAATTATGTGCATAGATAGAGATAAGAGCATACAAATGCAAAGAAAATGTGAGTAAAGACTCTAGGTCCCATTGGGCATGCCAAAATGTTTCATGTAAATTTTCACTTAAGTTCTAAAGAAAGAGAGAAAAGAAACCTGATACATGTATGGTTGAAACCCCTATTTGGTTATGCATGCAATAAATAAAAATATTGTGAAGAGATCCTCTTTGGCTTGGGAGGAAGACCTACATATAATAAATCACTAAAACAAACTTATTTGTTAGACAAATAGTTGGGTAAATTACCTAGCAATAGCTAGATCTTGAAAGTGAGAGCTTCCTTAGGGGTTGTTAATCCATATGTCTTAAACAATCAAGTTGATAAAATTGGAAATAAGGTAATTTCATCAATTAAATAAGATCACTAAAACTAAACACAAGAATGCTTGTTAAGAAAATAGATTATAAATGATATAATTAGTGATAAACTAATTAATACTAGTACTAAGGGGTTGGGGTATACTTCAAAAAATCTTAAAGAGGTCTGTGAGTGGTTAGAAACATAGAAGATTAAATTTGATTGGGTGTATGTGGGTGAAAAGAGGTTTCTAGTTTTTATACCATAGGTGACCGTTAATGGTTTGGGTGATCATCACTGATTATGCTTGACCATCAATGGTTGGGGTTTAATCCTTGGTGGTTGACTATGTATTTTTGGGTTTGATTAATAGCTAAATGATGGGATTCCACATATGAAATTTTGGAGTTGGGAAAGGGCTAGATTGATTATGAAATGAAATTAAATCATGTAAATGTTGACAAATAATCACTTGTCTTACCATAAGTTGATTGGGTAGGTGGTTAATGTAGTTATCCTATTGGTGGAATTTGGCCTAATTCTAGTAGAGTAACAGTATCTAAAATTTTGGTTGAGAGGTGATGACAAGTCATCTCCTAATAAGATGGTTGATGTTTGATAACATTGATTTACTTGTAAAATAAAACTCTTAAATGCTTGAGCTCCTAATAATTATTATAGATGATTTAACCTCTCAGGCCTCTTTATCTTATAGGCACAAGCAAGAGGTGGAAGTGAAGGTGTAACTAGGTCATCTAAATATATTTTTTTAATGCAAATGATCATAAAAAAAATTAGACAAAGTTATATTTATAAATTGTTCAATGGATCTTTCATGCTCTTGGCTAAAAGGTGGATCCTAACCGTCGATGGTCAGGGGTTCCAAAAGCTGACCATCGATGGTCACCCTGACCGTCGATGGTCAAGGCCCACAAGAATAGGGTCTTGAAGGTTAGGGTTATTTAATTAGGTGAAAATGAGTGAAAATTGGTTGGTTACAACCTAATAGTTATAGGTTGGTCCCAAGGGGGTCATAGGTAGGTCCAGGGGTATTTTGACATTCAAAAGCATAGATGTGTAGATTTATGGTGTCTAAAATAATTGCATCACTAAAGTTGGTAGATGGTAACAAAAATAAGGCTAAGGCCTAGGCACAAGTCTTAAGGGTAGACCTAGATTTGAAATGTAGGGTGGACATGCTTATGGTGTAAGGTGATTTGATGTTCTTGATCAGGCCCTTCATAGTCAAGGAGTTAAGGCATGAATAATTAATAACATTTTGGAATGGGTGTGGCCTTGATTGGATTATCTTACTAATCGAGAGGTGATACATTATTAGTGTGAGGCCAATATGGCCTCTAATTTCTTATCCAACCAAGGCATTACCTAGGATGAGGAACTTAGGTTGGAAAATATGGCCATGGATTGGTTAGATTCCATCTTGGCTCCCCTTATGGATCTTGACCATTAATTAATTACTTTATTTTTTTGTCACCTCAAGTGACTTATGGATCATGGTTTTGGTTGGTGAAGACCCTTTTAGTTTCCCCATGCTTGGTGATTATGGAATTTAGGTGAAGTAATTAATGGATGGGAATAAATTTATGCCTTGTATATTGTGGAGGATTCTTATTTATTTGATTGATTGTGTTCATGTAACATGGTGTTTCTAAGCTTGTTTTGTTTATTGACATGGGTTGATCTGTGGGAAGGAATGGAGTCTTCAGTGGTTGAGATATATGTAGTGCTTGTGATCTTTATGTAGGGTAAAATATAGGAAATGGCATTTTTAGGAGAGGTGTTAACCATCTGTTTGAATAATATTTTTTGGTTGCCTTATGGGTAGGTATTGTATTCCTTTTAGAAGGTACTAGCTTAATCCTACTTAAGTTATTTAAATTGGTTTAAGGATAACTTGTATGGTGTGTTTATGTTTACAAGCAACTTGTTATTGTTGGTAGAGGAAAAGTAACAAATGGTGGAGATGGTGGAATTATTTTTGACACCGATATTTAGGGTGGGGTTGCTGGAAGTAGTGGAGGTAGTTGACATCTGACCTCAAGATTTTATGCATTTTTTTGGTTGGGATGTGGTAGGTTTTATCCCTAACTATTTTTTGTGAGTTGAAAGGTAAATTATTGGCACTATCAAGTTATACAGAGACTTTGGATTCAATTTTTTCTAACACCCTTGCTTAATTTGGTTACTCCCTAAATCCACCACTATAAGCTTTGGTAAAGGCTCCCATTCCTACTTTTAAATCTCTACTAGAAGAAATTCATTATAAATCTTGGTTGGTAGTAATAAAAAAAAATTCAAGGGTGGTCAGTTGTATTTTCATCTTTTCTCCTACCTAGGTGTTAAAAGATTGGTTTTGGGTGGGTTCTAGTCTCATGTAAGAATGATTATATATATTTTAAAAAGACCTATCCCTGGGAGGGGTTATGACATGTGGTAAGATGGTGGTTAAGGGGATGTCTTAGTTGGGTGTATAAGGTTTGGGTTTAGTGTGTGATGTGGATGATACTTATAGCAGCTCGGGTGGTGAGGAAGATTTGAGTCTTAGGTGTGGAGTCATGGTTGAAATTGTCTTGGATTTCGGTTAGCATTTTTCTAATTTTGGTTTTGTTCTTAAGGGTGTTTTGGATGTTCTGTCTTTAGTGTTTTTTTCTCAGTTCTTTTTGGTGGTGGTTTTTTTTATTAAAACGTGCTCCCATTGAATATTTTTTTTATGTTTTTTATTTGGCAAGATTTAGCCATTTTTCCTAGTCGGTTCTTGTTGGTCTTGGACATACTATTTTGTTAATTTTATAGAAAATGATGTTCTTTATTGGTCCTATTGTAAAAAAAAATTTATTTTAATAAAATTGAGCATGGGACCCATCAACCCAGGTTATCAATCTATATGTATGTATGTATCTATTGACACCCATTATTAATTTATCAAACTATGAGACAAAATGGTAATTTCCAATTGAGGTGAAAAATTAGAAGCTAGTGTTAAGGGCATAACCATCTTAATCTTAAACAATTAAACAATTAAACATTAATGGCATGCAAATTACATAACAATTTACTATATGAGCAGATCAAATTTAGATGATCCATTAGATTAAGTAGTACCCTAATTGGCAAATCCTACTACCAATAATGAGAATTTTGATATTAATGGTTCCTCCATTTCATGCAAAATTGATCAAAAAATGAATTTTATTTAGAAAAGAGTCCACAAATATATCTCCACCTTTATTAAATCTAATCAGAGTGGGTGAAGGAAACAAATCAACTCTATAATATGAAAAATATATAAATAATCATTCGATTAATTGGAAATAATCCAAGTCACATGCATATTGTGTGAATATAATTACATATCATATAAGTGGAGACTAATATATTACTTTAATATTTTTATTTTGATTTAATTTCCCTCTTTTCCATTTCTTCTTATGATAGTGTTTAATTAATATGAGGGGTCCTTTTAGATTTGAAGTATTGGATGCAACATGGTATCAAAGTGAGTCAAAAACCCCAAAACATGTGGGTTTAAGTCAAGATATTTATTTTTTTGCATTATTATTACATATAGTTGATTTGGAAAAAAAAAATTAAATTAAATTTTAAATTTTATTAGAATAATCATGGGTTTTCATAAAATGATTTGTTCTCTTTAATTTAACCTTTTCTATTTAAAAGTTAACAATGATTTTTATCAAGGATCATTAAGCTTTTTAATTATTAATATATTAATGCTCTTCAAAAAAATTTTAGAACATATTGATGTTGTTTATTGTTAGATGTAGTTTAATGGAATATTATTATTATAGGGTTTTTTTATCTTTGTAGAATTAGAAAGAACAAGATTTACAATTTTTTAAAAATAAATTCATCACATAAAATATATGGAAATCATTGATGACAAGAATAATGTTATATTAGATAGACCAAAAAATGAACAATTTGAGAATATATTCGTTTATTTGTCATAAATAATAATAAATCATGCATATATTAGATAAATATATGTGAAATATGTTGAGAGATATCATTCTCAAGGTATCTATTATCACATAGAATTGTACCTATCTTAATCATATAGCTTGTTGTGCAAGTGCCTAATGATATAATGGAAAAACCTCCAAATCCATGGGACCTTGTCAAATTGAGGTTAATCTTTGAATAAGGCTAGCTTCCTTTCACTAAATCTGATGCAAACTAATAAAATGCTAGTTTTTTGAAAACCTCACTCTTTAGTGTTTTTGAATCCTAAACTAGGGTTTTGATGGGGGAAAGGGTTGAAGAATTGAAATTTGCTAAAAACTAAAAATATGGTGATTACACCAAATATTTTATAGTGAATCTTAATTCTTGGTTTATAAACATAATAGAGTAGGAAATATGTTGAATTTATTTCAGCACAAACTCATACAAATGAAAAATTAGAGGTGGTATTTTAGTTATTTTTCACAAAAGGGAAAAGGATATTTATTGAAAACAATATTTTCAAGAGGAAAAAACACCACAAATGAATTTTTAGAGACTGAAATAAAGAGACAAAGATTCCACAAATAATCAAACAACTTGCACATTCACACACAAATATTTATTACACACAAGAGAGGCAAATATTTAACTTTATTTCTCTCTAAAGGTTACAGCTTGTAGTAAATACATTCAAAATGTATAAAATATCACTAACAAAAAAATGATAGATTGGGCCATAGGGTCTACCCATTTTAATCCAAAATATGTCACAAAAGATATGTATTTATCAAAAATTAAACTCCCAATTGAAGGATATCATGAAAATATAAAACCCTCATGCAAAAGAGGCATTTTTTTTCTATTTATGGCATTTATGAACATGTGTAATGGCTAAAAAATGGAATGCATGAGATGGGTGCGATTTTTGGTGTAGCATGGCATGGATGGAAGTTTTGAATCTCCATGCAAGGTTGGTTCATTTATTAGTGGCTAAAAACAACTTCCTCATGCAAAAAGGGGAGTCTAAGATAGAATTAGACTCTTAAAATAAAAGATAATTTTAAAAATAATTAAAGTTAATTTTCCATGTAGAAATCCAACTTGAAAAAACATAAGTGAGACTTTTACAACTTTTTAAGTCTTTATCACTTTTGCCAAAATGAACTGTGTAATATGCACTTCATGATTTTGCACTTTTCAATGCAATTTGTACTTGTGCTTTATGATTTTTTTGATTATTTGGATTTGAACTTCATTTCCTTAGGAAACATGTAAAATGAATTTCTCACTTGTGAGAAACCAACTATGAAAGTTGGTGGGATCTGTAGGTGTCTATAACACTTATACTCTTTGACAGAACTTGGAGGTGATGGAAGCACATTGGTTTTGTATGGTGTTTTAAGCACGTTGGACCTCTGATAAAAGTATAAGGTGCTCAAAACACATCCACTCTCGATGAATACTTAAGATTTTACATGAGTATTAGGATGCACATATAAATTTTCCAAATGATAAACAATATAAAATGAGTTAGTTCTTATATAAAAACCCCTACATTAATTGCAATTATGGTGTTTGGTAGCAAAGGTTAGACCTACTTGAAGCAATTCCATTGTCCATAGGAATTAATGATAGTTTTGGTGGAAGGTATAATCCATGGGGGACTTTACATGTTTAAAAATGTGTAAAGTACATTTGGGGTTTTGCATCCCGTGATTTAGTGGTCTGATAGAAGGTAGATAATATCATACACTTTACATGTTTTATAATGTGCAATGTTCATATAGAGTTCCAATTTCCATATAAAGGGGGGTTATAGATTTAATAGGATACATATCCTATCATGCACTTTACACATTGCGAAAACATGCAAAGTACATGCCAAGTTCCAAATTCCATCGAATTTGGCGTATGGTGGGATCTAAAGCCCACCATGCATTTTTCACATTTCTGAAAATGTTCAAGGAACATAGTGAGTTTTAGATTCCACCAGTTTCATAAGTGTTAGTTTTTCATGCAATTTAGAGCTTGAAGTTTATTTTACATTTTGTACAAAAATTCAAGGTTGTTAGGTTCTAGTTTCCACTAAAAGGAAATTTGGGTGTTTTGTGGGATCCAAATCCCATGAAGCAATTTGCAAAAGTGTAATTTGCATCTAGAGTTACGAATTTTGAAAGTAAAAAGGAAAGATGGGGTTTTTGGAGGCTAAAGGGTATTTCCTAAAAAAATAAAGGAGGTCTCCCTTAGGATATCATATGTAATGATATTTTTATGACAAAATTATCAACATTTTTGGTGACCTCTGTGGGATGATTGTTTGTTAATCATTATCAATCTAGTAGCCTTCTAATACATTGGTCATGGAGTTAACTTGATACTGACAAACTCTAACCTAGGGAAGAAAAAACTAGGACATGCCTAAACATAAAAAAATAGGAAAATAGACAAATAAAATAGGGAGAAAACAACACAACATGTGCCATAGGCACTTAGAGGAAAGAAACATCTTACCTCCTCTAAACTAACCAATGAAAAGACCATCTAAACAAAGACATTGATTGGATATACATATAACTACCCTTAATTACTAATCTAAAATGCTTTATATGATTAAGGGAAACCATCTAAATATGGAGAAGGAGTGAATAGTCAACAAATTGATGATATACTTCTCCAATTATAAGAACATAAATCAGCTCACTTACCCAATCCAATTGGTTAAACATAAAATTGTCTTGGAGTGGATAGGCAAGTTGATCCTTCCATTTTTGATGCTAAAATTTTTGCTCTAAACTAATCACAACATGTGATGGTTCCTCCTTTTTGTATTCCAACCATGCTAGGTACCTAATAGGGCATGTTCTTGTCAAGACAAAGTTTGAGCAATCAAGAATTTCCCTCCTTTATGCATTTTAATTCTCCATCATCCTATTTATTGGGATGCACTTTCCCAAGTGATTGAATTAGGAACACATTTAATTCTTCTTCTTGTTATTTCTTCTCATAGTTTTCCCTTTTAATAGATGTTAGTTTAATGCTAATGATCGAATAAAATTCATCTGGTTTATCTTAAAATAAATCTCCCTCCAGTTGTTCTTTGTTATTCTACATAAGAGGCCTCATTATAGCTTCATGTCTAACCTCATTTTATTCCATACTAAATGGAAGCTCATTCATCCAAGAGAGTGCTTTGTCATCTTGCCCCTACACACTACCCTATTGTGCAAACTTATTTTGTTCATCCTCTTTTTGGAGTAGCTCTAAAATTTCTAATTTAGTGGCACAAAAAGGGATACCAATGATGATTTCCTCATCATACTCACTTGAAATATCCTCCTCCTTGTCTAAATGGTCTTATTTTTCCTTCCATGAAACTGGTCCTCCATTAAAAATGAAAATGGTGGGAGGGAAAGAGGTTTCAATTGGTGTAGAAGACGGGGATTTTAAAAGGTTGGGCATTATGAAGTCATAATGCATGGTCTAAGAAGGCTACCATGACTATGCTTGGGTTTTTTGAGGAGGAATGGGGTTAGTTTGTTTTAAATAAGGGGGGATCCAATACATGAAACCTTAAAATCAAGGGATTTATTTAAAAGTGTAGAGGATTTATCTTTCTTGAAGCTATGAAAAGGAGGAGTGGAGGTGGTGAGCTACAATTCAATTTATTGCATATGTGTAACTTATGCATCTACTCCTCCTTAGCTATGATTTACCTATCCAAACACTTTTCTTCATATCTGCATTGTCCCATCACCTCTACATGTTATGTGTAAGCTTGATAAATAAGCTCCTCTTTCTACCTACTATACTCCTCTCTTTCAATCTCCATTAGTTCTCTTAAAATCAAGCCATATATCATTGATGATTTTTTGCAGTGATTGGGAAATTAATAATGTAGATTGGGAGAAAGGTCACCTTATTGAGGCTAGTCATAGGTTTCTAAGAAGGTTGAACTGGAGTTTTAGGGATGTAATTATTATGAAAATGAGGATATCCAACTATGACAATGCTCTTTGGGATAAAACTAGTAGAATTTTTAGTCTAACATGGATGGTATGAGGGCATAAAAAATGCATTTTGACAAGTATGAGGGGAAAAGGCATATTTCCCATGATATCTTGACATATTAGAGAATTCAAAATTAGGAATAATTAGGTCTAAATTTTTAATAATAAGTGCATACCATCAGGGTCACTAGGTGATTAGACTAATTCAAAAGAATGGAAAAGACCTAGAATATCAGCTAAATCCAAATATTTGATAATTTTTAAGAGCTTAGACTATTTAAACTGGTAGATTTTATCTTTGGAGCCTCCATGGTCTTAAATGAACTACCCTAAATGGGAATATTCACTGAAGAACACACCAAAATCATTCAATAGATGATGTAAGGATCATCAAACTCAAGTCCCACTAGGCATGCCAAAAATTGTTATCACATAGGATTGCACCTGTCTTGACCCTATAGCTTGCCATGAAAGTACCTAATGATATAATGTAAAAACCTCCAAATCCATGGGACCTTGGAAAATTGAGGTTAATATTTGAATAAGGCTGGCTTCCTTTCAATAATTCTGATGCAAAATGATAAAATACTAGTTTTGTGTAAATCTTGCACTTTAGTGCTTTTGAATCTTAAACTAGGGTTTTGATAGGGAAAAGGGTTGAAGAATTGAAATTTATAGAAAACTAAAACTATGGTGATTTCACCAAATATTTTATATTGGATCTTAATGCTTTGTATATAAACATAATAGAGTAGGGAATATGTTGAATTTATTTTAGTACAGACTCATACAAATGAAAAATTAGAGGTGTTTTTTTAGATATTTTTCACAAAAGGGAAAAGGATATTTACTCTAAACAATATTTTCAAGAGGGAAAAACACCACAGATGAATTTATTGATACTAAAACAAAAAGACAAAGATTCCATAAATAATCAAACAACTTGCACAAACATAGAGATTTATCAACACAAGAGAGGCAAATCTTCAACTTTATTTCTCTCATAAGGTTATAGCTTGTAGTAAGTACATTCAAAATGTAGAAAATATCACTAACAATAAATAGATAGATTAGGCCATGGGGTCTACACATTTTTATACAAAATATATCATAGAAGACATGTAGTTTTTAAAACATGAATTCTTAGTTAAAGGAGATCATGCAAATATGAAACCCTCATGCAAAAGAGGTGTGTTTTTTTATTTATGATGTTTCTAAACTTGTAGAACGACTAGTAAATGGCATTCATAAGTTGGATGTCATTATTAGTGTAATATGGCATGGATAGAAGTGTTGAATCCCCATGTAAGGATTTTTTTATCTGGTAGTGGCTAAAAATAGCTTCCTTGTGCAAAATGAGGTACCCAAAATAGAACTAGTCTCTTCAAAATAAAAGCTAAATTTAAAAATAATTTAGGTTACTTTTCCATTCAAAAATACAAGTTAAAAAAACATAAATGAGACTTTTACAACTTTTTAATTCTTTATCACTTTTTCCAAAATGAACGGTGCAATCTACACTTCATGATTTTGTACTTTTGAATGCAATTTGAAGTTGTGTTTTATGATTTTTATGCTTCTTTGGATTTTACCTTCATTTCCTTAAGAATCATGTGGATTGAATTTATCACTCATGAGAATCAAACTATGAAATTTGGTAGGATCTACAGGTGTCTAGAACACTTATACTTTTTGACAAAACTTGGAGGTGCTAGAAGCACATTAGATATTCATAGTGTTTGAAGCATGTCAGACCTTCGACAGAACTGGAAGGTGATCAAAACACATCCACTCTCTATAAAGTCTTAATATTTTGTGGGAGTCTTAAGATGTACATATCAATTTTCCAAATGATAATTTTTTTATAAAATGACCTAGTTTTTATAGGAAAAAACCCTACATTAATTGTATCTATGGTGGTTGGTGGCAGAGGTTAAACCTGCTTGAAGTAAGTCCACTCTCCAAGGGAATGAATGATAGGTTTGGAAAAAGATAGAACCCATGGGGAACTTTACACATTTGAAAATGTGCAAAATGTACTCAAGGTTTTGCATCCCATGGTTTGGTGGTCTGGCAAAAGGTGGAGACTATCATGTACTTTGCATGTTTCAGAACGTGTAAAGTTTATCTAGAGTTTTAGGTTTTACATAAAGGGGGGATTATAGGTTTAGTGGGATCTATATCTTGTCATGCACTTTACACAGTGTGAAAATATCTAAAGTGCATGTAAATTTATAAATTCCACCAACTTGGGTGCATGGTGGGATCTAGATCCTACCATGCATTTTTCACATTTATGAAAATGTGTAAGGTGCATGGTGAGTTTGGGGTTATAATGGTTTCTTAAGTGTTGGTTTTTTGAAAAATTTAGAGCCCATAGTGTATTTTTCACTTTTTCCAAAAATGTAACTGTACGTCAGTGTTTAATTTCCACCAGAAGGAAACTTGGGTGCTTTGTGGGACCCAGAACCTGCAAAGAAATTTGCACAAGTGAAATTTGCATCTAGAGTTCTAGATTCCATAGGGAAAAAAGGAAAGATAGATTTTGTTTAGGCTTAAGGATTTTTCTTAGAAAACAAAGGGGGTCTCCCTTAGGATATCAGATGTAATGATATTTTTGTGACAAAAATATCAATAATATCTATATTAGATTCATGATAGAAGTGGAATAAATGCCTTGAGAATGATATCTCTCAATGTCTTTTACATAAATTTTATCTAAGATATATGTGCTAGTAAAATTTATTACTATTATATAGTATACTATTAGTAATATACATTATCATTATATTATATTAATAATATTAATATAATATAATAATAATAATAATAATAATAATAATAATAATAGTAATATAATATAATATAGTATAAAAATACTAATTATCATTACCATTAATAATATACCATATTAAGGATGGAAATTTAAGTATTTTGATTATTTTATCATGATGTGCCCAAGGATTGAATCACTTTAGCACAATGCACTATTAACATGGAATCCATTAAGTAATAGGTCACTTTAACACAGTGAGATTTGAATCTTGAATGCCCATTAAAAAGAGATAGCAATTATGATTGCACCACTACTTGATGGATTTCATAATTATATTACTTATTAATATATATTTTTATTATCATTACATTAATTATATTATTATAATATTATATTATTAATAATATTAGTATATTATTATACTATATAATAATATTATTATAACATAATATTATTTTTAATAATAATATAGTATATTAATTATTATAATATATAATATAATTAATAATATAATAATTATATTAATATAATAATAATAATATATGTAGATGAGATGTGGGTGAGTTTATAAAGTGGATTTGGATATTTCTAACCCAGGTTCCAATATTTTTGGGCATGTGAGGACAGTTGTAGTCATTTGTGATGTATTCAAGCATGTTGGTTGTAATTTTGGTATTTGTGATGGTGTTTTTTTATCATTTGGGAATTTGATGCCCCGTATGTGTCCCAAATTGGTTGTAGATCTGGTCAAAAGAAATTAATAATAATAATAATAATAATAGAAAAGAATTATAGTATTATTACTATTAAAATATTAATAATAATAATTATTATAATATAATATTAGTAATAGTATTACTAATAATAACACTTGTAAAAAAAGCAAACTAGATATTGGAAATTCCCTTTTGGAAAAAGTGACTAGTTTTAGACCCAGCATTAACTCCCTCAAGAAGTGGGACAATCATAGATGGAAACCCAAAGGGATAATTGAAGTAGTATCCCTAGCCTATAATTTATTCTTGATAAACTTCACTAATTAGGAGTATTATTTCATAGTACTAATAGAAAGGCCCTGGTTCATGGGAAAATCTAATTCTTCTCTAAGGCACTAGAAAGTTGGTACTAACTTGAGTAGCCTAGCAATGGAAGATATACCCATGTGGGTCTCACTCATGGAACTTCTGCTCGAATAATGGGATCTTGAAGTCATCTTTGGCATAACAAGGGCTCTTGGCCAATCCACCATGATTGACCCAGTCACCAAATCTTGCATAAGAATGGTGGCATCTAGATTCTAGGTATTCATTCCTACTAACAAACCTTTTCTTCATTTCATCATGATAAAATCTAAATATAGAGTTTGCTCCCAATGTATTGAATGTGAAAATATAACTTTTATATGAAATAATTTCAAAAATCTTAGCCATATCTCAAAATATTTCCCAAAGATCCCAAAACACCTCAGGTAACCAAACTAGTCTAAACAAGGAAATAGGTCCCCAAAGATATTTTAAGCATGCTGGACCCAAGAAAAAAATTTGTTGACCTCAACATGGTAAATAATCCTATCCTAGAAAATTTTAAACCACCTATAAATCTGACCCTAACCCTTTCTAGAATCAAAGTCTCACTATCTCAAAACATTATCATCATTGTGGGCACCCTCAATATAGGGATGATTAGCCCTAGGGAAAAGATTGCTAAATAATTTAGGGAGTCAAGCCCCTCATCCCTTCAGTAGAAGTTATCCACCATGCATGATCTCTTGGGTATAAGAAATAAGGGTGAATTAGAATAGACCCAAATAACATCTTTTTTTATTGAACCGATGAGATATAGCCCTTTATAATCTATCCTCAATAAAAGTCCTTTGTTACTAAAAAATTGATAGAAGGAACCGTAGGTTAGGGAAGCAAAGATATTCAAAAAAAGGTAGAAGACACCATGACTCAGGGAAGTGGAGCTATTCAAAAAAGGGTAGAGTCCCACCCAAAGGAAACATGTCAATGCTCTATAGTCACCCCATCTCAGGACTCAAAAGGCAAGGAATAAAGTTGGACCTAGGTTAAGTTGAAAAAAGTTAAAAAGAAGACTAAGGTCGAGGATGAACATAAGCATTTTGGTAAGACTCTAAAGAAGCGAGTCAAAAAGAAGGAAATAACTAGTGAAATAGTTAAAGGTAGTCAAAAAACAATTAAAATCCACTTCACTAGATTAAAATAATGAAACGTATTTATTTGAATGTAAGGAGGTTAAAAAACCATAGAAAATAGATGCTAGTTAAGAATACAATAAAAAAGAGTGAGCCTTAGGTTATTATCTTGAAATAAAATAAAATGTCAAAAGAAATGTTTGAGATGTGTATCAACAAAATGTGTATTAGGTCCAATCATATCAACATAAATTCTAAAGGGGCCTTAGGCAGAATTGTAACACTATGAAATTTCTAAGAACTAGAAGGTGAAGTAATTACTAAGAAAAAAACTATTTGGTGATTCTTTTCAAAAATAAAACATCCAAGGAAGAATGAATTTTTCATAACATATATGCCCCTAAATTTAAAATTTTAAGGAGAAAACTTTAGGAGGACTTGGTGACATTCATAGAACTTAGAAATCATTGGAAATGGTTAATGGCTAGGGATTTCAAATCCTCATGAACCCACTATAAAAGAAGGATGGATTGTCAATTTTTTTTGAAAGCATGGTAGAGCTTAATGATTTTAACTTAGAGTTAGACCTAGTGGATGTGGAGCTCAAAGTAAAACCATTCACATGGATGAATAAAAAAATAGGTACATGTCATATTTAGGTAAGGCTTAACATATTCTTGGTGTCCTTGAATTGGGATCTCCACTATTCCATCTCTCTATTTTCTCTTCCCATAATTGGTTTGGAAATATGTGGATTTATCACCTATATCTATATGAGTCTATAAATTCATGGTGGTGAGATCATTTCTTAGGAATATATATGTATATTTTAGTCAAGAAAATAAATCATCCTAATACTAAGTTAAAAACCTAGAATAAGGAGGTCTTTTGGAAAATTTTCACTCAAAATAAATATATAGAAGAGAAGTTCAAAACCATTTTTTTTTATAACACATAACCAAACAACTTAATGAATAGTTCACTTAGAGTTAGCATGAAAACATGCAATGAGATCCATAACTATGTTACAACCAACACATGAACTAGAGTAGGTTCATAACCCATCATCGACTTCTATAGAAAGTATGTTTTAACCACCTAGTAGTCAGATAAAATTAGGTGAGTGTGGTTATACCGAGTCACCTATATATACATACTATATTGTGGCTTCCTAATGGAGTCATCAGTGACTTGTACTCTTACTTGAGTATATGTATAATCTATAGAACATCTAGTACCTCAAGGGTATTGTTGACCAAATTAGACCCCAAGTCAAGATTTTCACCCATTATACACTTAAAAATTTCATGTGGTCTTGGCATGGTCGTTTCATACCCTATATAGTCCCTAGAGTCTTCATTTAAACTTGTTAGCATGGTTTAAGGTTAGTTTGAAGAAGTTAAGGTAAGGTCATATTTTGGTCATATAGTGGTTTAGGGGTGTCATGATGAAATAAGATATGGTCAAGTTTTTCCATAGGTTATTATGGGTTCATTAATGTCATTTTATAACCTAAACATCTTCTCACAATGTTTTATAAAGTCTTGAAATGTTTAATGTTTATTTACAATCATGAAGGGGGTTAAATATGAATATAAATGTGATTGGATAACATTGATATATGTTCATGTCCCCAAATATAAAAAAATATATCATAAATATTACAAGAATCTTTGAGAAGTTACTCAACTTCCAAACCTATAAAAAAGTTAGAGTAAAGTTAGATTCCTTGATGTTAATGCTAGTTTGAAGAGTTAGAAGAAGTTGCATAGACTCTTGAAGTCATGTGCAAGTGAAAATAAATATAGAAAATAATTTGGAATTTTAAAGGTTAGAAAAAATATTTATTTAAAGGTTATAAAAAATATTTAAAATAATTTTGGAGCTCAACAGTTACAAAAAGCTACATCTTTCTTCCATCATCCCATTCACAAGCTGGTGAAGGCAGATTTCAACAAATGGTACATACTATACAAGTAGAGTTGGGGGCTGAATTTTTGGGACCCATATGGGATTTTTTTTTTTTTTTTTAAATTTTAATTTTCATTATATTGGTTCTCTTATATTTATTAACAATTAATAAAATATTACATTATTTTTTGAGAGCTCAAAACCCCACAGGCTAAGTTTGGAGCAGCTCTAATGTAAACTATGTATTCATGTCTACTTGAAATAAATTGGAGTGACTTATAATATGTTTTTATATTCCATACACACATTAATTCTTCATGGAGGCATGTGTGGATGTCCTTTTGGTAAGCAAAGTGACTCTTGTGTATAATTTGAAGTAAATATCATACTTTTTTGTGTTTCTAAGTTTATCAGGTGATATAATTAATTTGAGTATTTATAAATTATCATATACTCCCTAAAAATAAATTCATATCCTCTAATCAACTATATATTTTGTACAAGTTCAAACTAGTCACAAGTCTTCATTCTCCATCTTGGATTGTTTTTCTCTATTTGTATAAATAGGGTGATTGGAGTGAGTTTGCATGTGTTTAAAATAAATTGAGGATGTGATTTAATGTTAATTATTTTTATTAAAATAATTAAATATTATTTTATTTCATAATAGTCTTGTTCATACTTTTTAACGCTTCAATCACCAAATTATAGTCCTCATCTTCGACAAGCTTGCAGGGTTGCAATTTGAGAAATTTCATGTTGTCAATGTGTTTTGAAGGTTATCTAGATATAATATTATTATGTTTGGATTCAATTTTATAAACATCATGAATCAAATTGAGTTACCTAAGCATATTAAGGATAATGAAAGTTGCAAACAAGCTAACAAACCTAAAGTAAACCTATAAGATTTTAACTATATACTAGTCAAAATAATAGGAGTTTGAAGATAGCTAAAATTTTTAATGAGTTTTAAGTAAAATGAAAAGATAAATATAATGATAAATAACCAATTTCAAATATTTATGGTCGTGATAAATTCCTAATCCTCAAACTATATGCTCATACTCACCTAGACAGTCAATTATGCACTCATAATTCTCAAATGAATACATTATTATCAGTTAAGAAATGAGCCTTGAATAGTAAAAATGATGATTTTTTGGGGTATCAAGGAATTTATAAATTTTTAAGGAAATAAAAACATAAAAAAATATTCTTTTAAAGGTTTTAAATCTGATTTGATAAATCAAGATCAACTTCAAGAATGTATACTCAATCAAACTACCCTAACACCACCTATAGCCAAGATTGAAATTGGATTTGAATAGTGGTGGTGAAAATAAAAGGTTTCCTAATATTAAGAGTTAATTTATTTGATCAATTTAAAATTAAAATTTTTAATAAGATTCAACAGTTAAAGAATCCCTTAAAGTACCAAAGTTGCAGTTACAGTCCTAACAGGATAAGTAGACAGTCACTTATAATTATGAAAGAGGTTGATTTAGATAATAATGTTGATGTGAGAAAATTTTGAAATTTCAAGATAGTGAGAGGAAATAAATTCATCAAACATAAAAATAATAATTTTTTTAATATTGATATTAGGGTCCTAAAGTTTCAAGTTAGCAAACCGCCCTAAATATATATGTATAGGCATTTGACCATTTCTAGGTCTGCCTAAATGAGTCAAGGTATCTCCAAAACAAGAGACAATGGTTTTTGTGAATTTTTTGAGTTTTAATTAGATAAATTAAGGTTTTAAATGTTATTGGAAACAATTAAGCTTTTACAAGATACCAAACAAGGGTCTCAAAGGCTTGATGTACCTTTACACAATCCTTACACCTACAACCTTGTTTACTCATTCTATAAAGTTGTTTGTTTGTAATGTTGAGAAATTTTAAAATTGAGATAATAATGTTTGTTATAGTTTTTGAATTATTAAATGATATAACTTAGGATATTAATTCATCAAAGATCAAAAGTGACGAACAAGGGTCATAGGCCATGAAGCTCCACACACAGTCCTGTCTAAGACTCATAAGATCAATTTCTTATTTGGATAGGTCTAAAAGATATTAAATAATGAGTTAAATAAAAATGATATAATTTGATTTATTCAATTGTGATTACATTATCCAATCACACCCTTAGACCTAATGACAAATATCTAAACTCTACCTACTCAACTAACTATAGGTACAAGTCTGCCTGCTCTAAAAGGTCTATGTTTATTTGAAGGATATATGTGATTGAGAATAATGTAATTAAATTTGATTTATTTTATATAAAAATTAATATAAAAATAACCTCATACTCAACAATGAGTGAAACATCATATTAACAGACCCCTTTTTAGTTTAAATAGGCTTAATGGTATACACAACTTGTATGGGCAGTCAATTGAAGAAGTGGTGAAATGAGGTCAGTATAGGTTGAGATAATACCATTTAGGACCTAATAATATATTTAAAAACATGTTAAAAACCTAAATGAGAGCTTAGACTTCATAATAGTGAATAAAAAGGGTGATAATAGGCAATTAAGGTCTCTTATTTAGTTTGGCATAAGAACCCTAAGCATAGGCTAATAAGAATGCAGAGAGACTTGATGAAATAAGGTGGTTTGAAAACAAGTTTTAATTTTTTAATGTTATGTTATAAAAATTATTGAGGTCATTAGATATAAAAACCAACGTAGGAGAATCACCTATAGACTACAAACTTGCCTAAATCTCACAAAATGATTGTTTTCAACCCAATAGGTTAGCTTCTCCTAATTGGTATAGATCACACATGATGAATGAAACCCTAAGATTATATGGTATGTTAAATAAATTATTTAAATTATAATTTATTTAATTGGTTGGTGGTTTCATGCACTAAGGTTTATGAATTATCATTAAGAGTTCAAACCACTTTCATGCTACCTAGGAGGGATATAAAAACTAGGTGAGAGAGAAATCAATTTTCATGCCTCCATATGGATAATATGGAGTTATAAATTACAAAAAAAACCTTAAAACATCCCTTGAGAATCATCCCATGCCATTGGATGGT
Source organism: Torreya grandis (assembly GCA_037957365.1). NCBI lineage: Eukaryota > Viridiplantae > Streptophyta > Pinopsida > Cupressales > Taxaceae > Torreya > Torreya grandis. Next base: position 214,033 of record JARHVA010007740.1, on the reverse strand, counting down.
ACGGTATTTTACAAAATCCTATAGATTAGGGATGAAATAATTGATTTTTATTATTTTACAAGTCTGTATAGTGTATCAAAACTTTAAATTTGGAATGGAGGTAAGGGGAGATTTTTTATTAGTGAATAAAATTATTATTTTGGGTTTGGAATTTGTGGGGAGGATTTAAAATAATTTTTACCTCTTTTTGTAGGGAGGCCTAATTGAGGCCTAGTTAGGAAAGAGAAAGGGTAAAAAGAGGTATCTCCACTCACTCTAAGAGCATGAAATTTAACTTGGATATGTAAATACATATATGGTACTATAATATTAAATTATATTCTTATTATATTCTATAAATGTTTTCACAAAATTAGGTTTCCATCATTTTAGGGATACAAGGAATGAGGCCTAATTGAGGATTTTGGTAGAGAACAACTTGTTGGGGATAATTTGAGGCCTCAAAATGAATTTTTATAGGTCCAATATGGTATGAATATGCAATCCATGAATTTTTTATGAGTTAAAGTATTTGAAACCATGTTTTAACACTTTTGTGAAAAATAAGTCTAAAGAGATGAAGGGCCCTCTAGACACCTTACACGAGAAAGAAGTGATGTGTCAAAGGTAACCTTTTGGTGTTAGTTGAGAGGTGTAAAAATCATATTAAATAGGTGGAAGAAAATAATTTTATCACAAAGATGGCCAATTATCCTTCAACATGTCAATAAGGAGAGAAGTTTCAAGAAGGTAGTTAATGTGTCAAGCAACCATTTCAAATCCCACACCACTTGGAAGGTGAAAGCATATAAAGAGGAGATAAACATTATGTCTTGGACCTATTGAGGTAGTTCCATAACTCCTATTTTTTTTGTAACTCAAATTACACTTGTCTACCTTCTCTCTCCTACACCCTTCTAATCTTCTCTCTCATATTATATATATATATATATATATTGAGCCATTTTTGGCTAAGTTTGAATCCTCCAGCCAAGTATAGAAAATCCTTATACACTTTCAAACTTTGAAAAATAAATAATGATATGGTTTACCTTTTCCATGATTTATTTTAATGTGTTTGTTAGATATTTGATCTTGATAAGTGATAGATTCTCTTCCTTATCATGTTGTCCTTGTTTGCAATCATATTCAAATTTGAAAGTCTGTTGCAGGTCTCTTGAAGTGTTATAATTAATTTTTTCATGAGTTCAATGAGTTTTTTATACACTACTGTCATACCAATACCTTTTGTTTAGTCCTCCTAGCTTAAGTTAGCTTCACAAACCTCCATGAGAAATACTAATGAAACATGCATATTTGGATTAGTGTATGTGTAAATTAGGATTCTATTTAAAGTATCATTGCAATTGGTTGGAAGTGATCAAGTCATAATTGGTCCATAAACTCATTAGGATAGATTTGATTTATGTTTTCTATCTCCCTTTTCATCTAAATGAACTAGTAGTTTAGGTGATGAGCTTCAATAGACAAACCAAGTGATCTAGCCATTCAATATAGAGGTTTGAATCACTTGGATGTCACCCAAAACCTAGATTCAATCCCATTACATAGTTCAAGTTGTGAGGGCTTTAGTCACCCTCTCATAGGGTACAATTTTGAGCTATAACAATTTTGGCATGCCCAGTGGGATTTAAGGATTAAAAGAGTGGAAGAATTTTTGGTATATTATTATACCCATCAGTGTTTGGGGGCATTCATCAAACACCAATGGAAACTCTAAATTCAATCAACTAGTAATAAGCAATCTAGGTACTTATTGTGAAATAATTTGCTAATATCTTATGTTCTCATTTGACTAATGAAGTTGACATGGTTGGATATGATGAAATCTTCTACTATGAACCTCCCTATCAACCTTGTCATGAGATCAATTATGTGTCTCAATAACCCTATCAAGATTGTTATCATCCCTATGAGTCATGGTAGTCCTATGGCCAGACTATTCCCTCTTTATAAGATCATGATGTTGTTGAGCAACCCTATAAAGAATCTTTTAAGGAAGGCTATCATTAACAGTATCAAGAAGTGCCTTTTTATCAACCCCAATATGAATCCTACCAGCCTTATCATTATGAATATCAACATCAACATGATTCCTATCATCATTGTCATGATAAATTAGATGATTTCATTATTTTGGAAGTAAGATGTAAGGCCTTAAAAGATCAAGTTAGGTAGCTAACTCAACAATTAGGATCTCACCAAAACCTATACTCCTCCCCTCCTTCTCCTACTTCAATCCCATCTCATTCCAATTCCTTGTTGGCACTCATGCCAAATCTCCTAGATAGTTAAGAGGATATGAGAACATGGGTTGAAGAGTTTGATGTGCTCCCTATTCATCTTGTAGAATGGTTGAGAGAGTTGGTTCAAAATTTGATGAACATGTGGAGGTTGGTTGAAGAAGAAACCTAATATGATATAAATGAGACATTTTACTTGGCAAGAAATTATATCCAATGGTCAATAAATAGACTAAAAAGGTGGTAAACTAAGGAGGTTGAGGATAAACTTGTAATTGTTAGAGAGACTCAATAAGGCTATGAAGAAAATAAAGCTCTTGTTGAAGAACATGTCCTTCCCATTAACCAATATAGATTATTATCTATCCATGAGTTCATTAAATAAACCATCATTAATAATCCCATTCATGATCCCTCCATCACACCTCATACTCCCTATCCAAACCATGAACTTGTCCATCACCCTCCCAACACATCCCTTATTGAAGGAGAACCTATCTTATGGGAGATAAGTAAAGAATAGCAAGTTAAATGTGTAGCTAATTAATAATATGACTCAAGTGTCTATAATTAAGATTTCACTATAGGTACTTGAGAAGGTACTTGAAAATAAGCATAAATCTATCTTCTTGAGTGACTAAAGAAAAGATCTTGATGAGGTTATATCTGCACATGAAGAGTTTGATCAAGGCATGGAAGAGAAGGTGCTTGAAAATAATATCACATCAGATGATTTTTTTGAGTATTATGAGCATGATCAAGAAATTGGTTTTGAAAAAATACTAAAATATGAAGCTTCTATCCATTTCATGGAATAAGATGACTTATGCCAAAGATTCAATGAGATATGTCAAGAGTTTGAGGTTCTTCAAAAGTATACACCTCTTATTCATCAATTTGAAGACATTCTTGTTGATACATTGCCTCTTGAAATAAAATATGATAACTTCTAAATTACCAAGATTGTTGAAGTGGTATCCAACCTTGAAGTTGAAAAATATTCAATTAAACAAGTTGAATGATCAAGTACATAATGAATAAGAAGTTGAAGTTGAAAAGATTGAAGTTATTGAAGAGAAAGAAGACAAAGATGATTTGCAACAACATGTTGAGATTATTCAATAGATTTAAGGCCTTTTCAAATTTTAAGGTCATGTTCACAAAGATATTGTTTAATACATCTTCATTGATGGAAATGATGAAGATGGGGCTAAGTATGCAAATCTATTTAAAGAGCTTGACAAGCTTACAACTGATAAGAAATCTGATGTTATTCAATATGCCTTGATGATAAATAACCATGATTTGATGAAACATTATTGGGTTGAGTTTCAAATAAATAGTATCATGATAAGATGGTTGAGTCATAAGAGGAATTGGCCTTCATAGGTGATATGTTTGAATCTACTATTTTTCCATTTGAGATCATGCCAAAGAGATTGGAAAACATGAAGGTATTGAAGGCATCAAAAACTAAGCTCAAAACCCAACTTAATTAATTAACTCCTTCATCTCATGGAGTAAAAGATGGTGTAAGATTCCATTTTTATCCAGGAGGAGAAATTTTTATTTAGGTTAGTTTGTATATAGTCTAGTTTGCTTATGTTCTTGTTTTGTTCCCTAAGTGCTTGATAACACATGTGTGTGTCTTACCTTGTTTGTGTCTTATTATATTTGTTTTGTGTGTTGTGAATCTAATCAATTTGTTTTCTCATGTTAAAATTATATCCAATTATGAAACTGAGTACAAGAGGCTCTATTTCCTAATGGACATGCAAGGCAACTAGTCCTATTAGCATTACAAGTATGTTACCCCTGTGAATCACTAAAAATGTTGACCAAAATTGACCCCAATTAAAATTTATCAACCCATATATATTTAAAACTTTCATGTGGTCTTGACATGGTCATTTCATACCCTATATGGTCCCTAGAGTCTTCATTTAGCCTTGTTAACATGGTTTAAGGTTAGTTTGGAGAAGTTAAGGTAAGGTCATATTTTGGTCATATAGTGGTCTAGGGATGTCATGAGGAATAATACATGGTAAAGTTTTTTCATAGGTTATTATGGGTTTATTAATGTAATTTTATATCCTAAACATCTTTTCATAATGTTTCATGAAGTCTTGGAATGTATAAAGTTCATTTGCTAGCTTGAAGAGGGTTAAATATGCATATAAATGTGATTTTTGGCTAACATTGATATATTTAAAATTCCATAAATAAAAAAATATGTACCATACACACTAAAATAATCTTTTAATATTTACTCAAATGCCACACCTTTCAGTAATTCAAAGCAAAGTCAAATTCTTGGATTTCAATGCTAGTTTGAGGAGTTAGAAGAAGTTGTATAGACTATTGAAGTCATGTGGAAGTGAAAACAAATCCATAATGTAATTTTTACTTATAAAGCTATGGAAAAATATTAGGAATAAGTTTGGAGCTCTAAATTTGTATAAAACTACATCTCACTTCCATCATCCCATTTACAACCAGTGAAGGTAGATTTCAATCAAATGGTATAGGTTGTATGGGTAGAATTGGGGGCTGAAATTTTGGCCAAAGTTTTGGACCCATATTAGACTATAATTTTTTTAATTTTTCATTGGATTGGTTATATTATATTTATGAATAATCACTAAAATCCTATATTATTTTTTGAGAGCTCAAAATCTCACAGGGTATGTTTAGAGCAAATCTAGTGCAAACTATGAATTCAAGGCTGATTGAAATAATTTAGAGTGAGTTATAATAGCTATGTAGATGCCATAAAAATAATAATTCTTAATGATGGAATGTGTGGATGTCATTTTGGTATGACAAGTGACTCTTTTGCATAGTTTGAAGTGACTATCATATTTTTCTATGTTTCTGAGTTTCCCATGTGATATAATGCATTTGACTATTTATCCATGATCCTATACTCTCCTCATAATATATTCATGGCTTTTGATCAAATAGATATTCTGTACAAGATCAAACTAGTCACATGTCTTCATTCACCATCTTGGATTGTTTTTATGTGTTTGCATAAATAGAGTGATTGGAGTGAGTTTGTATGTGTTTCAGAGAAATTGAGGATGTGTTTTAATGTTCATTATGTTGATGTAAATAAGGAAATAGTCTTTGAGTTCATAACAGTCATGCTCATAATTTTCAAGGCTTCAAGTACCAATTTTTAGTCCTCATCTTCAACAAGGTTGTAGGGTTGAAATTATGATAAATTTCATGTTGTCAATGTATTTTTAAGGTCATCTAGGCATGAAAGTATTTTGATTAGATTCAAGTTGATACGGATCATGAATAAAATGAATTTTTGTAAGTATTTGAAGGATAATGAAAGTTGTAAATAAGCTAATAGACTTAAAGCAAAGCTACAGGATTCTAACTATATGACAGTCAAAACAATGAGGGTGTGAAGACACCTAAAAATGCTAATGAGTTTGAAATAAAGTGTAAAGAGACATATAATGAGAAATAAACACTTTTAGATATTCATTGTAGTGAGAAAGGCCTAATACTTAGACTGTATGCTCAAACTCACCTAGATAGTCAACTATGCACTCATAATTCTCAAATGCATAACTTACAGCCAGTCAATAAATGGGCCTTGAATAATAAATTTGATGATGTTTTGGAGTCTCAAGGCATTAAGAAAGTTTAAATAAAAAAATAACATAAAATAGGAGCCTTTGAAAGGTTTGAAGTTTAACTTAAGAAATCAAGATCAACTTCAAGACTATACACTTAGTCAAACTACCCTAACACCACCTACAACCAAGCTTGAAGTTGGTTTTAAAAAATGATGGTGAAAATACAAGGTTTCAATTTATTGATAGGGAATTCACCTAATAAATGACATGTTAAGTTTTTGAATAGGCTTCAATGTTTAAAAAATCCCTTAAAACACCAAAGTTACAACCACATTCTTAATAAGACAAGCAAACATTCACCTATAATTGTTAAAGAGATTTCTTTAGATATTAAGGTTAATGTGAGTAAAGTTTGAACTTTTAGGATAGTGAGAGGAACTCAAGGCATCAGCCATAACATGACTAAATTTTATAAGGTTGATATTAGGGTCCTAAAGTTTCAAGTTGGTAGACCACCCTAAATAGATATTCACATGTAGTTGACCACATATAGGTATGCCTAAATGAGTAAAGGTCTCTTAAAAAAAAGATAAAATGGTATGTGTGAAGTGTTTGAGGTATCATTAGATAATTTAATGTTTTCAATGTCATTGTAAAAAATTAAGTATTTTGCAAATGACCAAAAAGGGGTCTCAAAGGCTTGATGCACCTCTACACAATCCTTACACCTACAACCATGCTTGGTCATTATATAAAGTTGTTTATTTAGAAATTTGATAAAATGGAACCTGAGATAACAATGTTTGTAAGATTTTTTGAATGACGAAAGTATATAACTTAGGATCTTAAGTCATCAAAGATCAAATGTGACAAATAGGGGTTATAGGCCATGAAGCTCCACACATAATCTAGCCTAAGATTCATAAGATCAATTACCTATTTGGATAGGTATATATTATATTCAAGAATTTTAGGGAAATAAAGATGATATAAGTTGAGTGATTCAATGGTGAGGACATTATACAATCACACCTTCAAACATATTGACAAATATATAAACTCTGCCTACTCAGCTAATTATAGGTATAAGACTGCCTACTTTGAAAGGTTTATGTTTGTTTGAAGGAGATATATGAGGGATAATAAGTTAATTAAATGTGATTTAAGTGATGTGAAAAATAATCTAAAAATAACCTTCGACTCAATAAGGCGTGAAACATCATGTTAACAAACCTTTTTTTAGTCTGAGCAGGCATAATGGTATACACAACTTGTATGGGAAATTAGTTGAAGAAGTGAAATGTGGATAGTAGAGGTTGAGATGAGACCATTGAGGCCATAATAATATATTTAAAACTATTTTAAATCCTTATATGAGATATTTTACTTCCTAAAAATGAATGAAAAAGTTGATAATAAGTAGTTAGGGTCTCTTATTCAGTTTGGCATAATAACCCTAGGCATAAGTTAATATTAGTGTAGAGAGACTTCATGAATCAAGATGGTTTTAAAAACATTTAAAAGTTTTTATAGTGATTTTATGTACATTATTGAGGTCATTGAACACCAAAACAAACTTAGTATAATCACCTATAGACTGCAAATTTGCCTAGACCTAAAAGAATGCTTGTTTTCAACCTAAAAGGTTAGTTTTTCCTACTTGGTATAGATCACACATGCTAAATGAGACCATAATATTCTAGGGGATTTTAAATAAATTATTTAAAATATAATTTATGGAATTTTTTGGTGGTTTCATGCCTTAAGGTTTATGAAGTATCGTTAAGAGTTCAAACAACTTTCAAGCTGCCTAGGAGAGCTATACAAACTAGATGAGAGAGAAATCAAATTTCATGAATCCATATGGATGATATGTACTTCAAAATTACCCTACACATATTTAAAAATACAATAATAATCATCTCATGCCATTGAATGGTATGGTATGGTATATAATTTTATACATTAGGGCTAAAATGATTAAGTTTTTATATTTTGTAGGTCTGTATAGTGATTCAAAACTTAAAATTTTCCATGGAGGTAGGGGAGGATGTTTTATAACTTAATAAACTTATTATTTGATTTTTTTAACATGTGGGGAGGCTATAGAATCATTTTTCATTCTGTTGGCAAGGAGGCCTAATTGAACCCTAGTTAAGAGAGAGAAAGGGAAAAAAGAGATATCTCCACTCACTCTCAAAGCAAGAAATTAAAAATAGAGAAGTAAATCCATATAGGTTAATTGAATATTCCCTTAAATTCTATATATATTCTATAATTTGTTCCACATAAGGAGGTTTGCAACATTTTAATGCTATAAGAAATAAGCCCTTATTACGGCTTTTGGTAAAGAATGACTTGTTGGGGATAATTTGATGCCTAAAATGGATTTTTTAGTTCAAATATGGTATTAATAGGCAATAAATGAAAATTTTATGAGCTAAATTAATTAAAACCAAGTTTTGACACTTGTATGAAAAATAGGCCTAAGGGGATGAAGATCCTTTTAAACACCTTGCATGAGAAAGGGGTGATGTGTCAAAAAGAACCTATTGGGGTCAGTTGAGAGGTTTAAAGAGAATATTAAATAGGTATAATAATCTTATATGATCACTAAGAATGTTGGTTGTCCTTTAGCATGTCAAGAAAGAGAGAAGTTTCAAGAAGCTAATCAAGGTGTCAAGCAACCATTTCAACTCCCATGCCACTTTGAGGGTCAAAGCATATAAATAAGAGATAAAAATGGAATATTGGACCTATTTATGAAGTTTCAAAACTCATATTTTTATTTTAACTCACATGACACTTCTCTACCTTCTCTATCCTACACCATGTTGAGGTCAACATACCCCATTTCTAAAAAATAAGGACCCTTGTGCAAACTTTGAACCTTAAAAATGAATAAATTGACATGTTTTGCAAATTATTTGAATTTTAATATCAGACATTCCTAATAATTTTGAACCATTTGTTCATGTTTCTACTTTAACCTTGACTAATGTTGTTGATAATGGATCTTCATGTTTCAATTACATGTTTCATGCGACATGCATCTAATGGACTACACTTAGAGTTTGTAGATTAATCCTATTTAGGATTTTACCTACATTTGGTCTATGAAAACTCAAAGTTTATTTCATGTTTTGAAGCCTCCCCTAAAAAACCCTATCTTAGACCCTTGGTTCAAATCCAATTTGGTGGGAGCAAATTTGGCCGGAACATTTTAAACATGCTTTGGACTCAATCATAAATTTTATATTAAGGCTTGGTCATGTTTTTCAACATGACCAGACCTTAGTCTAAAATTATAGGTTTGGTCTTTTTATATTCTGAGCCCCTTTGGCCCCCCTTTTATTATAAATAGGGTCTAAATTTTCTGTTTATAGGGAAATTGTATTTTCTTAACTTGGTCTCCATTTATGCCATTGGTCCTCTTTATTATGAACTTAAACTAAGGTCTTAGTCTTAATACCCCATTTATTTTTATTAACATGAAATAGACCTTAATACTTAGACCTTAGCCTAAGTACCCATGTCAACTAACCCTAAATTAAGGATCTTGCCTCTTTGTAGAATTGATGGCTTTCAATTCATTAGGACAAGCTAATCGGATGGACCACAGGAGGCTTGATGAATCTAAAGCCTTGATCCATCAGACCAATTCTACATGATCACCCAAATCATGATCAAAATTCCATGCTTAAGTGAAGGTCAAAGATCTGATGGTGTGACACTAAGATCAAAGCTTAAAAGGGATCCCTTTTATTAAACATAAACTTAGCCTAAGTTTTACCCTATGGTCTCAATTGTATTTATTAATACAATGAAACATTAGGATAAAACTTATGTTAGGGATTAAATAATTTAAAATTCCCCTTTATTTGAAGTCTTAATAATTATATGGTAATTTAATCCCATTTTTATATAGTCTTGGCCTCACTTAATTCATTTTTTATCACAAGAACCTATCACATGTAAGGATCCAGATCAAGATCAATGATTCTTGATTACATGAAATAGATCTGATATAGACAACATTATAATATCAAATACCAACAAAAGTCATATAAATATGACAAGTTTCACCATCTCAAGAACTTTGATTTTGATCAATGATCTATGGGTCCTTCTTAGGATTAGTAGGGTCAAAGCTCAGGAGCACCATAAAATCACCATTGGCACTCCCACATTTGAGATTAATGTTAAAAGGGCCCCTTGAATCAAAACATAGACTTAACCTAAGTTTCTACCCTAATGTTTATTGCATTTTTTAATATAATGAAACCTTAGGCTAAAACCTTAGATTATCACTATAATGTTTGAAGGGTCCTCTTTTATCATGCTTTAAATACTTAATCTTATAACTTAGTCTAATTTTTATACATGGCCCTAAGCTAACTCGGACCTCTTCATGATTTATAAAACTAATGGCATGCATATGCTTGGATCATGATCTATGGTCCATGATTAATCATAGGGGATGATCCAATGGAACATACTAAACCCAAGATTTTATAAGATCAACTACATTTAGGACTTAAATTTGATGCTCTCATGCCTATCATTTGACATTTGTGAGGCCATCATTGATGTTTATGAGGCTACTCAATATTAGCCCTATATGAAAGGTTATTATATATTAATTTTAATGTTTATGTGAATGTCAGGAGATGTCTGTGAGGCCATCATTGATGTCTATGAGACCATCAAAATTCAACTCAAATAACTGATTTCACTCAAAAGGAAAATGCACCTAAGTATTTCTTCTTGATGCCTAAATTCATCATCCATATATTAATTTGGTTATTTAAATCCGTGTTTAAACTTAAGATACTTATAAATAGGTCTCAATTTGTATAGACTAAGCTTAAAAATCATGCTAAGATATAGTCATGTTTTTAAACATTGACCTAAACCTTAGTCTATATAAGCCTCATGGTCTTTTAAACCTAATAAGTTTAGTTTGACAAAAAGCACCATCATGATAAGACTTGGCTTAGGAATTTTGACCTAAAGTTTTATTGTGTTTGTTAACATGATAGAACCCTAGGTTAAAGCCTTGAATTAGGTCCATTAACCATTTGAGGGGAGGGCCCCTTTATATTATATTATGGGACTTAGCTTAAAAATTTATCCTAAATTTTATATCATGTTTATTAAACATGAAATAAAGTTTAACCTAAATTTTTTAGCCTATGTTCCCTTTTATATCCTAACACTAACTAAATATCGTGTACCTTCACAAGATCGATGGCTCATGATTAATTAGAGAAAGATGATAAAATAGAGGGTAATCAACATGACTTATTCAATAGAACCTCTAAAGGCCCATTTGTTCAATACATGGTGAATGCACATTCCTTATGCAATTGATAGGGTGTAAGGTCTAGAAGACTGGTAACGATGCCAAGTGGCATGTCTATGGAGTCCAAGCTAGACAAGGACCAATAACATGCAAGTCCTAAGATTATGATCAATGACCCATGTTGATTCATGCATGGAGATCTGATGGCATGAGAAAAAGAAAATTTTAAAATTTAATGGTTAGTGATTTGAAAGCATTAATGAAAATGCCATGAAAACTACCATATAACTACCACATAGATGCCATGTAAGCATAAAATGATAAAATCAAAGATTTTGTGGGCATAACAAGGCAAAGGTATAAATTTAGGGGTCTAAATCAAATCCAAGGCATGAATTCACCTAATTTTATTCAATGATCACCATTAAATTTATAGAAAAGCCCTAGCCTTCACAAAAAGCCTTAATTTGAGCCTAAATCAATCACAGTCAAGCCAGAGAGAGCCCTATTTCCATCTAGATAAGTGTAAACTAATCCAAAGATAATTTGTAGGCCATTAGTGAATAATTTTCAAATCTCATAGTCATGGTGGATAGAAGACAATAGCAAAGGGAAGACACATAATTTTACTTAACCTTAGAAATGGATGGAAGGATCATTAATGACACATAATTTGATGCTACATCATTAAACACTAGAGATAATAGCTAGTACAAACTATTCTAGACTATTGAGGAGATGCAGACCATCACACAAGAAGAGTAAAATAATGCCATAATCAACTAGAGATATAATGACCTGGTCTCTATCCAAATGACTCATCTCTAATATATGGCAGTAAAACCTAAAATATTTCACTATATCAATGTCATTACTCCTATTTTCAAGGATTGTAAGATTGATCAGGATATGATAGTACATGAACATAGTTTCAAAATATTATCATATATCTCCCCTCTTATATTTGAAATTTATTAAAATATATCCAAACCTCAGGTTTATTTGCCCACAATTACAGAATGGTCAAGCAAAAATGACATGAAAGCCATTTTTACATCATAGTTTTAGTCAAGGACCCACGTAGTCATAGACCCCACTGGTAAAATACAAATTACCCAATTTAAGGAGAGAATTATAATAATCATGACACTATTAAATAGATTATCTAGGGCCCCTTCCACCACCTATGTTAATAAAATTTGGGTGGCTTATGTATATTTCATGGTGGAAAAGGTACTTACTCCCCCAATAGGTGAGATGATCAACATTTTCTTAAAAAAAAAAAATCTCTACCATAAATAAGAAAACTAGTAATTAATTTTTTATGATGTCCTATCTTTTAGATGCATTACTAGCCACCACCAAAATCTCTAACATGAAGATTTGGTCACCTGAGGGTAGACCAAATGTTTCTAATCACTATTACAAATTATATATATTCAATTATAGATACAATATACAATTCATTTATGATTTTGTATATCTAGTTGTAGTATAATCCATCATAGGAATTCTTATGGGCAAGGTTATCCCTCTAATCAAGAAGTATGTGGAGCTAATTGAGGATATTTGGTTATACCCAGACTGCACTATAATTATAATAGAAAGAACCCTAACTCAGTCACTCAAATTACCGGTCCAGGTGCCTACTAAATTGGTGGAGCAAGAAATAACATATCAATTATTCCATGGTATAGATGGAGTATGTAAGAGCAAAAGGAAGGGACTCCTCCACTTTTTTCCTTTGGACATCAATATGACTTTATTATAGACTTGGGAGTATTTAGACACTATCTCCAAACATAGGGAATCCTTTAATTTATAGTTGGATGAGTTGAGGAAATATAACCTTTATGATAGGTTATGAAGCATTTGAAATAAAAAATAATAAGCAAGACCTACAAACACCAACCTGGTGTCCATGACATAATGTATATTAGGGCCTCCAACTTCACATAAGTACTATCCAAGCTAAGGAAGCATAATAACAATCTTGAGTCTAGGTTAGCCAGAGATGAGAAACCACCTAGTGAAATATGGCAAATTGGACCCATGAAATACCATTTATTACCTTGGCCCTCTTCTAGAACCCCTCCATAATAGCCATAAGTAGAATTACAATAACCTCAATTGTAAGTTAGACAAAGGTCTAATAAATATAAATTGGAAGAGAGATGTGGTGAAGATTCATCATCTTCATCCCATCTTAGTAGACCAGAGTCCTAAATCAATTGCATTGACATGATTGTACTAGGTATTGAGGAAACAGTGGAGGATATAATCAAAGTACTTTTTGATGCTTATGGATCATATGAAAAAGAAGAACAAATATAATAACATTAATCCTAACCCAAATAATTAGAAAAGGAAAAGGGGAAGGAAATTGATTTGAACCTAATTCCAGTTGCACCCCTACAAAAATGGAAGGTTGAGTTTGCATTGGTCCCAATTGGAAAGAAGGAACCAAAATTAACCTTCAATCATCCTTTGAGTGAAGTTAACTTATTTAGTGATGATAATCCTACTCATTATCCAATCATCCTTGAATGGTTCATATATGTAAAAATAAAAAATATTCCAACCTTAAATCATTTATGGGCTATAACCAAGGTAGTCAACATCATTGTCCATGATAAGCTCAAGCTATGGATAGTTGATCTAATGAAGGAAGAGAAAGAAAGAAATATGACAGCCCTTAGAGAGTCAAGTGGAATTTAGGTAAACACTCTTGGGGCCTTAAATAACACATAAATGGAGATCCTAGAGCCTCTAAAGGTGATAAAATCATTAGTTAGTGTACAACTCAACCCAGAGACTACAGGACTAGAAAATAGTGGCAACAAAGAAGGACATGGCTGGGGGTGAAGATCTCACTTTTCATAGGGTTGAACCATTTATTGGCTTAACTCTAGTAGGAGGTCAGGGACCTAGTGAAAACCTAATCCATGAAAAATATATAGTTGGATTAAATGATGTTCATTCAGCTCAACTAAAATTGAGCATCAAAGGCCTTTATCAAAAAATAGAGAACCTATAGAAATAAAAGGAAAATCATGAGATGTAGGTTATTGTATCAATCCTTAAGGAAATGATCAAGATTTTTTAGGCATATTTTTATGATATGATTGACTCCTTGAAGTCAATGAAGGAAAGATAGAGTCCACTTTCCCAACAAGATGTAGTAGTCAAGGTTTTCATATCCCAATAATAGAATTCAAAGGATAAAATGAAGGAAATAATCAATATATTGGTTGAGGATTGAATTCCTAGTTTCAAAACCATTAATCTAGCTCATTTAAACACAATCATAAAATTAATTGTTGATAAAATCTAAGGTTTGGGTACATGGTTAAGGAACTTGGAAATTATCCTAAGAGATGATGGGGAGTTAATGGATATAATTAAATAATTCCTTGGAACCATGATTACTAAACCTACAAAAATTAGCTCCCTAGGCATCATCATAGATGATGCATACATGCACAGAGTCACCTTGGTCATGTAAGAATTAAGAAGTAAGAGTCAAGGCAAGTCTAGGATTGACAATAGTAAGATCATGAGTATGATCCTAACTGTAGAAGAGAAGATAATTAAGTTAAGGAGTATCAAAGAAACCATGATAAGAAATGATAGGGATTTTGAAGACTTGGTTGACTAGGAAGATGAGTGCCTCCTAGATCTAGATATCAATTTAAATTTAATTAATGAACAACACCAAAAAGCCTATGAGTACTCTTTAGTATAAACAAGGGATTACTTAAGCACAAGGCCCACTATATAGCTAGTAATATTATATTTTTTTGGAAGCTTTGTAATATTCAAAAATGGAATATTCTTTTTTTAAAGGCATGTGCAAGTTTGTTAGCACATTTGCCTATAGGTTAGTCTACTTTGGAAAAGGGAAATGTATTCTAGAAACTTTATAAAAATTGATAGATGTCTTTACTTTTGCATGTTTGTAATTAACATGACTGATTGGTATACTATTTTAGCCTCCTATAAAAGAAAGTATTACCATTTATAAAAAAGTGGAGAGTTCTAAGAGCTAGAAGCTACATTGTAACTTTTGAGAAATTAAATACAAGCAGCGAATGCTATAAAGTATGTCCCAATATATTTTCATGAATTGTATCATGGCTTATCTCTTAGTTGTTTATTCTAAGACATAGATTTGAATGGTATTTTTAGGAATTTTGAATGTGCATCTTTGATATAGGGTTGTTAATTTATGTCAATTCTAAATTAGTTTAATGATCTTTAATTTGCTTCATTTTATTTTCTCTACATTAAAATGTGAAAATGCTATTTGACTGCACCAATAAATATTTAAAGAAAAGTCAGTTCTTACTTGTATTCTTTCATATTTTCCTTAGATACTCACTTGGTGTATAGTGGGATTTGAGCATTTGATATCTTTCCCTTTATACTAGTTAAATTCATGTTAAATTAGAATTTAAACCTAGGAATAATATCTGAGGAAAAGACCAACAATCACATACATTCTTTCTACCCTGCCCTTTCTTTTGCTTCTTTTTTAACCAAATGATTATAGCTTAAAATCATTGTATCTATACATCCTAGAATAATATTAGATTAAATTTTGATCATAATTCACCATTACTAACATATATGTTGCATACCTTACAAATATTATTAATGATCAAAGTGGCTCCTAACCACCAATTAATATAAATGTTATGGAACAGTATGTGTGCTCTACCTTTATTTCACCTAGGATAATCTAATTATCATAACCTGTAACTCATGCTTTTAATGCCCTAATTTATAAAATGAGAAATATTCTTTAATCACTAATATCACTTGTGATATACATAGAGGAATCAATAAGAATAATCTCCATTGGCGCTAGAAGGAGGGCAATATTTATGAATATGTAGGATTTTCACTAATTTTGGTGTGTTTTGATCAAAGATTAGTTTTATCTTTACATATGTTATGTTGTGGAGTTAAAAGCTTCACCAAGATGCAAACAAGAGAAGTTATGGAGAATGTAGAGTTGCAGAATCAGTTGCAGGAAAAATGGCATCGGTCTGATCAGCCGACGTCGATCAGATAGCAAGAGGAAGTAACCAGTGTTGGTTACCAGTCGGTCGACATCGGTCATGGAGGAGCCGACGTTGGTAGCCTGTGCGAGAACAGGGAGTTTGCATGATGAATCTGGGAGAGTCTATTTTGAGACTGTTAGTTTGCATGTTGAAGGCTAGTCATAGTCTTGAGTTGCAAGTCTAATTATTGTAATTAGGTTAGTATAATTATTGTAAGCATGAGATCTATATATGGACTCATGGGCTGTATTGTGAATTTGTGCTAGAAGCCATAGAGCTTTTAGAGAGAGCTAGTGGAGCGCCTCCTAGTTCCAAAGGGGTGTTGAGTGTGTATGATCAGGGAGAGTTACAAGGTCTGCAAGGTCAAGGAGCTGATCCACCAGGGTACTGGTTAAAGAATCATAAGGACTTGGTGAGGCAAGGACAAGGGTTCTTCAGGGGTGTATAGATGTCTACATGGTGAGTAAGGTCTAGTGATTTGCAGGTAGCAGAGAGCAGGGGATCTACTTGGAGTATGGTTGTGTACTTGGTGAATTGGCAGTGTGTTACTGACTGGTTGGAGAGGTGAACATCAATTTTGTATTGGAGTTGATTGTTGGGACCAAGAGAGAGAGGGAAGAAGGTATTGAGGTGTGGCAAACCTTTGAGGTGGAGGAAGAAGTGGCATCTTCCTTATTGTATATTCTTCTATGTATATAATACAATTGTGTATTGTCTCTTAATTCCTGTGTTGTTTCATATTTCTAGTTACTTATTGATTCTGGTATAATTCTGTGTTTAGTTGCTAATACAAGAAGTAATCACATGTGTTCTAATTGGTAGAGAAAGATCCTGACTCAGTAGGGATCGGAGCATGTTTATTGTTTGTGGGTTCCCTGACAAGTGGTATCAGAGCTTTTGGTTGGGTTACTAATAGGTGGTTTCAGATCTGGTAGTGTTTGTTGATTACAGGTTTGCTCACAGGGGTTTCTGATTGAGTGGGAGTATAGCAATGGTAAAAGGAAGTAAGCTACGAATGGAGAAACTGAATAGCACAAATGGTCTGATTAATGGAAAGAAAGAGCAAAGAAAAAGATATTGGTGGTTGGTAGCAGATCAGCATGAAGGAACTGAAGATGAAGATGTTGCAGGTGTTGTTGCACAGGATGCTTTGGGAGGTTTCTTGGATAAAGTTGAATCTTGGATAATAGATTATGTTGCCTCTTTCCATGCAGCCCCAGGGAGAGGAACTGGTGAGCCTTGCCAAAGAATTGGCAAAGGGGAAGTGAAGCTAAAATTGCAGATGGATGACACACAGTGGTTGAAGGAAGTCATGCAGGTACCAGTTTTGGAGATGAGTCTAATTTCTTCAGGAAATTTGGGTGATGAGAGATGCACTATAACTCTCACAGTGGATACACTTGAATTAGATGGTGGTAAGAAAGTAGGTATCCTTTATCTATCTACTTATATTGCTGATTCACCTTCTGTTGCAGAGATGTGGCTTCATGGGCTTAGTCACATATGTAGAAGGAGAATGCAGGTTTTGAAGCAGAAGACAGATGTTTTTGACAAGCTAAAGAACTAGAAAGCCTTGGTGTTCATGGAGGAGATGATGGACAGAGATCAGGTGAGAGAATTGAATTATTTTGAGCAGAGCAGGGTTGATTTGATTAGGATTTTGATCCATGGAGAGCTCGTGGGTAAAAAGTTATCACTCACAGACGAACACAAGTACCGACATCAGTCACACAGTAACCAACATCAGCAATAGGAAGACTGACGTCGGTCATGAAGTAATCAACGTCGGTAGAAAGGATACCGGTGTTAGCCATGGAAATGACGTCGGCAGTCAGGGTCAGTGTAGGGAACCGACATCGGTCGGGAGTAGACTGGGAGATGGCCGAGATCAGTCACTGGAATGGATATTGGGCAGATAGCAAGTCTCAAACGCTCATGTGGAGGTCAGAAAGGGTAAGTGAACCTCATATTTGTTGTTCACCTTCTCTATATTGCCTATTGATGGTCAAGAACTAGGAAGATGGAAGAGACAATGTAGGTAGAGTCCAGATACAGTGGGAGCTTGGCATGGATGAGGAGTATGAGTCCTTGGAGAAAAACCAAACAGGTACCTATTGGTAGAGTTGTCAATTGGAAGAAAGCACTAAGAAATGGAATGGATTCCCATTTTAGAGAAGAGAGTGGATGGATACAAGAGACGGAAGGCCAAGGCATATGGTCTTGAGGAAGCTGCAGGACAGTGGTACAGGGTTTGACAGGTGGATGACTAAGCATGGCTTCAGTCAATGTCAGTGTAACTATTGTGTTTATCTTACTAGGTGGATGATGAGTCATGACATCATCTTGTTACTGTATGTGGGTGATTTACTAGTAGGTTTGTACATACAGGTATTTGCTGAGCTAAGGGTAAGGTTAGTTCAAAGGTGTGTCATGAAGAATTTGGAGCAGCAAAATTCTTTAGCATAAGAGACATGGAGATTTTATCTCTAGTGGGAGCTAATGTGAAGACGGTGTTGGCGAGGTTCATTACGTAGGATGCAGAATTAGAAAGCACACCAAGGGCTGGACAGTTCAAGCATAGCTTGAAACAGGGTTCGAAATCACATGAGGTCTAGTGTAGGCCTAAATTTTCCCAATCAGTGGGGGTTGTCAGAAATTATGGAGCCAATTCATGGAAGGAGTACTGGAGGGCAGTTCAGTGGGACTAGCAGCAGGGATTCTTGTTACGCAGGGTCAAGTTCTTCACTACATGGATGTGTAGGTTCGGATATGGTAGGTTACTTGAATGACAGGTATAGCATCACAGTTGCATGGTGGTTGGTCTTCAAGATGGATCTTGAAGAGGGATACAAGCCAGGGAATAATTTAGATGGTGTACAGGTATAGCTACAGGTGTAGCTATTTATCTCCAAGTGGGAGATTGTTATGTTGTGGAGCTAAAAGCTTCACCAGGATGCAAATAGGAGAAGTTACGGAGGATGTAAAGTTGCAGAATCAGTTGCAGGAAAAATGGCGTCAGTCTGATCAGCCGACGTTGGTCAGATAGCAAGAGGAAGCAACTGGCGTCAGTTACCAGTCGGTCGACATCAGTCATGGAGGAGCCGACGTTGGCAGCCTGTGTGAGAACAGGCAGTTTGCATGACGAATCTGGGAGAGTCTATTTTGAGACTGTTAGTTTGCATGTTGAAGGCTAGTCGTAGTCTTGAGTAGCGAGTCTAATTATTGTAATTAGGTTAGTCTAATTATTGTAATCATGAGATCTATATATGGACTCATGGGTTGTATTGTAAATTTGTGTTAGAAAGCCATAGAGCTTTTAGAGAGAGCTAGTGGAGCTCCTCCTAGTTCCAAAGGGGTGCTGAGTGTGTATGATCAGGGAGAGTTGCAAGGTCTGCAAGGTCAAGGAGCTGATCCACCAGGGTACTAGTTGAAGAATCATAAGGACTTGGTGAGGCAAGGACAAGGGTTCTTCAGGGGTGTAGAGATGTCTACATGGTGAGTAAGGTCTAGTGATTTGCAGGTAGCAGAGAGTAGGGGATCTACTTGGAGTACGGTTGTGTACTTGGTGAACTGGCAGCGTGTTACTGACTGGTTGGAAAGGTGAACATCAATTTTGTATTGGAGTTGATTGTTGGGACCGAGAGAGAGAGGGAAGAAGGTCTTAAGGTGTGGCGAACCTTTGAGGTGGAGGAAGAAGTGGCATCTTCCTTATTGTATATTCTTCTATGTATATAATACAATTGTGTATTGTCTCTTAATTCCTGTGTTGTTTCATATTTCTAGTTACTTATTGATTCTGGTATAATTCTGTGTTTAGTTGCTAATACAAGAAGTAATCACATGTGTTCTAATTGGTAGAGCAAGATCCTGACTCAGTAGGGATCGAAGCATGTTTATTGTTTGTGGGTTCCCTGACAACATATTTATGTAGTTCATTACTCAAAAGTGTAAATACCATTGATCTTCATGGTTTTTGACCCATATTTATGATTCCTTTAGATAAAGGTCAAATTTATTTGAATATATAGGCTTAATTCTAGTAAAGATAGCTTAAGATTTGAGAATCCAAGGTGTTTGAGGCTAGAATAACTTGTTTTGGTTAAAGATTGATAAATATTTTATAAATCTAAATTTATTTATGATTAGAAGTATAAATATTGGTCATATTTACATAATTGGACACATCTTTGTGCTAACTTAGTTAGAAGTTGGCATCTTTTATTGTTCTTTATATAAATCTTTACAAAAATTTCTTAATGTGCTCTAATCCTTGTTTTTAGTAAAGGTTAATTTAACACATCATATTTAATACAAGATCTAAATTTCTCAAGCTAGAATTTCCTAAAATCATAACAAGATCACACTCAGAAACAAGATAGCCTCTATTAGAACTAGATATCCATAAGAAATCTAGGCAAGATAAAGGTAGGTGTAGACGTTCAAAGTCTTTACTAGCTTCACAACTCCAAATTACTCCTATGTTCAACCTTCATCAAGATATGGTGTGGTTAGGTGATTATTCCATCAATGTAATAGGTGTAGTACATGATCTCTCTTTTAATATTGAGAAATGTTTGTTAATGTTTAGCCCAAATGGTGTTGTAACTACTTAAGAACAAATTAAATCATTCAAATCTACATTAATATTATTAAACATTATCTATGAAGATGTAGCTTGTAGACTATTTCCTTTTACATTCAAGAATGACACATATGAATGGTTTATTAATTTTCTTGAAAATTATATTACTAGTTGGGATGGTTTTAGCAATGTCTTTACTAACCAATTTGGCAAGGTTTCCAATCCCTACATCTTGTACCAACAATATACCACCATCAACAGAGATGCTAGTGTGTTTATAAGGACATTTAATAATAGGTTTCAAAAGATACATATCTAGACCATAGATACCTACAATCTTAATGATGATTTGGCTTTAGAAATCTATAAAGATGTAGTAGATCATATGACTTATGTGGTCCTAAAGAGATATTTCTTGGTCATAACCACTTTAGCTCATGCACATTCTGATGTAGTGATCATTAATAACCAAATGCAGCCCCAAGTTCAAATGACCTACTACATCCCAAATGTTAATCCATATATGCCTACCTTGAATATATTTCCCAATAATAATCAGAATAATCCAACCCTGAATCAGATCCTATCACTAAACTAATTACCCTTGAGCCATGTTGCCCCTAATTAAAACTTAGTATTCTTGAGTCATGCTACAATTAGATTTATTCCAAATGATCAAAAGGTATTAGTACCAACCTTTGGTGCTAACCAAGTTCATAGCTCTGAGACCCCTAAAATTAAGAATGACTCTATTTTAAATATGGTCTAAAAGCTTAGCATATATTTTCTTTAGTTACAATAATAGGTTAGTAATACTAGTGAAAGCTTAGGAAGGAGCTCTTCTTTCTATAGTTTTAATAGACCCATTAATATATTTGAGAATTATATCTTATAAAAAAATAATAATAATGAATCATATTTTGATAAGAAGAACATGGACATTAATCTTATTGATATTGCATTAATAGATTATTGTAGAATTCATTGTATTATTAAGAATGGAGAAATTGATTGCATTGAATTCTATAAATATTTTGAATCCTTTTAGGAAGAGTTGGAAACTTTTGAGGTAGTAACTAACAAAGATAATGGTTCGGGTACTTTAGGATCTAAGCCTATTGACCAGACCTTCATGGTGGAAATGCTTGATTTCCCCTTCTAATAAGATAATGAACTTGATGATGTTCTTGAAAAAGTTCATGCATTCCAATAATTCCTAAATAAGACATATCTTCTATAGAATAGAGAATAGAGGTAGCCTTTGACTACTTCTACTCATCTAAACAACTTTGGCACTCCTTCAAACATTACATTAGATAATAACCCAAAACCTCCAAAGGGAATTACTTATAAACAAAGTACTAATACATCTATTCCTTCAAATAAAATTGGGTATAATATTGTAAAGGACATGAAGAAAATTAAATATAAAATTATTGTACATGAATTAACATAGATAACTTAGAAAAGAGACCTATTGCTTGAATCCTTATCCAAGAAATCTAGCAAGATGTCCAAAATTGACAATACAAACATAATTATTTACAAAGATAAGATAGAGTCCTCACCGTTCCTCCTTATAGTCAAGATATTTGGTAAGGACTTGCATAATTGTTTATTATATTTTGGTGCCTCTAAAAATATTATGCATTTGGGTATTTGTAAGCAACTTGGTTTGACACCCATTATATCTAATAGGGTTGTCACACAATTAGATAAGTCTAGGGTCAAGGTGGTTAGAGAATTGTTAAGCATTCACATGCAACTGGCTTCTAAGCCAAGAGTCCAAAAGTTCATAGATGTCCAAGTGGTAGATATCCCTAATGCCTATGGACTAGTTTTAATTAGAGAATGGAAAAAATATTTAAATGGATATATGTCCATAGACTATTCACATATATGGTTGCCTTAGAAAGGAGTTTCAAATCAAATCAGAGTGGAAAGAGAACCAAGGATGAAACATATGATCATGGAATACAATGATATAAATGAAAAGGTGAGCATAGTTGACTCTGATTTGGGAGTTTTCACTCTTGAAACTGCTAAAGTAACTCTAAGCATTCTCATACTATCCCTAGATTATGGAAGTTACATTTTGATGGGGCTAGGTGTAAATCTGGATCTAGGGTGGGCATTGTTCTAATTGACATTATTGGTAAGAAATATCATTATTCATATAGGTTGAAATTTCCATGTACCAACAACCTTGTATAACATGAGGCTCTCATCGTAGGAATATAATTTGACATCAAGAAAAAATTCAAGGAACTACTAGTTTATGCTGACTTAGAACTAGTAGTCAATCAAGTAAGGAACAAGTATCAATGTAATTTATCCTACCTCAAGAGGTATAAATTTAGGGTTTGAGATTTGGTTGATTATTTTTATGCTTTCAATATTATGTCTATCCCTAGGGAGTAAAATAAAGTTGCTGATGAACTAGCTTCTACTCTGAATAACCTCATGCCTAACTAGGACTCACCAAATTTCAGCATTGAGTTGATACCTTGTCCTTATGTCCCAAGTAATATAAACTATTTATAGGTATTTAGTGATGACCAAAAAATCCTAAGATTCATTGCCAATTTAGGAGCATTTGAGGCTCAGATCATAGATGAGGCTGATGAAACCACCTTTGAGAACAAATTTGATGGAAAAGTCATTCATCTAAATGACAAGAAGATCCCCAAGGTAATGATTTCCCTAAAAAGGTTGTTTATCAAGATAAGATAGGTTAATCCTCTAAGATTCCCAAGGTAAATGGGAAAAATTACAATGCAATTGATCTTAGACTTCAAGATCAACCTTAACTAGTCAACATTTGGAATGCCTATACCAGTGTTGAAAATAAGAGGGCTAAAGAGTTGTTAACAAAATACAAATATTACATATCTTGGTCATACGATGAATTGAAGATTTTGGATCTAAGAGTAATCACCCATACCATACATCTCAAAGAGAATTGTAAACATTTTAGGAAAAAGTAGAGACCTATAAATCCTATCTTAGAACCCATGATTTTTAAGGAAGTCAAGAGATTTTTGGATGCTAGAATTGTATTTCCCATCAGACACTCTACCTAGATTGCCAATTTGGTTTTAATTAGGAAAAATAATAGGGAAATAAAACTATTTATTGATTTTATGAATATAAATAAAGTATTTGAAAATGATAATTATCCATACCCATATCTTTACTAGGTAATAAAAATTGTTTCTGGTTTATCCATGATATCTTTTCTTGATGGTTTTTCAAGGTACAATCAGGTTCTGGTAGATAAGTAAGATAGAATGAAGATGGAATTCACAACCAAGTGGGGCACCTTTACATATAAAATAATGCCTTTTGGAATAATAAACATAGGATACACTTTACAAATGGCCATGGGCCATGCCTTTTAATGTTTTATTGATAAATTCATTATAATTTACATGGATGATCTAACTATTTTCTCTAAGAACAGGGAGGACCATTTCATGCATTTACAATAGGTATTTTAAAGGTTCAAAAGGTATGGAATTTCCCTCAACCCTAAAAAAAGTATTTTTTGTTTCTTTTTTGTTTCACCAAGGGTTAATTATTAGGCCATGTTATCACTAAAGATTGGATTTCCATAGATCCTAAAAAAATATAAGCCATATAAAAGATAGAGCCTCCCAATAGTATAAAAGAATTGAAATCATTTTTTGGCAAAATAAAATTTGTGAGAAAATTTATTTTCAGCTTTGTAAAAATTATCAAACCATTGAATGATATGATAAAAAAGGATTTTAAAGTCTCATGGAATGATGAGTGAAATAAGGCCTTTGGGGGCATCAAAAAG
The DNA here is from genome assembly GCA_037957365.1 of Torreya grandis. NCBI lineage: Eukaryota > Viridiplantae > Streptophyta > Pinopsida > Cupressales > Taxaceae > Torreya > Torreya grandis. The sequence continues at coordinate 189,418 of JARHVA010007740.1, read as the reverse complement.
GCAATCAGTCAAGCTCTAGTCTTGATAAGTCCAAACTTTTCAAAGGATTTTTTCCTTTACTCTTTTGCCTTCAAGCACACCATTTCTTCTATTTTTACATATAATATATATAGGTGTGATAATACAATTGATTTTATGAGCACTAATTTGAAAAATGTTGAGTCAAATTATCCTTTAATTGATAAACAAGCCTTTGTATTAGTTAAAGCATTCATTAAATTTAAGAACTACATTCATATGAATAAAGAGAATGTCATTTTTTTAGATCTAACCACTAAGTTAATGCTAAATTAGAACCATATTTGAGAATGAAGAGGTAAGTGGATACCTATTCTTCAATAATATGACATAGAGATGAAGACTGTAAAATTGGTAAGATGTCAGGGCCTAATCCAAATGATTGCCGATACTAGACCTAGACTAAGTATTATGTAATTTAATCAAAATAATTTTCAACATAATGACTAGTATAATCCCATCATTCATTTAATAATCAATGAAACTTGTCCTATAGGATTAACTAAGGAGTAGAAAAGAGCCCTGAGGCTCAAAGAAGCTCACTATTTGATCAAAGATGGGATCCTATACCAGAATAACTTTGAAGGTGTGTACCTAAGATGTGTATACAAGGAAGAAGCTACTGATATAATAATCACTTTTCATGAAAATTTATGAATTGTAAATCCATCGAGAAGAACTAAATCTTACAAAATTCTTATGGCTGGCTATTATTGGCCCACCATTTTTAAAGATGCTCTTAAACATGTAAGAGAGTGTCATTCATGTGAGATCTTCAACACAAAAGAACTAAAAGTAGAAATGTCATTGCAATCAGTAATGGTTGATAAATCATTTACATAATGGGGTATGAATTTAATTGGAGTCATAAATCCTAACTCATCATAAGGTCACAAACATGTTCTAATAGCAACTGACTATTGCACTAGATGGATTGAGGTAGTAGCTACCATATAGTGCAAAACTGTAGAAGTGATCCTATTTTTAGAAGAAAACATATGCATCAAATTTTAGACTCCAATCTCATTGGTATGTGACAATGGGTCTACATTCACATCCATAGAGATGACAAAATGGGAATATGATAATGGTATTATCCTCAAGTTCTCATATAACCATTACCTTCAAGGTAATGGGGTGTCTAAATCAACAAACAAGAACTTGATGAAGGTAATTAAGAAGTTTATTGCAAACAAACCCAAAACATGGAATAAGATCTTCAAATATTCCATTTGGTGTAGATAGGATAAGAGTCAAGTATTCCCTTAAAGAATCTCCCTTCTTATTGGTATATGGCCAAGAACCCATATTTCACATCACCCTCAAGTTACCAGCTTACAATTTTATGAAAGATTATATAGAATAAGACTAATAATTTGCAAATTCAAGGTTTTTGGACATTATTCAGATGAAAGACACATGAGAAGAAGATTTTTATAAATTTATCAAGTACCAAACTATAGTAAAGATTTGGTTTGACAAGTGATCAAAGATAAAGGTGTTTAGACAAGGAAAAATAGTTCTTCTTTGGGACAAAGCATCTAAACCCAAGGGAAAACATGGTAAGTTCACACCTCTATGGATTGCCCCCTATTAGATTATAGATACACATGGAGATAATAAATTCAAACTAAAGGACCTATAAGGATAAAAATTCACACTATCCACCAATGGGCAGTATCTCAAGCATTACTTATTTACTACTCCCCCTGTGATCATCATGGAGTAAATCTATAAGAATGGTTAGAGTTAGTATAGGTACGCTAGCATAGTTTTTTATTTGTCTTTTTCCTTCTTTTCCCTTGTTTGTACCTAAGTTTTTATATATTTAATTACCTTTATGTTAATTTATGTTGTGTGTTTCCTTTATATTACCATGTTTTCTTATTTTAATAAGTCCCTTTGGGATAACCCTCAACTCAAAGTTCATTTAGTTTGCTTAAAAACTCCAAACGTTTAAAATGCAAGTCAAATCTTATGCATATGTTGACCATGAATCTAAGAAATGAGCTTGATGTTATAACTTAAATAAACTAGTAAGGACTAATGGACAGGTTAAATATTCCATAAGACCTTAAACATTATCTTGACCAAAACTTGGTTTTAAGTAGAAATATACATGTAGAATTAAAGCTTAATCTATTAAGGCATAGTCATGCTTGCACTTAACAAACATCCTTGCCTAGGATAAAGGTTGAAACCATAGGTATTTATATAAAGATTAGACACTTGAACAAATCCTTAAACCTAGCTACCCTAGTTCCCAACCTTTGTTGGAAAGATTAAAAGACCAAAAAATATAAAAAATAAGAACTTATTGGAAAATCTAAAGCTTTTCAAGCAAAGGTGATTTTGGTAATCTCCACCTAGATTATGGATGCCTATTTGGGAGTGGAGCAAGGTCATGAGTGAAACCAAAGTCATCTCTATTGGGGCTATGGATTCCTGGCTAGAAGTAGAGCAATGCCCAAACCTTTACTGAACTAGAAGCATGGTTCTCAATGAATATCTAAACATGCTCCAAGTTAGTGTTAATGATTAAAGGCATGAAACCTAGAAGTTTTCCACTAAATACCATGGAAAATAGTAAGTGGAATCAAATCATACACACAACATGGATAGGTTTTGATGTTTGATCCCAATTATGCATGTGTAAGGTTTGTTTCAACCATGAACTAATCTTGATAATGGCATCGATCAAGTGGAAAAATTGACCTAGTTATTTGTCTAAACCAAAGTCTCTAAGTTTTAACATATTTATATGTTTCCCTTAAAATTCACCATTTTTTGAGTTCAACATACCCCATTTATGAAAAATAGGGACCCCTGTATAAATTTTAAACCTTAACACTAAATAAATTGATATGTTTTGCACATTATTTGAATTTGAAGATCATCCATGCCTGATAAGGTTAGCCCATTTATTCATGGTTATACTTTAACCTTGCCTAATGTTGTTGGCAATGGATCTTCATGTTTTAGTTATAGGTTCTATGGGACTTGCATGTAATAGAATATACTTGGAGTTTGCAGATTAATCCTATTTAGGATTTTAATAGCCTTTGGTCAATGAAAACTCAAAGTTGAATTCATGTCATGAATCCTCCCTTTAGAAAACCCTAGCTTAGACCCTTAGTTCAAATCCAATTTGGGAGGAGAAAATTTGTAAAGAAAATTTTAGACACACTTTGAACTCAAGCCTAAATTTTATTTTAAGGCTTGCTCATGTTTTTCAATATGACAAAACCTAGGTCTAAAATTATAGGTTTGGTCTTTTTATATTTTAAGACCCATTGGCCCTCTTTTTATTGTAAATAAGCTCTAAATATTATGTTTATAGGGACCTTTTATTTTCTTAACTTGGTCTCCCTTTTTGTCATTGGTCCTCTTTATTACAAACTTGGACTAAGGTCTTAGTCTTAAGGCCTCTTTAATTTTTATTAACTTGAACTATACCTTAATACTAAGACTTTAACCTAAGTCCCCATGTTAATTATTCCTAACTTAAGTATCTTACCTCTTTGCATAATTGATAGCTTTCACTTCATCAAGACAAGTTGATCAAATGAAGTGTAGGAGGCCTGATGAATCTAAAGCCTTGATCCATTAGACCAATCACACATGATCACCTAGATCAAGATTGATATTTCACACTTAAGTAGAAATCAAATATCTGATGGTATGGCACCAAGATCAAATCTTAAAATGGATCCTTTTTATTATACACAAATTTAGCCTAATTTTTACCCTAAGGTCTCAGTTAGATTTATTAATACAAAAAAACCTTAGGATAAAACTTATGTTAGGGATTTAATCATTTAGAAGGCCCCCTTATTTAAAGGCTTAGGACTTATATGGTAATTTTATCCCATTTTTATATATTCCTAGCCTCACTTAATCCATTTTTTATCATAGAAACCTATCACATAAAATTATCTAGATCAAGATCAAAGGTCCATATATGATCACACAAAATAGATCCAATAGAGTGGACACAGTGTTATAATATCAAAGACCCATAAAATTCCTATAAATATGACAAGTGCCACCATCTCAAGAACCCAAATTTTTATTGATAGTCTATGATTCCTACCTAGGGTCAATAGGGTCAAAGCTCAAAATCCCTATAGAATCACCATGTGGCACTTCTACATTGGATATTAATGTTAAAATTGACTCATGCATTAAAACATAAACTTAACCTAAGTTTTTACCCTAAGGTTTATTGTATTTTTTAATAAAATGAAACCTTAGGCTAAAGACTTAGATTATCACTATAATGTTTTAAGGGTCATTTTTTTATCATGCTTTAAATACTTAAGCTTATAACTTAGTCTACCTTTTATACATAACCCTGAACTAACTCAACCCTCTTCATGATTACAGAAACTAATGGCATGCATCTGATTAGATCATGATCTATGGTATATGTTTACTTAAAAAGGATGATATGATGGAACATATTAAACCCAAGATTCTCTAGGACCAACTACATTCAGGACATAAATTTGATGCTCTCACACCTACCATTTGACATTCATGAGGAAATCATTAATGTGTGTAAGGCCATCAAATCTTAGTCCCATAGGAAAGGTTAATAGAGATTAATTTTGACATTCACACAAACATTAAGATACATATATGAGGTCATCATTTTTGTCCTTGAGACCATCAAAATTTAACTCAAATATCCAACTTCACTCAAAAATGAAAATGCACTAAATTCTTACTTATTGATTCCTAAATTGACCATCCATAGATTAATCTGGTTGTTTAAATCCATGTTTAAACTCAAGATCCTTGTAAATAGGTTTGGATTTATCTAGACTAAGCTTGAACATCATGCTAAGATATAATCACGTTTTTAAACATTAACCCAAACCTTAGTCTACATAAGCCTCATTGTATTTTAAACCTGATAAGTTTAGTTTGACAAAAAGGCCCATCAAAATAAGACTTGGCTTAGGAATTTGGACCTAATGTTTTATCATGTTTATTAACATGATAAAACCCTAGGTAAAAGCCTTGCATTAGGTCCATTAGTTATTTAGGGGGAGGACCTCTTTATATTATATTCTAAGACTTAGCTTAAAAATTTAGCCTAAAGTTTATATTGTGTTTATTAAACACAAAATAAACTTTAACCTAATGTATTTAGCATATGTTCCCTTTGATATCTTGATGCTAATTAAATAATATGTTCCTTCATAAGATTAATGGCTCATGGTTAATTGGAGCAAGATAATTGGGTGGAGTATAATCAAAATGACCTATTCTATGGAACCTCTAAAGGTTCATGGGTTTGACATGTGGAAAATGCGCACTCCCTACATGAATGATAGGGTGTAGAGTCTAGAAGGCTCATAAGGATGACAAGTGGTGTGTCCATGGAGTCTAAGCCAGACAAGTACCAATAGCATATAAGTCCCAAGATCATGATCAATGACCTACATTGATTCATGAATGATGATATAACAGTGCAAAATAAAGAAAATTATAAAATCCAACCACTAGTTCTTTAAAATAATTAATGAAAATGATGGTAAATCTACCATATAGCTACTACATAGATGCCACACAAGCATAAATGATAAAATCAAATAATTTATTGGCACAAAAAGGCAAAGGTATAAAAATAAGGGTTTAAATCAAATTTAAGGCATTAATTCACCTAAGTTTGAGCAACCATCACCATTAAAGCTGTAAGAAAGCCTTAGTTTTCACAAAAAATCCCTAATTTGAGCCCAAATCGATCATAGTTGAGCTAGAAATCCCTATTGCCATCTAGACAAGTGCAAACTAATCCAAAGATAATTTTTAGGCCACTAGTGAAAAAATTTCAAAGCTCACAATCATGGTATCTCAAAGACAATAATAAAAAGGGGACATAGAATTGTACTTAGCCTCAGATGTGAAGAGAAGGATCTTCAAGGACATAGAATTTTATGATGCATCATTATACACCTAAGATAATAACTGGTCCAAACTCTTTTAGACTATTGAGGAGATGCAAGCCATCAAAAGGGAATATCTGAAGATTGCCATAATAAACTAGAGATACATTGATTTGGACTCCATCCAAATGACTCATCTCCACTATGTGGTGGAAAAACTTGATGTATTTTACTATATCAATTTCATTTCTCTTATTTTCAAAGATTTAAAGATTGATTAGGATATGGTATTATAAAAACATAGTTTCAAAAGAGTATCATATATCTATGCTCTTGCATTTGAAATTTAGTACAAGCTATCTAAAGCTCAAGTGGATTTACCCACAATTAGAGAATGGTCAATCAAAAATGACATGAAAGACATCCTTACCCCGTGGTTGTACTCAGGGACCCACATAGTCATAGACCCCATTGGTAAAATCCCAATGTCCTAATTTAGGGAGGGAATTAGAATAATCATGAAACTATTCAATAGATTATTAGGGTCCACTTCCGCCACCTATGTTAACAAAATCTTGGTGGCTTATGTATATTTCATGGTGGAAAAGTGAATCACTCCCCCAATAGGTGATATGAATAACATTTTATTGAAACAATAACTCTCCACCATAAAGAAGAAAAACAACAATTAATTTTTTATGATGTCTTATCTTTTATATGCCTTGCTATCCACCACCAAAATCCTTGACATGAAGAATTGGTCACTTGAGGGGAAACTAATTATTTCCCATCATTATTCCAAATTACATATATTCAAGTATAGACACATTATAAAACTCATTTATGATTGTGTATATCCATATATAGTAGAAGACATCTTAGGGGTCCTTATGGGTAGGGTTAGCCCTCTAATGATGAAGTATGTGGAGCTAATTGGTTATATTTATTTATACCTATACTGCATTGTAATTAGAATAGACGAAACCTTAACTCAGCCACTCAAATTACCAGTCCATGTGCCTACTAAATTGGAAGAGCAAGAAATAACATATCAATTGTTTCATGGTATAGACAAACTATGCAAGAGGAAAAAAAGGAATCCTCCACCCTTTTCCTTTGGCCATCAGTAGGACTATATTATATACTTGGGAGTAGGTATAAAATATCTCCAGACATAAGGACTCCTTTAATTTATAGTTGGATGAGTTGAGGCAATAGGGCCCTTATGATAGGGTTATAAATCATTTAAAATAAAAATAATAAACAAGACCTATGAACACCAACCTAGTGTCCATGATGTAATGTATATCAGGGCCTCTAATTTCATAAAAGTATTCACTAGAATAAAGAAGCATAATATCAAACTTGAGCCTAGGTTAGCTAGAGATATGAAACCAATTGGTGAAATATGGAAAGTGGGACCCATGCAATACCAATTATTACTTGGGCCCTCTTCTAGGCCCCCTATAGAATAGCCACAGGTAAAATTACAAAAACCTCAAGTTCAATTTTCACAAAGGTCTGAGAGGAGAGATTGAAAGAGAGACCTAGTGAAGGGGCATCGTCTTCAACCCAGCCTAGTTGACTAGAGTCCCCAATTGAGTACATTGACATGATTACACTAGGTCTTAAGGAAATAATGGAGGATGCACTAAAAGTACTTGTTGATGCCTATGTATCAAATGAAAAAATAGAATAACCTCAAGCCAAAGATAAATAAGTAGAAAGGCAAAATAGGAAGGAGATTTCTTTGGACCTAGTTCCAGTTGCACCCCTATAAAAGAGGAAGGTTGAGTTTGCATTAGTCTCAATTGGAAAGAAGAAACCAAAGTTAACCTTCACTCATCCATTGAGTGAAGTTAACTTATTCAATGATGATAATCCTATTCATGGCCCAATCATCCCTAAATGTTTCATATATGGAAAAATGCAAAAGATTCCAACATTGCATCATTCATGGGCCATAACCAAGATAGTCAACATCACTATCCATGAAGAGCTCAAGCCATGGATAGTTACTCTAATGAAGGAAGAGCAAGAAAGAAAGATAACATCCCCTAGAGAGTCAAGTGGCATTCAGGTATACAGTCACAAGGAATTAAAAAACACATAAATGGAGATATTAGAGCCTCTAAAGGTGATAAAATAATTATTCAGTATGTAATTCAACCTAGACACTGTAGGACTTGAAAGAGTGGCAATAAAGAAGGCCATGGTGAATATCTCACTTTTTAGAGAGTTGAACCATTTATTGGCTTGAATCTAGTAGGAGGTTAGGGACCTATTAAAGACCCAGTCCATGAATAATGTATAGTTTGATTAGTTGATTCTCATTCAACTCAACTAAAAATAGGCATCAAAGTCTTGCATAAAAAAATAGAGACCATGTAGAAATAAAAATAAAATCTTGAGACATTGGTTATTTTATTAGTCCTTGAGGTAATGATCAAGATGTTTAAGGAATATTTTTATGATATGATTGAATACTTGAATTTAATGAAGGAAAGATAGAGTCCACTACCCCAATAATGTGTAATAGCTAAGGGTTTAATATCCTAATGGAAAAATTCAAAGGATAACATGAAGGAACTGAACAACATACTGGTTGAGGATCAAATTCTTGGTTTCAAAACCATTATTTTGGCCCATTTAAACACAATCATGGTATTAATTATTGACATAATCCAAGGTCTAGGTACATGATCAAGAAAATTGGAAAGGTTACTAAGAGATGATGGATAAAATTGAACAACTCTTTAGAAACATGATTACTAAACCTACAAAACTCAACCTCCTAGGCATCATTATAAATGATAAATACAAGCATAGATTTACCTTGGTCATGTAATAAGTAATAATCAAGAGTCAAGGAAAGTCTGGAATTGACAATAATAGGATCATGAGTATGATCCTAACTATAAAATAGAATATTTTTAAGGCAAGGAGCATCAAAGAAGCCATGATAAGAAATGGCAAGTATTTTGAAGACCTACCTGACCAGGAAGATGAGTGCCACTTAGAGCCAACTGTCAATTTAAGACTAATCAATGAAAATCACCAAAAGACTATGATGATTCTTTAGAAAAAATAAGTGAGTCCTTTGGCACAGGGCCCACCAAATAGCTAGTAATATTCTATTTTGTTGGAAACTTTGTAATATTAAAAAATGGAATATTATTTTTATAAGGACATGTAATTTTGTTAGCACATTTGCCTATAGGTTGATTAACTTGGGAAAATGGAAATGTATTCTAGAAACTTTGTAAAAATGGATAGTTCTCCTTACTTTTGCATGTTTATAACTAACATGGCTGACCAGTTTACTACTTTGGCCTCCTATAAAAGGTAGTATTACCATTTTTAAAATGGGGGAGAGTTCCAAGAGATAGAAACTCCACTATAATTTTTGAGCAATTTAATACAAGTAGGGAATTTCTCAAAGTTTGTCCTCAACTATTTGCATAAATTATATCATGGCTTCTCTCTCAATTTTCTATTCTGAGACATAGATTTGAATTTTTTTTAGGAATTTTGAATATGCATCTTTGATATAGGTTTGTTAATTTATGCCAATGCCAGATTACTTGAATGATGTTGAATTTTATTTGTTTTATTTGATCTACACTAAAATGTGAAAATACTATTTGAATGAAGTAATAAATATTTAAATTAAAGTTAGTTCTTACTTATATTCCTTCATATTTTCCTTAGACACTCACTTGGTGTGTAGTGGGATTTGAGCATCTACTATCTTGCACTATATACCGGTTAAATGCATGTTCAATTATAATTTAAACCTTTTCATGATGTCTAAGAAAAGACCAAAAATCACATAATTTCTTTCTACCCTACCCTTCTTCTTTCATCTATTTTTACCAAATCACTATAGCTTAAAATCATTGTGACTATACATTCTAGAATAGTCTTAGATTAGATTCTGATCATAATTCACCATTACTAGCATAGATGTTACATACCTTGGAAAGATTATTAACAATCAAGGTGGCTCCCAAATACCAATTAATATAAATGTTTTAGAATATTCTATGTTCTCTACCTTTGTTTCACCAAGGATAATCTAATTATCATAACCTACAACTCATGCTTTGAATTCCTTGAGTTATAAAATGAAAAGTGTTCTTTAAGCACTAAGAGAACCTATGATACACATAGAGGCATCAACACACCCTTATTCTCTTCTCTCTCACATTATCTACATATCTATCCACTTTTATCTAAGTTTGTATCCTACACTTGAGTATGGTAGATCCTTGCTCATTTTTAGCCTTTGAATTATAAAAAATGATGTATTTTACCTTTTCCATGAGTTTTTTCAATGTGTTTGTTATCTATTTGATCTTGATAAGTGATATATTCTCTTACTTAGCATGTTGTCCTTATTTTCATTCATATTCAGCTTCAAAAGTTTGTCATAGGTCTCTTGAAGTGTTCTGATGAAGTGTTTCACAATTTTAGTGAGTTATCTCTGTAGTAGTGTCATTATATGACCTTTTGTTTAGTCTTCCTTGTTTATGTTAGCTTCACAAATGTACATGAGAAATACTAATGCACTAGGCATATTTGGATTAGTTTATGTGTATATTAGGCTTGTGTTTGAATTATCATTGTAATTGGTTGGTAATGATTAGGTTATAATTTATACATCACCTCATTAGGATAGATTTACTTTATGTTTTCTCTCTCCCTTTTCATCCAAATGAGCTAGTAATTTAGGTGATGAGATTCAATAGAATAATCAAAGGAGATAACCCTTTGGTTTATATTTTTGTCTCATTTATAGGTCACCCAAAACTTAGATTCAATCCCATTGCATAGATCAAGTTGAGAGGGCTTGAATCACCCTCTCATAGGGTGAAATTTTGAGCTATAACAGGTAGTATTAGAAAAGTATAACAAATAAAGGTAGACTAAATTAAAATTCAAATAAAGAATTATCATACTAAGCTTGGTTGATTATGACTCATTACATTCATAACCAATGTATAGAGATCAAGGGAAGATGACTCTTTTTAAAAGCAATGCAAAGTATTTGAACACCTTTTAAAATCTTGGTCAATTAATGTAAGGAGTTGGGAAAGTCAACAATTAAAGGTATTCAAACTTCAAGTATGTTTTAACAACCATGATTAAGTTTTTATTAATAACATATTACCATTTTATAGGTAGGGTTCAATTTCAAGACTATCTTGTCTAAGGATCAATAATGTCTAACGATAGATCTTTTAATTCCCTTTATCTTAGTCTAAGATCTTAGTTCCCATATATAATTATTTACTTAAAATTTATATCTACTTAAGCCTCAATTATAAATTAAACTCTTATTATCATATTAAAAATTCATAGACTCATTCTTATCAATTAACAATGAGAGACTATTAATATAATATTTAATGACTTATTCCAAACATAGATTAGTTTTTCCTCAAACACAAGATGCTTATTTAGGAATAGTCATGTTCCAATAAATTAAAAATATATTAAATTATTATCAATGTAACTTTATTTAACATAAAATTAACTAAATCTGAATGATATTTAATTATAATTAATTGATTTAGGAATTGTACATTTATCCCTAGTCAAATACTCAATAATTGATTTGAAAGTATTATCCTTTAATAGATAAGTTCATATTAATTACTTAAGTAATTATTCTCAATAAATTTTATTCCTCAAACATCAAGTTGTTACAACTTCTCACAATATAATAATCTAAAATTAATTCCTTAATTTTCCAATTTAGTTATCAATAATTTATTTATCCAACTGAGTGGTTATATTCTAAAAATTAATGAATCATCAATACCCTCAGATGTTCAACTATAAATTAATAGGATTCACATTCTATAATAATTATAAAATTTCATATAATAATATAACTTTCAACTTCCTCCAGTATAACTAATAACAAAAGTAAGCAGATCAAATGAATACTATTACATATCTTATATAAGCTTATGATTAAATATAACCAAACAATTAATGTTGATATATCTAACATTATATCTCTTATTTCATTATCTTATAATAAAAAATAAATAAATCCATAATCAAAACATATTTGATACTCGAGTCAAGTAATAATGAATATATAATAAAATATCCAAGTATTTTCTCAACACTACATCAATTATTTATAAACATCAAGGCTTTAAAAGCATAGTCTAAGACATCACCGAAACATTACTCAAATGTTATAACATTTAAATCAACACTAAAACTATTTTTTGCAAATAAATAATTATTATCAATTATTAACTTTATATGAATTTATTAATGCCATTATATTCCAAATAATCTAATGACCAACTATAATCAATTTAAAAATCAATATATATGTCATAATACATCATCTTTCATTAAATACAAATATGACAAATAACACTACATTATAATACATCAAATTTCATTTATTTTAATCAAATGAAATAACTCAAAATAAGAAGAAATGATTCCAATCATTACATGCAATCAAAGAAGCAAATTTTGTCTTGCCAATCCCAATTAGCCCAACCATAAGTGGTTCTAGACCAACCCAACCATTATTTGGATATATATCAGGTTAGTAGAGAACCAATGGATAAATTATTATGAAACAATCAATCTTGATAACAAACCAAAAAAAAACGAAGGAAATAAAATCAACAAATAATCAACTCACCAAGATCTATTAACTTGGTACTTGATTACAACTATAGATCTATTCCAAGCTTCTCAATTTATGGGCCATATTCTATTTAAGAATATAATATGGATCATATATCTATATAGTCATCTTCACATACTATTTTAATAGACATTTAAGATTTATAAATAAAATCCATAAAATAATATAATAACTCATCCAATTAAAAATAACACTTAAGTAAAAATCTAAGTTACATTATCATTAAAATTTGACTTTACATAACATAATAATAAATCAAACATTAAATCGATGCCATCCACTGAATCAAAAAAATTAAATAATCAACTTATTGATTACCCCCAATAGGTCAATGTAATCATAAATGATAATGATACCAATTATCATTTATAGAATTAAATTAATAATTCAACATGATTTCATAACCGTATGTAAGATAATCATAACTTAAGAATTCATAAAAAGTCAAAATAGTAGAATAAAAATAAAATAAATTCAAACCCCTGAAATCATTTTGAACCCTAGGGGGGATTCCATATGGTCCTTGTCCCATAAAAAACATCCATGGTTTGAAAAAACCATCATGTTCTTTTTATTTTCCTTTACTATAGTTCCTTAACCCAACTATACCCATTTAGGGTTTTAAAAATAATAACAAAAAATCAAACCTTAGTCATATTTTAACATAGTTGAGCCATATGGCTATTTTAAAAATAACTAACCAACATTTTCATAATAAGCATGAACCATAAACAATCAACCAATAGTTACCTAAGTCATATGGATTTCTATTTTTAAATACGGTCATTAAAATAAAAAACACATAATCGCTATAAGCTAAAAAATTTTAACCTTTAAACACAACCATCATAAAATAACATAATTGAACAAAGTAACAATGCCACAAAAATAAATAATAATACACATAGTCACCATATTGAAGTAAATCCAAATGATTCCTTTGACATAGAACTGAGTCAAACTAACATAATAGCACAAAAATTGACTATAATGATTTAACAATTGCCACACATAATCAATAATAAAACCCAGATGATTTTCAAAGAATTTGAGTTTACTTTTAATCAAAAACCTATTTTACCCACAATAACAAGTCAACACATATCCAAACTTATAATATAAAAAATAACAATTGTAAAAACCCACAACCTTACTATGGGTTTTCCACATAAAACATAATGATAACAACCACACACAACCACCATAAAAACCAAAGGGAAATTATGTTACTAATAGTCCAAACAAATGTTTAAAGTCCTCGACTAAGCCCTCAAAGAAATAAACATCATGGCCACTATTATGGTTTTACCCAAAATAAAAAAAAATGATTTAAGGATTGTGACTGAAGCCCTATATCAAGCCATTGACTGTATTTTCAAAATTATATTTATAATTGAAAACATTACTTACTTGGTTGATGAATTTCAACTATAAAAGTTTATATACTTAGACTCCAAGCATAAATATTACGCATATATTTTCATAAAACTAGTCACCTATAAAACACAAAAATAAACCCCAGATAACTCTCAATAATTCCTACATATATATCAAATTAAATGATTCTACTACAGTTTTTGTTTCCCAAAATTACTCATGTAAATCTGCTTCACATTCCCCTTGGCTACCATGACAAAAAATTTGGTAGAGTTTCTCCAAGGTTTCTAAACCTCCAATATTTAATTCCAAAATGAATACATTCAACCCTAAAAAATATTTGAAATATCTCGACCACCTTTGCATGGTAAGGTGAGCCAATGCCATGACCCCTAAGTCATTGGCTTAAAACATTAACCACCAAACTAATTACCATGACCCACATATAGGTTAAGACTGTTTCCTAAGTCCCCATTCAAATAAATACATAACCAATGTAAACAACAAACCAATATGTCAAGAAATGTCCACCAAGATGCTAAACAACATGTCAAGGTCAATGACATGCACCATTTTAAGATGTTTTAATCATAATTTTAAAATTGAATAAGTCCCTTTTAAAAACCATTTAACTTACATATTTAAAGACAAATAAATGTATCAATAAATGTCAAAGATCAATTACAACATGTAAAAAATGATGTAGATGAAAGCCACAATTGACCTATATAATTACACAACTGACTAGACTATCAAAGTCCACAAGTAATGAGTTTAAGAGAAACACACAACATCAAAATTGATAGAAATGGTAAAATCAATGAAAAAAAATAGTCATTAAAAACTTAGACCTAAACAATGATATTATTGAAAATGATAATATCAAATAAGAAATGTTTGCACCAAGTAAAGACCCACTCAAATCAATAATTAAAGAAAATAATCATAAAATGATAACCTAAAACAATAAAAAACATAATGACTAAATCATTAATACTAAAAAGATAAACTTTGTGTTTAATTTCATTATTTCATCTGTCCTTTACTTCTCCATGTTTCCCTATTGCTTGGTTTTGATCAAAACATATCTCAAGTACATGTCCCTATAGTCAACCAATAAATTATCAGCAACATCTGGACATTTAAATATAATAAATGTGATAAAAACATTTAAATAATACATCAATATGAATAATGAACTAGTAAACATTAAGAAATAATATCAAATTCTATAATGAAATGAAATCCATAATTGTCTTGACAATTATAATGAAAATGTATTAATGTAGATCACTAATTATAATACCACATCAATATAAAAAATATGTCTCAAATAGTTCACAACTAAACTATATCAGCATAATGAATTAAATGCAAGTAACTGAGGGTCATGACATCCTCCCCCACTTGGAAGAGAGTCATCCTAGTGATCAAAACAACCTAGGATGATTCTACCTTAAAAAGACTCTTGTCTTCCCATGTAGCACTTATTTACGATAGAGGATCCCATTGAACTAATACTTGGGAAATATCATGATTTATTAGTTTAATGCTATGATGATCTAGGATCTTCACTGGATCCAACTGCATCTTTTCCTCTTCTAAAACCCAAATATGAGTCCAATCCAAAACATGAGATGAATCAAGAATATACTTCCTCAACAAAGAAAAATGAAACACATTATGAAACTATGATGGGGAAGGTGGAAGGGCTAGTTGATAGGCAAAAAGACTAATTCTCTCAAAAAATTCCAAAGTTCCTACAAACTGAGGGGATCATTTGGAAGACTTTCCAAATTTAATTGAGTTTATTTATAGTCTAACACACATAAAATTTTTATCTCCCACATTGAATTCATGTGGTGTCCCTCTTTCCTATTTGAGGTAACATTTAAACTTTGCCTTATAGTTTTCATTTTCACATTATAATCTTGTAAAATATCAAGACCAATAATAGTCCTATTTTCTAAACTTTCCCAGCCAAGTGGATTTCTACACTTACAACCAGACAAAAATTCAAAAGGATATATTTTAATAGTCAAATGGTAATTATTATTATAATAAAATTCATTAAGTATAAATAATATTCCCATTTACCTTGTTGATCCATAAAATACATTCTTAACATGCCTTTCACAACTTTATTTAATCTTTTCATTTGATCATCTATTTTCGAGTGATAAGATGAACTAAAATTCAACCATGCACCAAAAGTAGAAGTTAGAGTTTTCCAAAATATTAAAGTAAATTTTTTATCTCTATAATTAATAATAAATTTAGGTATACCATGAAACCATACTATCTCTTTCACAAAACATGAAGCAAATACAAATGCATCATCAGTCAAATTTACAGCAAAGAAATGATCCACTTTTGTAGATTTATCAATTACAATCAAAATAGTATCATGATTGCTTTCAGATTTTAGAAAAATAATTATGAAATCCAATGAAATCATAGACAACTTACCTTATGGTACATCATGAGGATATAATAAACCTCCTAGATGGTAATGTTCAGCTTTCACATCCTAGAAATTCTAAACATTTTGACACAAAGTTAGCAACTTCATGTTTTATTTTAGGCCAATAATACAACCTTTTTAATTCATGGGTCATCTTCATGACACATGGATGATTGAAATGAGGTGATATATGCACTTTTTTTTATCAAAATATTATTTAAATCACCATACTTAGGTATATAAATTCTATTTTTATATCTGATTAAACCATCAGAATCAATGAAAAAAATTTAAATAGGCTTATCAGCCAAATTTTCACTTACATATTGGATAGATTTATTAGAACATTATTATTAAAATAATTTAGTTCTAAAATTATTATTTATCATAGATAAATTAGTGAGGTACATGCATCAGATGAGTGCATTAGTAACATGATTTTCTTTACCTTTCACATATGAAATATTCAAATCAAAATTACTTAAAAATACTTTCCATCTACATTGGTGAGAATTTGGATCATCTTGAAAAAATAAATATTCTAAAATGTAATGGTCAGATCTTACCTCATAAAGCTTACCCATTAATAAGTGTTTCCATTTCTTCAAAGCATGGACAATATTAACAAGCTCAAGATCATGATTGGTGTAATTTTTCTCATGATCCTTTATTTTTTATGACTCATAAGCTATAATTGATCCATCCTAAGTTAATAATCCACCTAATAATTCTTTATATGTATCATCCCATATTTCAAAATTTCCATTCTAATCTGATACAACATGCATAGGTGTCAAAGTCGATAACTCTTTAAGTTTCAAAAAATATTGTTCACATTCAATAGTCCACAAAAATTTCATACCCTTGCACTACAAGGACATTATTAGGTTAGTTAACTTAGAAAAAAATTCAATAAATATTCTATATTAACCAACCAATCACATAAAACTATGTACTTCATGTACGATTTTAGGAGCAAGCCACTCTTGAATAACTTTAATCTTTTTTGGATGCATAACAATACCAACCTTTGATATAATATAACCCAAATAGTGAATCTCAAACTAAAATAAATCATATTTATAAATCTTACCAAATAGTTTGTGTTGCATTATCATTTGTATCACTAAGCATAAATTTTGTTCATTCTTAGATATATTCTTAGAATAGATCAATATATCATCAAGAAATATTAGAACAAACTTAACTAAAAAAACCATGAATACACTATTCATTAAGTTCATATATTTAATATTTGTATTAGTCAAACCAAAAGGCATTATAGTTAACTCATAATTTCCATATTTTAAAATCTATTTTATAAATATATTCTTCCTTGATCCTCAGTTGGTGATAACCTGATCTCATTTATATCTTCAAACATATAGTTGTATGCTTGATTTGATCAAACAAATCATCTATCCTTGGCAAAAGCTAATGGTTCTTAATGATAACCTTATTGAGTATGTGATAGTCAACAAAAAATCACAAAGTTTCATCTTTATTTTTCACAAAGATGACTAATGCACCCCAATGTTACACACTTGGCCTCATACTACCATTTTATAATAATTCTTGCAATTAAGACTTTAGCTCATAAAAATTTGTTATATTCATGTGATAAAGTGCCTTAGATATAGAGGTTACCCTTGGAGTTACATTAATAGAAAATTTAAATTCATGCTTGGGAGGTAAACCTGGTAATTTATCTAGAGAAAACATAAAAAAACTCTTTTAAAATTAGATTTTATTTAAATTCCATTATTGTCTTAGGTGTAGTTTTTGACATCAAAATAACATACAAGGTTACACCTTTACATACTACTTTCTTCAATTATAAGGTTGAGAATAGATTACATACTTTTGGTTTCATAAAACCTTGAATTTATATAGGTTTTCTCAAATTGTTACAACAATATACCACTTTTTTATAATAGTCCAAATTGGTTTTATGCTATTGGAACCAATCCATACTTAAGATAATATTGAAATATCCAATAGGATCTATAAACAAATTTACTTCAATTTGAAAAACACCTATGTCTACGATTACTCCCTTAGGACACTTAATGATAGATACTCTTTTTCCTAAGCCAAACTCAACATCCCAACCATCCTTCAAATCCGCTAGATTCAACTTACATGTTACTAACTTAGGATACAAAAAAAATATTTGTTTCTCTTGAATCAAACAAAACTGAAATATAAAAATTATTTTACCTTTGCTTTTGATTGGAGTTTTTTGTAAATTAGTATTTCTATTTTAAAATTCTACGTACACTCTATGATTATATGATTGACCAAATTTTAGCATAGAATAATATTTACAGTAATGATTATCTTTGCATTCCCAACATACTATGATTTTTTGTGGAGTTAAAAGAATAGTATTGGCCCTGGTAGTAGGCACATTTTGATTACCTTGAGTGGAATTCCTTTTAAAATTAATAGTCTTATAAGAAATTTAAATTCTTAAAATTCTTATTTTTCCATTGAAATTTATTGAATCCACTTGTACTTATTATGAATCTATAGTTAGAATCATATTTCTTAAAAAATTTAGGAGAAGGGGACAAATTTTTACTCTTAGACTACTGTCTGATATAGTTAAAATCTTATCTTGCCTTTTACCAAGCCTTCTCTTTTTCTTTTATCCTATACACAGATTCAATAGTCATAGTTAAAGTCTTAAGATTAGTCATATTCACATCATGCATTAATATTTATTTTAATCCTAGTTTAAACTTAATGAATTTAGTCTCTTCATCATTCATGCAATTCACATGATGTAATAGATTTAAAAAATTGTTTTCATACTTAGTCACAGTCACATTCTCTTGTTTCAACAACTGACAATTACTGATTTTATGTTACTTAAAGTTTTTTTGTTTTAGCAATTGACAATTAGTGATTTTATGTTCCTTAAAGTTGGAACTAAAATACCTATTTATAAATTTCTCTTCAAAAATAGGCTAGGTAAGGGTCATTGGTTGGTAACCTTATAAAGCACATATATGATTCCACTAATTTTTTTTAACTTCTACTAACTGATATGCTACCACTCTTGCCTTCATCTTAGAGGACATGTAGTGAAGATTAAAATACTTATGTAGGTTTACTAACTATGCATCACTTGATTCTTCATTCGAAAAAGTTTGTGGACACAAACTCTTTAGCTCCTTAATAATATGATTACCCCTATTACCAAGATTATTCTAAAGTTCTAGTTCAAAAACATATCTTTCATCTCTAATTGGAAGTTCATCATCTGAAACACCTTCAATATTGTTTAGTGTTCTCTCCTAGGTATATAATTTAATTTGAATGGATTTTAACATAGTCAGAATCCCATTCAAAACTAATTCTTGATTAATGTTAGGTTTGTTTTCATCATGATTAAGGCCCTCAACATTATTTTTAGCATTATTAAGAAGTGGTTCCTCTCTCTCAAGAATATTGTCCCTAGGAGATCTTACTCTACTTGGTTTAACATTTCTTGGGTTATTATCTACTATTACATATCTTTTCCTCACCATCCAATGGTGAAAGAAAAAATAACTCAATAGAAATTAGTAAGAAAAAATTCACAAATTTCAATAGAGTAGTAAACCATACTTTGATACCAAGACTTCATGACCATAATATTTTTTATAAAACATAACCAAACAACTTACTAAATATTTCACATAGAGTTTAGCACAAAAACATGCAATGAGATCCATAAATTTGTTATAGATAACACAATAACTAGACTAAATGCATAAACCATCAACAAATTCTTTAGGAAATAAGTTTTAACTATCCAATAATTAGATAGAAGTGGGTGAGTGTTGTCTTCCCACTCATCTCTATCCATGTATTATATTGTGACCTTCCTAATGGAGTGATTAGTGACTTGTCATCTTACTCGAGTACCTGTATAGGATATAAAACAACTAGTACCTCAAGGGTAGTATCAACAAAGTATAAAAAACAAAGGTAGATAAAATTTAGATTCAATAAAAGAATCATCATACTAATCTTTGTTAAGTATGATTCATTACATTCAAAATCAATAGATAGAGATCAAGGTAAGAGGACTATTTCCAAAAGTAATGCAATGTATTTAAACACCTTTTTAAATCTCAATCGGATAATGCAAGAATTTGGACAAGTCAATAAATTAAGATACTCAAACTTTAGGGATGTTTCAACAACTATGCTTAATTTTTGGTTAGGAACATCTTACCATTTTATAGGCAGGGTACAAGTTCAAGACTAACTTGCTTAAGGACCAATAATGTCTCAATATAGATTTGTTAAGTCCATTTATCTTAGTCCAATGTCTTAGCTCATATATTCAATTACATACTTGATAATATATCTTCATAAGCCTCAATTCAAAATTAAACTCTTATTATCACATTATAATTTCACAAACCAATTCTTATCAATTAATAATGAGAGACTATTAATAGAATATTTAATGACCTATTCTAAACATAGAACACTTATTCCTCAAACATAAGATGGTTATCTAGGAATAGTCATATTCCAATAACTTATAAATAGACTACATTATTATCCATCTAATTTTATTTAACATAATATTAACTAAATCTTAATGTTATTCAATTATAATTAATTGATTTAGGAACTATCAATACAACCCTAGTCAAATGTTCAATAATTTATTTGAAAGTATTATATTGAAGTAGATAAGCTAATATTAATTACTTAATTAATTATTATCAATAAAATTTATACCACAAACATCAAGTTGTTAGAATCTATCACATTATAATAATCTAAAATTAATCCCTTAATTTGCCAGTTCAGTTATCAATAATTTATTTTTCCAACTAAGAGGTTATAGTTTAAACATTAATGAAGTATCAATACCCTTAGATGTCCATCGATGAATTAATGGTATTCACATTGTATATTAACTAAAAAAAACTTATATAATAATATATCTGTCAAATTCATCTAATATAATTTATAAGAAAAGTAAGCACATCAAATGAATACTATTACGTAGCTTATATAAGCTTGTGATTAAATAGAATCAAATAATTAACTTTGATATATCTAACATTATATCTCTTATTTACTTATCTTCTAATAAAGAAGGAATTAAACCATAATCAAAACATAATTGATATCTGAGTCAATCAATAATGAATATATAATCAAATATCCAATTATTTTATCAACATTACATAAATGTTTTATAAACACCAAGGATTTAAAAACATAGTCTAAGACATAATAAAACATTACTCAAATGTTACAACAATTAAGTCAACACTACAACTATTTATTCCAAATAAATAAATATGATCAAGTATTAACTTTATATCAATTTATTAATGCCATTATATTCTAAATAATCCAATGACCAATTATAATCATTTTAAAAATCAATATATATGTTATTGTACATAATTTTACATTAAATACAAATATGACAAACAACACTACATTCAACTACATCAATTTTTTTTCATTTTAATCGACTTAAATAACTTAGAATAAGAATAAATGAATCCAAATTTTTAGCATAATTCAATGAAGCAAATCCTACCTTACTAGTCTTAATGAGCATAACCATAAGTGGTCCTAGACCACCCCAACCATTAGTTGGATACAAATTAGGGAAATAGAGAACTAATGGAGAAAGGATTAAAAAATAATTGAGTTTGATAACAAACCAACAAATGACCAATAAAACAAATCAACACATAGTCAACCAAATAAGATCTATTAATTTGGTACCTAATTACAACTATAGCTCTATTCTAATCTTCTCTATTTATGGGCCATATTCTATTTCAGAATATAATATGGCTCATAAATATGTATAGTAATCTTCACATACTATTTTAATATATGTTTAAGATTTATTAATAAAACCCATAAAATAATATAATAACTCAACCAATTAAAAATAACTTACGTAAAACTTTAAGTTACGTTATTAATAAAAATTGACTTTATGTAACATAATAAAAGATAAAAAGTTCACTCGATACCATCCAATGAATTGAAACAAGTAAATAATAAATATATTACATACCCCAAATAATTCAACATAATCATGAATGATAATGATCTTAATTATCATTTTTATAATTAAATAAATAATTCAACATGACTTCATAATCCTAGGTTAGATAATCATAACTTAATAATTCATAAAAAGTCAAAATAATAGAATAAAAATAAATTAAATTCAAACTCTCAGAATTATTTTGAATCCCTATGGGGACTCCCTATGGTCCTTGTCCCCAAAAACACATCCATGGTTCAAAATAACCATAAGGTTTTTTTAATTTTCTTTTACTATTTTTCCTTAACCTAACTGAACCCATATAGGGTTTTAAATATAATAACCAAAAATCAAACCTTAGTTGCATTAAAACACAGGTGAGCCATATGGTTCTTTTAAAAATAACTAACCAATATTATAATAATAATCTTGAACCATCAAAAATAAACCAATAGTCACATAAATAAGGACTATTTTATATAATTGAGACTTATCAACAATCCAAATTTTCAATAACTATCAGAAATAAATTGGTTGTATCTGGATTTAATTGGACTATATCAAGATTAAGTTGGACTTATTACAAATAACTAATATCTATCTAATGTATTTTTGATAAGTCCAAAATATTTAAAATGATCATAAATAATATATTTATCAGTATTTGAAAACTATCATCAATAAATTGGACTTCATCAAGAATTACATGGACTTATGACAAATAATTCACATCTATATTATATATTTGTAGTAAGTCCAAATTATACGACCATTCAAATTAGTTAACAAACCATGAGTTTATATATATTATAAGACTTGGTGATATATTTTTAAGGAAAAATAATTCATACAATAATTGCATGCTCAACTGATATGTGATATATAACTTCTGTGATGATTGGGATGCCATGTGTCATCCATTGATTAGATTGTGAACTATATGTTTAATTTGATTTGAGCTATGTTGTCATGACCATAAAAGTTTATCTCATATTATCTTGCATAATCTAGGGTGCCACGTGAAAAGCTAAATAGCATATTTTGATATGCAAATGTTGAAGAACAAATCATGACGTGCAAGTGGGACATTTTAAGGCGTAAACCCCAAAGACCTTTTTGCATACACGATCAAATGTCAAATTGTATTTTTAAAAACATAAAATATGAGATGTAATAAATTATCATTTGTGTAAATTATGAAGACCTTTTGTGGAAAACCATTTTAAAGGATGCAAAAATGTGAAAGTGGATGTTCAAATAGTCAAATGCTATTAAATAGATGCATAGTTATTGAAATACTGAATTGTCATAGTAGAAAATATAAAACTCAAAAGTTGAAGTTTATTTCCCAAGACCCAAAATGTGAAATGATAATAGAAATAAATATAAATAAATAAAATAATAAAATATTATACATTCTCAAAAAATAGAATAAATTTTGAAAAAAAACATTCTGATATTTCTCATTCCCAAATTAAGGAAACACCATTTCAAATTTCATAATCCTTTTATCACTATTTTTGTCAGTGCTTAGTAAGATGATGCATTCAAATAGTCTGTTACAATTCCTTTAAAAAAATTAGTGAGAACAAGTGTATGACCTCTCCAATTTTTATTTGGTTTCTAAGTGTAGATGATACTATCTATGAGTATGGATGGTAAAGATGTATCAATTGGGTTTGGCTTCCATTTCTTGTCCAAGCATCCTAAATAAATATCAACTTATTTTATATATTTTTTCCCTTCACGAAATGGGATAAACCAAGCTACATTGACCCTTCATTCTAAATCCCCATTTGTTTATAGTATTTTAGAATTGCTTTTAGCTCTAACAATCCATACTATGTAGTCCACTCCTATATAATCATCAAGTCTGAAAAATAACATGTCTTTTATTTTCACATCTTGAGCTGGATCAAATGTAATTCTTATTATTTTACTTCTTGGACCAACATATGTATCTATAGATTCCACTCCAAAATCAAGACTATTATCATGAACCATTTTATGCAGATCTCTATGTAGGGGTATGTTGTGACTAGTTCTAGGCAAAAAATCTCCTGTGCACTCAACTTCAGAAGGGACCATGTCTTCTTTCATAATGTCCTACATGGTTTGGAAGTAATATGCTAGATCCTTCCACTTACTATTTCTAGTCAAACCAAATTAATTAAATTACTGCACATACTTATTCAAGTTATATATATTCTATTTTTTACTATGTTTTCTACTTCTATCTAAGTCTTTAGTAACAATGGAATCTTGAGACACTTCTATATTTTTAAAGTCTTTGAAATATATTTTTGTCAGTTTACCTTATGTAACATTTGACTCACCATTTTCTTTTGTTCCCCATAATGTAATCAAGGGGGACCAATTTCTATCTCTTATAGTTTTTTTATAATGCATAATGGGCTGACCTTGCTCCATGCATAAAAGGAAGTATTGAATTTTTGTCAAGCTTGCCATTTCATTTCTTCCCTTTAGTAGGTAATTATTAACATACTTATTGAAATACACTACCTCTTCAATCAAATATGGCATGAAGTTTATTGTATTTTCACATGTCTTATAAGTGTCCATCATCTCTACCACACTCCACACTCCATACATCTTTCCTCTTTATACATTCATATAGGTTTCCAAATGTGTCCTCGATGTCGTCATGGGTATGTCTTATAGGCATAAATCTGAACTCGACATGAAGGAAAAAACCTTTGTAGATAAGGAGAGATAAGTATTGCAACAAATACCTATAAAAAGACATGATTTTGTGAATTTTTAAATGTAATATTAGTTTCATATAAGGTTAGACATTTTTAAAATATAATTATGGATGGATGTATATGTTATTATTATCCCCGCAATAGTTGTCTAGTTGAAGGTATAGCCTGGAAGGAAGTTTTTTGAAGGCACCAATTTATTGTGCTTATTTTCTATATTTCTTGCATTTACGGTAGTATTTGTTAGACAAAAGTGCATCATACAATCGATATTTTGAAGATTCAGGTTTATATAGTAAAGTTCCATAAGTATCTAGCATAGTTTTTTCCATATCCCTAAATCACTTGTTTAATGAGGTGATGGTAAAGTTAGACCCTCAAATAATGTAAAATAAAAAAAAATACACATATTTGCTTGCACCATGACCATGTGTTATAATCCATACCATTGATAAATATAATATTCTATAAATAACTTCTTTACTTTTTGTCACTATTCTTAACACAAATGTTTTTTGACATTCCACCTTGTCATGAATGACACTAAGGCATTCCTCAGGGTATTTCTCTAACATTTATTTATATGTATAATACATTTATCTTGCTAAAAGTATTTGATTTGAGTGCATCATGATTGATTGATACTCTCTTCCTAAAAATTCAAGATAACCAAAATCAAATTTTCCATCATTTGCAATAGCTATACATTTGTGCAACAAATGTACCCTTTCCCTAACAAAAAATTTTCTTAGGATTTAAAATGTGGTAAGATCATCAATATATCAAATAAATGAATCCAAGTAAAGTTTTTCTTGTTGCAATGGTTGTATATGTATAATTAGACAAAATTAGTTTAAATTTGTTTCGTGTCATTGTTTATAGAAAACTTACATGTGTCATGTTGCATCATGCTTGTGCTCCATATAGTGAAATTATCAACTACATCCCCCAAATTATCCACAAAAGCTATAGGAAATGGAAGTGGTAGAGTCAGAACAAAATATTTAGTCACATTAACACTTACACATTCAATAGGTATTTCCTCATTATGGCATGTGGAGGTGAGATTTATGGCTTCCAAAGATTTAGCATCTTGACCTGCCACTTTATGTATTATTCCATCACCAATGACCTTACCATTGTTTATAAGAGAAACATAATCTCCGTATTGGAAATCCATTGACATATGATTTTTTAGCTAGATATTTTCAAAAGACATGAGAAGAGTTGTTAATATGTCAATCCAAAAAAATAATAGATTTAATGGTATATCCTTGGAGATAAATTTCAAACATGCATTAGATCAAAATAGCTACATAAAGAAAATTAGCTAATTAAGTCAATATTCAACCATGTATTTTATTAAAATATAAAATCATAATCATTAATGGGGGTTTTGAGAAAAATTATGGAAAATGATTAGCTTCTTATATTTTAAGATCATTTATTTGATTTTAAGCTCTGTTGTGGACCCACAGGTTTCAATTTATCTCTTAGGTGATACCTTTCAAACATGCATATGGGTACCATTGAATGCTTGAATATAGTAATGGGTGATACCTTGAATGGTCTTGTAATACCTTTAAGTATATCTATGACATTAAGCTTAAGACTTCATTTTTCAATAGTCAAGGAAATGTGGCATGCGACCACAAACCAGTTACATTTTAACACTCAAAAAATATTTCAAATTCACTAGGAAATCAAATCTTCATGATTATGCCAAATGTCTCCATCCTATTTACCTACAGACTAACAAATTTAACTTCATTTATGAAATCTTAGGGATATGTAAGTAGCATTATGGTGATGTGTGTCTCCCTCTGAACTACCTATAAATTTTTGTTAAAATTGGATCCCACTTCCCTAGGCCAATGAGACACTTTTTCTTTAGAAAAAAATCTCTTCTTTCCTAAAGAAAATAGTGATGACACACGTCATCACTAAAAGGGAATGGGACTTCAAGTTTAAGGTAATTCTCAATTATGCACTCAATTTCTATGATTCCATGATGAACCTAAATGTTAGATTCCAGTTTTTGGCCACATTATTTATTCTCTCCCATTAGGATATATATAATTATTGGACCATGGGGAGGATACCTATGGTCTAGTAGTGGGCATTCAGTTAGGCCCTTGATCTATAAGTACCAAGGTCATGTGGTTCAACTTCTCCATATCTTGCATGATTTGAAGTTATTCAAGGTAAAATTCTCCATATGAATATTGATCAAAAGGATCAATTTTGATCATCTTGTAAAATAAGTGGTGGGTAACTTCAAATTAAGTTTTTAGGGCTTAACATTGGAGAAGATAGAAGTAGAATTATGTCCCATAAGGAAAAAGGTTACTGAATTTGAGTTATTAAAGAGTATCTTTTAGTTGACCCAAGGAGAACATGCAAGAATCCTCACCCAAGACAATAGGATTCATCAACCACCACTACTAGATTTGAATATTATTTAATAGCAGCATACTAAAACACATAGAATATATCAAGATAATGAGGCTTAGAAGAAACAATCTAGTGAGGATTGGTGAACATGTTGATTAAGTCAAATGAGCTCAAGTTGATTCATATTTATAGATGTGTACTAGTGATTTTATTAGTGTAGTTTTTTGTGTGTGCACAATAGTTGCCTCAAATAATTCATAAGACCTAGGAAGGTTCGCAGACATTTTGATCAAGCCCTATTATTACATTTTTTTGTTCGAGTTTTTTGTTCAAATAGTTTATGCAATGGATTTTGGTCTTCATAATTTCTATTTGCGACTTTGGGTCTTCAGCACTTTTTGTTTGGATTTTTTGCATTGGACATTTTATGTGAACAAGAGTGGATCCCCCATTCAAGGCATCTCCTAGGAACATTTAAAATATGTACAAGAGTGGATTATTCCTTCATGAAAGGAGTACAATTTTCCTTTACACAGAAGGCACACTAGTTGCCTTGGATGAAGCACTCTAGGATATGAAGGGGTGCCCAAACTTAATTTAAAGTTTCACCCCTATAAGTAGATGGTACCCTAAAAACTTATATATCATATATAAGATAATTTAAAATCATGTATGGTATCCATATATGCATTAGTAATAACCATGTATGATGATCATAATACATTCAGCTAGATCATGACTAATCATAAGTATTATCAATCCTTGGTAGCTATATCTATGTATCAATTCATATCACACTGATGAGATATAATATGGTAGATTAAGATAATGAGGAAGAATAATATTTTTAATGTAATTAGTTAACACCAATTATAATTCACAATAATGAGTGGAATGCTAGTAATTATCTATAACAAGTTAATAGACATAAATTTAACCAACATGCATACATATCAAAGATGGTAATATTATTTCAAGGATACAAAATTCTCACTCAATAATAATGGAAATAATCATATAAATAAAATATCAAGAGAATAATAATGTATGTCCATTAAACAAGAAATAATCACTAACATATACAATCAAGGTCTCATGATATGATAATGATAATAAAACACCCATCCTAGTACAAAAAATTGTAATATGAAATGAAACATGTTCAATTCTTTATTTAATTAACATGGATTTATGTTCCAATAAAAAATACTCTATGAATATACAAAATATATGGTGTTTTGAAAAACTACCAAGGGCACAAGATAGATAAAAAAAATATAATTAATTTATAGGTATGGACACATACTTGAAGTCTAAATGGATTCCTATAATAAGTTACTAAATGGTTGAGGAAACAAAATTATTAAATTAAAACCAATATATCTCTATCTCCATTTATTGGGGTGACATAATGATTTACCAAAATAATATCAACATGTGACTTAGCAAAGGATGTCTTAATTGATGTGTGACTTAATTTTTGAAATGAAATCATTGATAAATAAGCCAACAACATCTCAAACCATAGTATAAATATTTGATATACCCATGAGAAATTCATGATTTCAAAAACATGTGAAAATACCATCCATGAAAAAAAAATTATCAGGCAAAGGAACCCTAGAAAGCTGGGCATACATCCCCTTGTTCTTATAGATACTTCATCCTATATGTCATCAAGATAGATAATTACATCAGATGTAGGATAAAAAAACACTCGTAGTTGAGATATAGTATTTGACATCAAAGATAAACATTAATTTCTTTTTTTTATCTTATAAAAGAGAAATAATTAATCAGAGTATTCTACTAATAATAATAAGTGCAACTCCTTTTATAATATATTGAAACATGGTCCACAACACAAGAGACTAGGAAATTTAAAGAAACCATTTATAAAACTCCATTTAAAAATTCATTGAATTGTAGGTAATAACATAGAGGGTTAAGATGCACTAAGTTTATTTGGATATTTCTAATTTTTAGTCTTCTCAGTGATACTGACATAAAATGGTTTGTAAGGTTATGTGGCTGATAGTAAGTCTCTTAAAGAACTGTGATTAGTATTTTCAATGTGATCAAGATTTTTTTTAAAATAATATGGATTCTATCAACAATGATGAACCAAGGATTTACTAAAAACCTATAAATAATAAGTTGATGCCTTTGATATAAGGTGAACACTAAGAATTAACAAATAGAAAGTCATGATGTAGGCATAGAAACATGGCCATTTAGTCCATTGGGAATATTATTTATGACTAAAAAAGTTGAATAAAGTTAAAACATCAAGGTAAAATTGAAATATATACCCATTACATAAAGACACATTCATATTGGTTAAATTATTAAAAAAAATACTTTTCTTAAACATAAAAGTTGATATTCCCACAAAATTTTCTCAATGTATAAAATTAGTATTACCAAAACATTACTGTGGTCTACTACTTGAGGCTACTTATTTTCAAATTAACACAATTATCATAAGATTATTATGAGTCTTGTGATACCACCAAAACCTATCAAGTTAGAAGAGATATAATTAAGCATGCCATTAAGTTATAAAAAAATTCATTATGAAATAAGAATACATTATAAAGAAAAATATTAAATAAGATCCAAGATAAACTAAAATTTGTGGGCATGGCCCACATGACATGCTATCGACCCTAATTTTGGATTTTCCTATCATATAATACTAGATCCCATTATGTCAAAAAAATTCACATTTAAGCCCTCTACATATAAAAAATCCATCCATCTTATTAGGTATGATAATAGGGGAGGATCATGTGGATGCCTAAATTTTATTATCACTCCTTTGTCTTTGAATTTAGGTTACAGTGTATGATTTCCCCCATATCTATTGATGGTGATCCTATACATGGATTGTTTCATGTTTGCATAAAGAACTTTGGGTTTTTGGAATGTTTTATTTGTATTTTTTGCATCAAACATTTTGTGTGAACAAATTTTCTGAATGACTTATGTGAACAAGAGTAGATTCCCCCTTCAAGGTATCTCCTAGGAAAATTTAAAATAGGGTCAAGAGTGGATTTATCTTCAAGGAAGGAGTATAATTTTACTTTACATGGAAGGCACTAATGGATGCCTTGGATGAAGTATTCCAAGATATAAAGGGGTGCCCAAACTTACTTTAAATTTTCACCCCTCTAAGCATTCAATTACCCTAAGCTCTTTTTGAAAGTACTTTAGGCATCTTGATATTACCCTAACAGCGTTCTGAAATTACCCTAAGGGATTTTTGGAATTTTATTTCTAGATATCTCTTGTAAGATACCTTGAACATGCACATGATTGGAATTTTGTTTCAAAGTATCTCCTAGGAGATACCTCAAAGGGCCTTGGAATACCTTCCATGTTACTTGAAGAAATTTTTGCAATGGATTTGATATAACTATTATAGCTTGACATTCACCTTTAAGAGAAGTGGTTGTAAGTCTTCTCCCGTTGGAGCTATAAAATGGGAACAAAGCTAGGCTGTGGGTCACCCATGTTGGGGATGAACTTTTAGAGTAGGTCAGCTTTTTCGTTGATGCTCACCTAAAATTAAAACTAAGCCAATGATTTATGAAAAAAGGGTTATAAAGGGGATAAGTGCTCCTAAGAAACCTAATAGGATGATGCACCAAAATTAAAAGTTGATCCTTCCTATTTGACCCAAAGAACACTAATGAAATAATAAAGATGGAGATTAGAAAATACATATCTATTACACATCCATGTAGAGGCTCTCCAAATAGTCTATCCTAAGGTAAATGAAAAGGTAGGTCTAAGATAGACACTAACCAATCACAGTATCCACATGTGGGCTTTCAACCAAAAGATATAGAGTACTAAACATAATGTATATGACTAGATGAACTAATATCTAGGTGAGATAAGTACACATTATATCATAATAGTGAAATCAAATCATATCCTTCCATTAATTCAAGAGGTTACTAATTCTATCTTGGTAGAGTTTGGTCTCACCAAGAGAGGGAAGAAAACAAATGTAGAGAAGCACTAGGATTTTAACAATGTGATGGTATGCTTCTAGTATAATAAGAACAAAAATAAACTCACCTTCCCAATCCAATTTCTTGGTCATGTACACTCCATGGAGTGGATGAATAAGTTGATCTTGAAATTTTTGAAGCTTCATTTTGTGCTCTAAATTGAGCATAACCTATGGTAAATCCTCCTTGGCATATTCTAACTAAGCTAGGTACTTGATAAGGCATCTTCCCATTAATAAAAACATTGAGTAATTAGATTTTACCTTTCTCTTGCATATCACTACTACATCATCATGCTCTTTGGGCATAATCAAATCATAGTCCCCTTGGAAAGGAATAATTCCTACTCCCCAGTTTATGAAGAAGTTTCCCAAGCCTTGTTTCTGAAGCTCATGCTTATGTGGAAAGCTTTTTTCATCTTCGAGGTCCCTCTTTATCACCCAAGGTGATGGTCCCTCAACCTACATCTCTTGACCTTATATGATGTCTTACTCATCAACCTCACTTAGAATTTCATCCTGAGGACCGAATTAGTCAAGATCTAACTTGTTAGTATCAGAGCCATGCCAATAAGGTTGGTTTAAACTTGATTCTATCTCTTCTAAAATAAGTGGACTGCCCATTATGATATCCTCATTATAGACTCTTGTATTATCTTCTTTAGGTTTTCCTATGATTGCAATTTCCTCATCCACCTTTTGTACAACAAGTTTCTAGACTAAAAGGTAGATGTTGGGAGGGTGAATAAATTCTCCTTGCTTGAAGCTAGTGTGAGTGTCTTTCCAATATGGTAAATTGAAAGATTCTTTTTGTGGCTCTTGAGGGAGAAAGAAAGAGTCTTGGTACCCTTAAATACCAAGCTCACTGAGCTGGGATATGGTTGTTTGATATGCTTCTTGTATGTCTACGGTTGCTTGATTCACTCCTTACATGGCTATGGTTGATTGTGCATACCAGATAATGATGATCAGACACTAAACTACTCAGACCAAGTGATAGATGCTTGGAGTCATCATTGATTTTTGGTGAATGATTGAAAGGATAATATGTAGAAGAACAACACCAACAAGTCTTCCACTACTTTAGTCTTTTGTCTCATACAACATGCTAGAGACTATTAGAGCTTCAAATTGCACCCTTAGGAGAAGTGGTTTTAAGGCTTCTCCCAATCTATTTATAAAATAGGAACAACCAAAGGTTTTGCATCACTTACATTGGGGTTGAACCTCCAGAGTAGGTCAAATTTCACTTTGATGTTCACATAAAACTAAAACTAAGCCTAGTGATTCATGAGAAAAGGGTTAGAAATGGGGTAAGGTCTCCTAATAAATCTAATATGGTGATGCACCAAAATTATAGGTCGATCCTCCCTAATTGACTTAAATAACACTAGTGAAATAATAAAGATATGGCTCAAAAAAGAACTATCTATGAGACATCCATGTGGAGGCTCACCAAATGGTCTAAGCTGAGGGAAATGAAAGGGGAGGTCTAAAATAGATACTAACCAATCATAGTATCCACATGTAGGATTTTGACCAAAAGATACAGATTACTAAACACAATCAGATAACTAAACACAACATATATGAGTAGATGCATTAGTAAGTGAGATAAGTACACACTATTACCATAAAAATGAAATCAAAGCATAACCTTCTTGTACTTTAAGAGTTTACAAATTCCATCTTGGTAGAGTCTGGTATCACCAATAGAGGAAAATTGAGAGAATGATAAAGAGAGATCATATGATCAAATTATTTTTTGATAATATCTATTTTGGCATAGAGACCTATATATATAGAAAATAGAAAGAGGAGGAATAAGTTTGTTCTTTTTGATAACTAAAGAGTTTCTAGTTTTTGAGGTGTCACCATCATGTTTATGGTGTAATCAGAATAAATCATCATGAAGGAGATATTTATGGTTAACCTCAAAATTAGCCATGGATTAAGAAAATTGCACTGGAAGACAAGATTTTATGCAAAGTGGTAACACATAATCCAACCAGAAGTGAATACTCTAACTACTTTTCAAATTCCCAAGCTTTTTTCTATTGGTCTTACACTAGTTCTCATTTGTGGGATAAGATCTTCAAGTCTGAAATGGACATGTCATGCCTTGCTTTGAATGGAAAGTTGTCAAATGCCTAATTAGAAATGGTCTTTTCACTTCTTTGGGTTTTTGTTTTTGGTTGGGGGTCCCATAGACTATTGTTTATCTCATGGACATAATTAAAATATCTATCTATAATGTACCTACTCTATGTCTTGTGTCTTGGACCAAATTATCTATAGACAAAAACCAATTTAAATATATTGGTTTTCCTATATATTTATATGGAATTTTATTCAATGGTTATCCCTAATTGAGTCAGTATTGAGCTCTATTCTTTAGGAACCATTATATCTTGATATTTGATTAGACGTAGAACATGGATTTGTAGGACCCACCAACATGGGCTTGGATTTTCGTTAATCCATTTTATGAGAGTCATGATATAACCATGGCACCTTTTTATTTGGTAAGAACCCTGATGCATTTGATGTGTCTCCTAGGAGATACATTGAACATACACATGATTGGAATTTTCTTTCAAATTATATCCTAGGAGAGACCTCAAAAGGCCTCGAAATACCTTCTGTGTTAATTAAAAATGTCATTGTAAGGGATTTGATATAACCATGATAACTTTTTCTTTGTAAATAACCCTAATTCACACTTAGAATTTTATTTCAAGCTATCTCTTAGGACCTTTTTTTATTGACACCTTAGTTTAAAATTTGGTACCCCAATCCAAATTTTAAGTTAGATTGGTCCTTTGATTTATTTTTTAATAGTAAGGTCTCAACATATTTATTAACCCATTAACCTCTTATCCTTTGTTTGTTCATCATCTTAGTCCATAAGTTAACTCCCTTGCATCTTGCAAGATTGAACAACTCTCACATCATTACTACACCTTGATTAGATGGAGTGAGGTAGCCTCGAGTCCAAGATTAAATAACATGCATCTCAACTGATCAAATGGCTCTAGCCACATTGTTAGATCCTAATCATATGGAGTGAGAAGAAGCTCAAGAAAAGACTAAACATCATGCAACTTAGATGGTCTAATTATCCACACTACATTGTCAAAGGATGATCCAATGGAGGCACAATTGAGAAGTCAAAAGGATATGGAAGGCCCATATGACTAAAACTTGGCATCCTTTCATTCAAAGACTAAAATTAAATGGGTCTAGCTTGATAAAGTAACCAATCACAAGTAGGACCCTAGATCATGATCCTATAGATGAAGCATATTGTCATAAAGATTGGCATGAATGTCTTAGCTAAAATTTTACATTATTTTTATGAAAAGATAGCCCTGAGTCTAAAATTTAAAATACATGCATCTCAAATGATCCAATGAATCTCATTGCATCATCGAGAATTGATCCAATAAAGAGAAATGATCCTAAGGAGGTATTTTAATACCAACGGCTAAGTAACCGAGGGCGATTATGAAAAATGCCATGAAAGATTTAGAATGATGCCACATAGTTACCACACAAGTAGAAGAAGACAAAATAATAGATCTTATGGGCATGAAAACATTAAGGTTTAAAATAAAAAGTCTAAAAAAAATCTAGGGCACATATAAGTTGAAAGCCTCTATTTATACTACCATTAAAGCATTAAAACACTAGAACCTACATAAAATTGACTCAAATAATGATTAGTCTTTTCAATGTGATCAATATTTTAAAAATAATAATATGGAAGCTATAAATAATGATGAACCAATGATTATTCCTCTTATATACCACCAAAAACCCATAAATAATAATTTGATACCTTTGATATAAGGCAAACACTAATAATTAACAGATAAAAAGTCCTAATGTAGGCATAGAAACATGGCCATTTTAATCCATTAGGGATATTATTTATGACTAAAAATATTGAATTAAGTTAAAACATCAAGGTAAAATTGAAATATATACCCATTACACAAAGATGATTTCATATTGTTTAAATTATTAAAAAAATACTTTACTTAAACATAAAAGTTGATTTGCTAGTGAATTTTCTAGAAAAAATTGTGTTGTAGTTTTTTTACCAATGTTTCGGGTCAAACTCAATGAACCATCATTAGGTTATGAGAAAGAATTAGTTGATACTAACTAATCAATGTACTATGGAAATACTATATCACATATGTAAAAGTTGATATTGCCACAATTTTTTCTCAATATATAAAATCAATATTAGCAAAACATTACTACAGTCCACTACTTGAGGTTACTTATTTTTAAATTAACATAATTATGGTAAGATTATTATGATTCTTGTGTTACCACCAAAACTTACGAAGTTGGAAGAGATATAATTAAGCATACCATGAAGTTATAAGAAAAATTCATTACGAAATAAGAATACATCACAAAGAAAAATATTAAATAGGATCCAAGATAAATTACAATTTGTGGACATGGCCCACATGACATGCTATCAACCCCAATTTTGGATTTTCATATCATACAATACTAGATCCCATTATATAAAAACATTTTCACAATTAGGCCCTCTACATATAAAAAATCCATACATCTTATTAGGTATGATAATAGGGGAGGATCATGTGGATGCCTAAATTTTATTATCACTCCTTCATCTTTGAGTTTATGTTATAGTGTATTATTTCCCCCGTATATATTGATAGTGCTCCTATACATGGACTATTTCATGTTTGCATCAAGAACTTTGGGTCTTTGAATTTTTTTTGGAGTTTTTGCATCAGACATTTTAGGCGAACAAATGTTCTAAATGACTTGTGTGAACAAGAGTGGAATCCACCTTCAAGGTATATCCTAAAAATATTTAAAATAGGGTCAAGAGTGGATTTATCCTTCACATAAGAAGTACAATTTCACTTTACACAAAAGGTACTAATGGATGCCTTAGATGAATTAGTCCAAGATATGAAGGGGTACCCAAATTTACTGTAAAATTTCACCCCTGTAAGTACTCAAGTACCCTAAGGGATTTTTTAAAGTACTTTAGGCTTCTTGATATTACCTTAAGGACTTTTTTAAAGTACCTCAAGGGATTTTTGGAATTTTCTTTCTAGATATCTCCTGGGAGATACCTTGAACATGCACATGATTGGAATTTTCTTTTAAAGTATATCCTATGAGATATCTTGAAGGGCCTTAGAATACCTTCCATGTTGATTGAAAAGGTATTTGTAATGGATTTGATATAACTATTATATCTTAACTTGAACCCTTGGGAGAAGAAATTGTAAGGATTTTCCCAATGGAGCTATAAAATGGGAACAAATCTAGGCTGTGGGTCACCTATGTTGGGGATGAAGTTCTAGAGTAGGCCATTTTCATCTTTGATGCTCACCTAAAACTAAAACTAAGCTAGTTATTTACAATAAAAGGGTTATAAATTGTATAAGTTCTCATAAGAAAGCTAACAGGGTGATGTACCAAAATTATAAGTCAATCCTTCCTATTTGACCTAAATAACACTAATAAAATAATAAAGATGGATCTTAGAAAGTAAATATTTGTTACACATCCATGTGAAGGATCACCAAATGGTCTAGGCTCAGGGAAATGAAAGGGTCCATAATTTAACTAGTCAAATAGCTCTAGCTACATCATTGGATCTTGATCAAATGGAGCGAGAAGAAGATCAAGCAAAGATTAAACATCATACAGCTTGGATGGTCTAATATTTCATGCTACATCACTAGAGGATGATCCAATGAAGTGAGGCATAATTGATAAGTTAAAAGGATATGAAAGGCCCAAATGATTGACACTTGGCATCCTCTCATTTGAAGACTAAAAGTAAATGGGTCCCTCTTGATAAAGAAACCAATCAAGAGTAGGACCCCAGATCATGATCCTACATATGAATTAAATTGTCATAAATCTTAACACAAATGTCTTAGCCTAAATTTTACATTATGTTTATGAAAAGATAGGCCTGAGTCCAAAATGTACAAGACATGCATCTCAGATGATCTAATGACTCTCATTGCATCACTGAGAATTGATCCAATGAAGCAAAAAGATCCTAG
The DNA here is from genome assembly GCA_037957365.1 of Torreya grandis. NCBI lineage: Eukaryota > Viridiplantae > Streptophyta > Pinopsida > Cupressales > Taxaceae > Torreya > Torreya grandis. The sequence goes on along the minus strand of JARHVA010007740.1, from coordinate 151,725 downwards.
GGAGGTATTTTAATACCAATGGATAAGTAACAAAGGGAAATTATGAAAAATGATTTGAAAGATTTATAATGATGCCACATAGTTTCCACATAAGTAGAAGATAAAATAGTAGATCTTGTGGGCATGAAAATGTAAAGGTTTAAAAGCAAAAGTCTAAATAAAATACCTTGAAAGGCCTTGAAATACCTTCCATGTTTTTGGAAAATGTCATTGAAAAATATTTGACATAACCATGATAACTTTTTATTTGGCAAGAAACTTGATGCACACTATTGGAACTTTCATTCAAGATCTGTTTTAGGAGATAGCTTAAACATGCATATGATTTGAAATTTTATTTCAAGGTATCTACTAGGATATACCTTGAAGGTTTGTATAATACCTTCTATGTTGATTTCAAAGGTCCTTTCAAATGATTTAATATAATAGTGGTACCTTTTTATTTATCAAGAACTCTGATCCACATGAGGTATCTCCTAAGAGATACCCTAAACATGCACATGATTGGAATTTTCTAGGAGATGCCTCGAAAGGCATTGGAATACCTTCCATGTTGACATAACCATTAAAAAATTTTATTTGACAAGAAACTTGATGCACACTAATGGAATTTTATTTTTAAATATCTCTTAGGAGATACCTTGAACATGCACATGATTAGAATTTTAGTTCAAGGTATTTCCTAGGAGATACCTCAAGGCACCTTGGAATACCTTCCATTTTGATTGAAAAGGTCCTTATAAGTTATTTTATATAACCATGACACCTTTTTATTTGTTAAGAACATTGATACACACTAACAAAATTTTCTTTGGAGATATCTCCTAGTAGATAACTTGAACATGCACATGATTGGAATTTTATTTCAATATATATCGTAGGAGATACCCAGAGAGTATTGGAAATACCTTTTATGTTTATTGAAAAGGTCCTTTAAAGGAATTTTATATAACCATGACACATTTTTATTTGACAAGAATTGTGATGCAAATGATTGGAATTTTCTTTGGAGGTATCTCCTAGGAATACCTTGAACATGCACATGATTGGAATTTTCTTTCAATTATCTCATAAGAGATACCTCAAGGGGCCTTGTAATACCTTACATACTAGTTAAAAAGGTCATTACAAGGGATTTGATATAACCATGACACCTTTTTATTTGGCAAGAACCTTGATGCACACTAATGGAATTTTTTTTGGAGGTATCTAAGAGGAGATACCTTGAACATGCACATGATTAAAATTTTAAATCTCAAAAAAAGACTAAATATCATGCAACTCGAATGATCTAACATTCCATGTTGCATCACTAGAGGATGATCCAATGGAGTGAGGTACATTTGAGAAGTTAAAATGATATGGAAGGCCCATAAGATTAACACTTAGCATCTTCTCATTCAAAGACTAAAATTAAAAGGATCTTGCTTGATAAAGAAACAAATCAAGAGCAGGATGTCAGATCATGATCCTACATATGAATCATATTTTCATAAATATTACCATGAATGTCCTATCCTAAAGTTTACATTATGATTATGAAAAGATAACCCTAAGTCCAAAATGTAAAAGACATGCATCGTAGATGATCCAATGACTCTCATTGTATCATTGAGAATTGATCCAATGGAGGAAAAAGATCTTAGCGAGGTATTTTAATACTAACAGCTAAGTAACAAAGGGAAATTATGAAAAATGTTTCAAAATATTTAGAATTATGCCACATAAGTGCCATGCAAGTAGAAGAAGACAAAATAGTAGATCTTGTGGGCAAAAAAATGCAAAGGTTTAAAAGTAAAATTATAAATAAAATCTAGGCCATGTATAATCTAAAAGCTTATATATATCTTGACATTAAAGATCCAAAACCCTAGAACCTACATAAAAGTGACTCAAACAAAGCCAATTGTTGAAAATTCAATCTAAAATGAACTCAATTGTGTTTTTGAGTGCAAGAGAGATTTCACAAAGACCCTTTACAATCTATTGTGATAAAATTGCAAAAGATAAACCATGAAGATCATAGGCAGCAAAAAATGAAGGAAACTAAGATTTACTTGTTAATGGAAAATAAATGAAGAGTCTTTAAGCATATTGAACTAGACCTTGCAACCCTACATATCTCAAGCATCAAGAACTGGTCAAAACTCTTCTTCTAAATGTACACTTCAAGAATTATTTCCCATTAAAACCATGAGCTTCGGAGTACCCTTAAAAAAGGCTATCAATACCCTATTCCCAAATTCATCAAATTAGAAAGGATTTTATAATCCATAGATATCTTCTACATGAATACCACAAAGATAGACATCTATGACAATCAATCAATTAATCAAGGGAAATAGAGTAATTTACTTCAATTACAAGACGTGAATCAAAACCATGAGCAAATTTTATTAATCATTTACAATTGAACTATATGCATTACTATTATAAATAACATATAGTCTACCACTATGAAAGAAAGCTCTATAATAAGGGATACATCATAAAATTCACTCAAAGATTATCAATTTTTACCCCTAAATTTGAATTTGTGTTATGCATTTTTGATTTTCTCCTATTTGAGTTTCCTATGTCTTTTTCTCATTCATTTTCCTAGTTTCGATGCCTTTGTCACTCTTCATTGTTACTTAATGTCATGGGTTATATGAGTTTTATAACTTAAGGCATTGATCTCCAAAGTTTGTAACCAAAGTCGTGGGGTTGTAGAGTTTTATAACTTATTGATCACTCAATTTTGTTGATCTTTCTATTAGTTGTGAGTCTTGCATAGTCATTAAGTTAGAGGTTTTGAAAAATTCAAAACTCCCAACTTTTGGTTCTAAAGTTTTAAAGTTTCATGGCCCCATGATATAGCTTTATTCTCTCAGTTTTTAAGGCATTGCTACTTCATTTAATGACTTGTATGACACAACCTAGATCTATCTTTTCAAAAAAATTAGGAGGAACATAAATCTTAAAACATTTATTTTGAGGGATATCATTTAAAACCACATTAATGCAGCATTAAAAACACATATCATCAAGATTATAACACAACTTAGGTTTCTAAAGTTTGTTAATTCCTTTAGTTATATTTTTACTCTCTAAAATTACTTCTCAAAGACATAGGCATTCTCTCTTTGCATATTGTTGCTCATGTAGATAAGAATTGAAAGACTCTGGTTAGTTGTGAAATATATAGAGTTTAGACACCAAAATTTGTGAAGAACTTTGGGTATGATTAGAATAGAACACTAGAATGCCATGGGAGGATAGTATTTTCTAGAGTGGTTTAGCAAGTGCTATAGGTTTTCTTAAGGCTGCAAAAAACATTGACCTAGTAATTGCATGTGTAAGAAGGTACATTCTAGAGATGCAAGAGATAAAGGCTGTGGATGGGTTAGTTGTTATAAAAATCACTTTGGAGATAGTTTCTCATGCATTGAAGATTCTTGAAAGAAAACTATAGAAGAAATGTCTATAGTTATGGGTGATGAATTTTTCAAAGCAAATGAAAATTGGTGTAAAATTTTTATAGCAAATAACTAGCTAAAGTCTAAGAATAAATGTAAGTCTCAATTACATACTAATCTTTAAAGAATGCATTTTAAGGATGAAATCTCAAAGTTATTACCTTGTTACACTGTGTAATTGGAAATGCTCAAACTGAATCCTTTGAATTTTGAATGTGTCAATTTGTTCTAGCTATTTGTAATGATAAATAGTTCATTGATTGGGGAGAAGTTATTAGTTACTATTTAAATGAATAATTAGAAAATTTTCAATAGACTATTGTTTTTCATATGTGCTCATAGTTGGTATATAATTTAGCTAGTCGTAAGGTTGTCTAGGTAGGATTCGAGCATCAAGGGCTTATAACACTAGATATTCCTATATACAATTTTTCCATAGTTCACTAAATAGTTTAGGATGAATGATTATTGTCAATTTAATGATACCTTTTTAATAAATTTTTTAATAATATTGGATGGAAACCCTGAGCTATGGATTTTTTCCAAAGCAACCTCTTTAGTTATGAAGTATGGAAGCTTTTATGTTTATTTTGAGATGTTCACTTATTTTTAGGTAGGGAATTTTGAGAAATCTCTAATGAAATTACCCTGGTATGCAAATGATTTCCTAGATTTTTTGGAGGTTTGTAGACATATGTCTACAGTTAATGAAAAATATGTGAATATGGGGAAGCGAGGCTATGTTTTTCCATTGTCAATGTTTTCTTTTTCTTATAAAAATAATCAAAGTGCTAAGGGAATATAAAAGATTATAAATGAATATAATCTCCAATATTTATTTTTGAGAGATACTTTTGATAGCAAAGGTTATGTGACACAAAATTTGTATGGAAGTAGATCTTATGAACATCACCCTAGTATTGAAGATTTTTGGGAAGATTGCAATGATGAAAGAGAAGTATAGAAGAGGGAATATATGAGGTTAAATTTGAAAAAAATATAGTATTATGGCCTCTCTTTTTAGATTCTTTAGAGTGTTGAAGAAGATTCTAATGTTGTAGACCCTAAATATAAAGCCATCATGGACAAACATCTTCCTGAGGTTAATTGGTTAGAAAATGAAATTTTAGATTTGAAAGTTCAAACTGATCCTATGTTTAAAATAAATCATAACTAGTTGAATGGAAAGTGGTGACAAAATTTAGATCCCACTCATGAACAAAGGGCTTCACATAGAAATGAGCAAATAGTTGTACAAACTTCTAATGTTAATGTTTCATCTAGGAGATAGGAAATTAGTCTATCTAACACTAATTCACAATTGGGTGGAGATGGTGAGAGGCCTGAAGATGTGGTTAAACTAAAAATAGTTTTTGAATAGGATGGTATATCCTCATCCATTCTTACAAAGAAAACTAGCTAGGTAAAGTCAGTTTTTACTAACTCTAACTATCTATTTCAAAATGTGATTGATGATGGTTCTTTTCTCATGATTTTTGAAGTTCCTCCTTCCCCTACTAAAAATGATGTTGTTTCTATTTTTGAAATTGAAAGAGTTGAAAGTAAAAACACTAAAAATAAAACTATGATAGCCTCTCCTAGATGTTTGAAGAAGGTATTTGAGAAGAAGAGAAAAAGTGTACCAATAATGACATCTAAAATTGATAGAGTCGGCAAGTTATTGCAAATTTATTCAAAGCCTAAAAAGGCTAAAAGAATGTCTAGGATGGTGATTGATGCCTATTTTAGGCATGAATTATTGGAAATAACTGATCCTATAAAGTATCTAAATGAGAATGAGATAAATGAGGCTGAGTATAAGATTACTCATATTTATATGGGGCCTTCTACCATAGAAAGTGACGTTTATCATGATGACTTCTCTATTAATGCCTTGATCAAAAGGGTGAAAGATTAGAAGATATAAAATTTGATGTTACAGTCTTAAGTTTTGTCTCTTAGCAAATTTAATTCATTTCTTGCTACTGTTTCTCCCAATGAAGCCTAAAACTTTAACATAGAAGGTGTCGATGCTGAGGGCATACAAAAAATTAAGAAGAATTTGGGTTATGCTAGGCTAATACTTAATGGATCGATGAAATTTATCAGAATGGTTTATTTTATCTTAATATAGAAATCCAATTTTACACCCAAGTAGCTAATAAAAGAAAGGGTTTTGTAGTCAAACTTTAGTGTGTTAGAGCAGAGTAAATCTGTGCTAGCCTACTCTCACAAGAGGTTATAGAGATAATTACCATGGATCCTCTAGTGCTAATTGGAGAAAATATAGTGAATGACCTTAAGTAAATTAATCCTTCTTGGTTTTACTCCTTAGATAGAAGTTAAATATATATGATAATTTTATTAAGGAAATCAACAAAGTAATTTAACAATATTTTGAGATGTTAGTTGAAATAAAAGGAAATTATAATGATATGAAAGTGGAAATAGTTGATGATTTTAATGATAATATATTAAGCATCTTAGAAGTGACTTTGAAATTTAAATAAGTATCTCATAAAGAGATAACCAATCTAGACACAACAAATGGAGATTCTTTGAAAAAGCTTACCATGTTGCAAAATTATTTAACTTCATTCAAAACAAGGAGGGACACTATGTTAGAATCTATGATGGAAATAGACAAAGCACTTAATAAATAGAGGACTAGGTTACATATCACTACCACATTAGGGAGCAAGAAAATTATTGTAGTCATTATCAAGTTTCAAGAATATAGGAGCAGAATGAAAGCACTGGAGGCAAGTCAAGAACAATTAGGACTCAAGATAATCAAAGATGGAGGAGCTGGAGTGGAGACCACTAATGCATGATGAATTTCTAGTTGTTATAATGTTTTATTTTTATTGGATCTTTTAAAACATTTTCAAAAACTTATTTGATTTTAATTTTTGATGTGATTGTCTTCAAGAAATTGTTATCAAGAAACAATTATTATGTAATGTTTAAATATGGGCTAGATGATAGGTGTAAGGATATTTTGGGTAAAATTTATTTTACTCATTAGAAAAAAAATTCATACTTTTAATTTTCTTACTTTTATTCTCAATATAGAAGACATATATGGTGAAGTTCACGTAAGCATAATCTGTGTTATGGTATGTGGATTTATCTTATTTATACTGAATATATTTCTAGTGGTCATCTTCATTGAAATTGATGGTTGTTTAGTTTGTTTTCATCACTATGAGATGTTTTTATTTATATGAATATTTTATGGTGATGGATAGTTGGTTACTGTAAAAGATAACTTACTCAATTCAAAATTTACTGAAGTCTTTTAACTTTATGTTTAATGGTTCAGAAATGTGTGTGTACCTTTCAAATCTTTCTGGTTAAAATAAATACCTTTGTTTTGCTTTCTAGTTAAAAGTAACATAAGTTTTAATTCATTGAATATAATTAGAAGGTAGTTATAACCTTGTAAAATAAGTAGATAATTGGTATAAAACACCTTTATATCAAGTTCAACTATTGATACAGTTATCACCTTTGTGGGTGTAAAAATATAGAGTTAGGTGATAAAATATGTAAACCAACACCAATGATTTTACAACAAAAATCACTTTGACACCAGAGAAAATTACACAAGAACAAACTCTTTAAGGCTATATCTCTTGACTCAAAAATTTATCAACCATTGTAAAGGGACACACTCCCTTTAATTATACAATTCTAGCTATACCTAACAGATTCTTGAAGATACTCTAAATATAAAATTATTTTGTAGGCCAATTAGAAACCTTCTAGAGAATTACCTACCTTTTCCCGACTAATGATTTTAATTGGTCACATGATTTTTCCAAAGACACCAGCTCTTTAATATTTTATATGTTGAAGGTTCCTTGAGGTGCATCAATGAGGCTTTATAGGGAGTTTAATGCCTCCTTAATCATGTCACATGCATTATCAAGATTCACCATCTCCCTCTAAATCAAAAACACATTTGTTACACACCACCAACTTATTCTTAACTAGTAGCTGATACTCCCTAGGCTATTTGTGATCATTTAAGGAGATGATATTTTCTACTATTAAAGTATCTATGCCCATATTACAAATCTCATCCAAATTTACCTTGAGTTTCTCCTAATTCTTGATATCTACATCATACATGAATACTAGGGGGCTACAATCTCCTTTCTTGTCTAGTATGTGTAAACACCTAAATCTAGCCACCAATAACCTCTAATCAAGATTTTAGCCAATTTCTACCCAAACTACATAGTTTAACCTAAAAATACTAAAGCACATTAAAAGATTTGAAATTGAAATATTCAAGTGATGATTTTGGCTAAAGTATCATTCAATGGGGTAATGTAATTTATGGGCCAGCTAACTTTGATGAGATTATTTCAAGTCAAAATGCCAATTTTGCACCTATGTGCTCTAGATTGATCTTTTCTATCAAATATCTTGCATGAGACATGTGCCTTTGTTATTTTATATTGGTAACATCCTAAATGGGAATATAGTTTCAATCCATCCAATATTGACTTCCAATTCCAATCCAATCAAATTTTGGACCAATAACAAGGTATTCTAAATAATTTGAGTAATTTGTGCATAAATTGTTTAATCATACTTTAGAGCTAATTAAACCATATTAGATTCTAATCAATAATTCTATGGAAACTTTTTGAATACTTACTTTGGAAATGAATATTGAATATCTTCATCATCAAGTGACCTCATTTCTTGGGAAGACATCCCTAGGCCATAAATGTCATAAATATCAGGATTCATGCCCTCTATGCCTCATCAATGCCTTCCATGATGCCCTCCATGCCTCTTAATTTCCCCTTCTTCCAATTTCATGATGAGGATAATTATAAAATTAATTCTAAAAATTGAATTAATACTCAACCACACATCTCAATCTTAGGATGGATGATTTATGTTGATTTTAGACATTCTCCAAAATCTATAAATAGAGAGGCCATGAACATCATATATAAGACATGATTATGTAAAGTTATAATGAAAAATTGATTAAAAAGCTTCACAAAACTAGTGTTATCATTCCAAATTGATTCCAATCTAATCCAAGCCACAAGCCAAAGGTGCCAAGAAGAGATGGAGGTAGCCAAGCTTCCATTGCCAAGGACTTCATGAGCACAAGCCAAGCAAGCCACTACAACAAGCATTTTGGAGCATCTAAGGAAGGTAAAAGAGGGTTTATTTTACATTTTAGTTGTGTGTTTTATTCATGTTTATTGACTAATCCCTCCCTAGTGTCTAGGCCTTGAGATATTTTGCTAGTTAGTGTGTTTCTTTTATTTTGTTTTCATTTTAAAACTAACATGATATTAACCATCCTCTCTTGAGTCAAATTCCTAGTTCACATATGGAATGTCTGATGGGATGGGATGCATTCCACACATAAACAAGATCATTATGTAGCTTTAAAATATTCATTTTGATCATAAAAACTCTTACAATTTGAGTTTCTAACTTTATTTTTCCATTTTTATCTATCATAGGTTTACATAGTAACCGACATCAGTTAGTAAAACCATCATCGATTGGATAGCTATCATCAGTCACTATTGGTATAACTGATGTCAATTAGATAAGTATCATCTATTAGTGAGTGTAACCATTGTCAATAATATAACCAACATTGGTCACTATGTTTTTTTTTGTAAAACACAAACCTGAGAGCTCTTTTTTTGAAGTTCATTGTTTAAAACCCAAAATAGCTTCAAGGCTAAAAGAAATGTTGACATTTTTATTATAGGACCAAGCTTAAAATTTTCTAAAAACATGTTTAGATCACATTTTTCATGCTTAAAAATGAATTAGGAACATTATTTTGTTTCTTAAAGTAACATTTAAGGTGCTTAAATATGTGTTTTTTACATTAGTTTTCAAAGTTACAACTAAGACCAAGGGGTCAAATGAACACCACCTCATTTTTTGAATTTGGGATTAAAAATGAACTCACTTTTCTAATATTTTTTTATTCACTTAGTTATTTAAATTATATTTTTGTTTGGAAAAAAGAGGGATTTTACATGTATGCTCTTCCATTTTTCCCCTTTAGGGAACCCTTGGAATCAAAAGTGCCATTCCTATTACAAATATCCTAGTCCAAGGATTATAAACAAAGTCACCTAAAGCACTCCCCAAAAATTCATCAAAGTTTGGGTGACCTTGAAAATGACCTTAAAGTCTTTCTATTTTCATGCTTTCTTTATTTTTATGCAAATTTGGCTTGCTAGGGGGACTTCATCACCTCCCATGAGTTATTTAGGTAAGCTTTGACCTGATTTTCACCTCCCAACATTGAATTCATTTGGATCCTAATTAGAGTTACATGTGAGATGTAGTGGCTCTTTGGAAATTGCACTACATTGAGCAAATAGTAAGATGTAGTGGTTGAAAAAATGACTAGACCTTTTTACAACAAGCCAAGTGTTATGGACCTAAAATCCATGCTTTTATTTTGAATTTTTTTATGTGAAAGTCATTATGCAATTGATTCCCCTAGAGCATTTGAAAACTTGTTAGATCTTAGACAAATCCTCACTTGTTGTGGAAGTATTGTTGGTGCAAGGTGAGCCTTAATATCCATGTCACAGTATTGTCATTTGAGATAAGGGGGTGTAAAAACCCTACTATATAATGAACATTTAATTTTGGATGAACATTTAAAATCCTCTCAAATTATGTATATTGATGGATTCTAGTAATACCAAGAAACCTTGCTAGTTTAGAGCCTAAGAGCGATGAATCAATTGAGTCTTGTCCTATATTAAAGTCTTGTTTGGAGTCAAAAATTAGTGCAAAAATATGATACAAAACAAAACACATGGTCCTAATTTTTATTTGAAAAAAGAGGTCTTATGTTACCTATGTGAGATCATCAATTTTCCTTGTTTAAAACTCCATCAAAACATGGGAGTCATATCATCCACTTTGGCATAGTTATGCTGACTAATTGAGTCTAGACCTTTGACAAAGTTGTTTAAGTCCATTTATAATCTAAATTCTAAATTTCACCTTTATAAGTTCATAATATTGATGTGTTAAGTGGGTTCTCCATTGTTACTAAACTTGAGGGAACTTATGTTCAATTTATCATTTGGATTGAAGGCCATTTTAGACTCAAGATCATTATCACCACTTGATAGACTTAAGCCATTTTGAGCTAAACATTTTCACTTTGAGTCTATGCACCACAACATTTTTACTCAATAAAAGTAGTGTTATGCTATCAAAATTATGGGAAACTATCTTTTCCTTGGAGAGTTTTTGAAATGAACATTTAACCACACCTTTTAGGTAGTGTAGTGTCCTTACGCTACCCAAAACATTTTAAATAGTGTTTCATAGACCCTCTTGCATAGAGTTAAAAATTGTTCCTACATTTTTAGACCAATTCAAGTGTACTTTTGTGATCCTTTGTCTAGGATAGTTATGCCGTTCACTTTTTTCTATCTTATTTATCAAAATAACCAAGTTTTATACCATTATTTGTGGGACAATAAACTATTTCTAAAGTGCCTTTTATTTCATACCTTATACCTAGTTGATCGAGTTCATGTCTAAGAATCAAATGCCTAGTGTTTGTTAGAAGTGTTTCAATTATGTTAGATTAAAACATTCATCTATTTACAAAGTCTAGATTTTGCCGTTGTTTGGCCAAGAGTCCTAACACATGCCTTGTTTGAGCCTAGATTTTGATGCCACATTTGGCCAAAAGACCTAGCAACTTTTAATTTTATAAATTAGACTGATTTGAAACACTTCAACCTTAAAGTTCGGCATTTTGATTTTCAGTCCATTTACCTGATCATCTTTGTATGAATAGTGAGACATTAAACATTTAACACTAGTTTATTTTTTCACTATAATATTTGCATAAACCTTTTTGATCCTTTTGATGAGTATAGACTATGTTTGAACATCATTTGTTTTAGACATTATCTTTTTAGAGTTTTTATAACTCTTTGACCTTTTATCTCAAAGCATTGACTATAGACCTCAACATGTATTCCTACACTTTTAGTGGACTCATGTATAATCTAGGGATTAGTAATGTAATTACACATGAATAAATGGTACAAGACCCCTATGTAGATACTATTTATTATGAGATGGATTCTTATCCCTCTTATAATACTCAATTACGGACATAAAGCCAACATCCATTGGATAATTATTTAGTTAATACACCACCTTATTTAGAAAAAGACCAAGAACAAAATGTAGAATACCTAGCTATAATACCCATAGCTGATGATCTAGTTCTCCAACAATCATATTCTAATAATACAACTTCCATGTATGATCCATTTTTTTTAGAAACATTTGTTACAGAAAAAAGATGATATTATGGTTAGAGCCAAGGAGGTAGGGGCCAAGTTTCTAGCAGACTTCCCCCATGAAAATTTATCAAGCCTAGTAAGAGTACCCCATAACATAATTTACAATAGACAAGATTTAGTCCAAACAACATTTTAGGACCCTAATCTACCTAATAAAGTCAAAAACATCATGGAAGACCACTTTAACCAAATGCAGATAGCATATCAAACCTACCTAAATCTAGCATGCAATTTCAATTAGATGAACATGGTGAGTAAGCCCCTTATTGACCTAATTCCTTCAATAAGAATTTTGATAGAGTTAACTAGTCAAGAGAATCAGATTTTAGACCCATTCATGTAAAACACTTGGTAGACAACTTGCTTCATATGCCCTTTATTGAAGAAGTGTCTTCTACTTCTACATAAAATAATGAGCAAAATATAGTGGACAATGTGCAAACAATGTCCAATCCCAATCAAAGTGGTATTAATGAAAAAAAACTAGATAACAACATGTGCCTATAGTTAATACCATGATTATATCATCATACTAAGGAGTAGGAGTTTATACATCCCAACCTCAACCAGCTACTTCCTCAAGTGTACAACCTATGGGATTAGGTACTCAAACAATGGCCAATGTCACACCTCAATGATAGAATGTGATGAATCATACTCCTCCTCAATAAGTAACAGGTAGTATTCCAAAATAGTAGGCATAATCTAGTGTACCAATGCAACAAATGACAAATACATTACCACCTTAATTAGGGGAAACTAATTTTCTACTTTGTCAGGTAATGACAAACATACCTCTTCAGTCATAGACTAATATGCCAATCTAAAACCAAGAGATGACTAGTCAATAACATGTAAATATTAGCCAATGATAGATGTTTAATTTTTAACCTAATTTCACTTCCCCATAGGGATTCATGTAATAAGGAGGATCCCATGTTTCTCAAGTACCTACTAGACAATCATTGGTTCATAATGTGTCACAAATTTAGAGATAGGATCTTGGTCCACAAGTTGCCACTCAATAACAAGTTTCAATTAGTTGATAACATCTCCCTTTCAACCATAGTAGGCATAGTATAGTTATATCCCTCCATCCCAACCACAAAATCCTCCAAGTCAAACCTTTATTTCCAACCCAAACCAAAATATCACACAACCAAATGTGCAATTTCAAGTACATCCTAATATATGTATGCATATTCCTAATCCATTTCTAAAACAAATTAATGTATCCCAATAATCTTCTCCATCATACCCTAGTTAAAGTGTCCCACTTGTGACCTCCCAACCATCTACCCAAACTAATAATCTCCCTCAAACTAATGTTCCTTCTAATTTCCTATCCCAAGAATTGTAATAGATGAAAGATATAATTGTTGTCATTTAAGTTGGTAAATATACTAAAAAGTTTAAGTTAGATGAGGTGTGTTCTTATCCATTCAACATTAAGTAATTTTAGATACCATTTCCTCCAGGATATGAACCACCAAAAATTGATAAATATAAAGGGAAAAGGTGACCCTAAGGCCCATTTAACTGAATTCTTTGTCGCATGTCAACCAGTTACATATAGTGACATATACCTTTTATTATTATTTCTAATGAGCTTGGATGAATAAGCCTTAGAGTGGTTTTTAAATTTTCCCAAAAATTTAGTGATAGATTTTGATGATCTTTCTGATAAATTTGTGCAGCACTTTTCCTATAATCTCAATCATGAGATTTTATTAGTGGAATTAATGCAAATAAAGAAAAAAGTTGGTGAGAGATTTTAAAGTTATCTATAGTGATGGAGAGCCCTTAAAATCCATTTCACCCATATTTTACTAGATAAAACATTAGCCATTGTGTTTACTAAAAATTTTCATAGTGAGATAGCTTATCATCTAGAACTACAATGTGCACATACTTTCAAAGAGATCATTGATAAAGGTTTGTTGATTGAGTGAGCACTCATCAATAAAAGATTCATCAAGCTTAATTAAACTAATCAAAATCAAGGTATCAATTAGGAAAATAACCAAAATCAACATCCCATTCAAGTGTAAGAATCACAACTTATATAGGACAATTACCAAGAAAGATCAAAGCAATTTAACTGTAATAAGAATATTGTGGGAAATGGAGTAACTGAGTTAGGTCATGTTCAAATGGTGTAAATGTCATCTACACCAAATTTTTATCTAACCCCTACCTAAAAACCTCTCCACCCAATGGAAAAAGCATAATAACCAAAACTTTCATAGTAAATACAATAACCTTTACCATTGGAAACCCCTCCTCCTAGGAGAACCGTGCCCACACATCATGTCTTTAGTGACCTAGGAGAACCTATTGAGTTTTTATTTCATAAGATTAGTGTCACTAATCTAATTAGTTGGCCTATAAAAAAGAATTATCTATAAGGTATTCATTATCTTGATTGTTACCATGAAAATAAATTCTATGAATATCATCATGTCAATGGCCATAATCTATGAAGATGTGTCCAAATCAAGCATTTAACTGAGAATATGTTAGAGAATGGGGAGATAACATTAAATAATAGTGCTTCCACTTCTAATCAAAATCTTTGTATTTAATAAAACCCCTTTCCTCAACATAACAATTAGCAACAACATAACAATCAGTAATAAAAATAATGGCCAATGTAGCAGCAAAATCAAAGGTCAAACTAGTAAAATCAACAAAATCAATACTATAACCCACAATAATATAACAATAGACAAAACCAAGGTCAAAATGGTAACAACCAACAAACCTATCATGTAATTTCACATGATTACAATAGGGTTGTAGGTCATATTATAGGGAGTAGTGTTAATACCATCTCCATTAGTCCTAGACCAAGAATTAATCAACCTAGACTATTGTTAAACAATAAAATTTAGTCAAATTACATAGATAATCATTATTTGACCTAGGAGTACATATAGGCAAACCAAAAAACTAGTACTTCCCTTTTTAGACATTATAGTGACACCTCATCCTTACCATGTGACCACATACAAGTACATAAATAATCGAGACTTGTCTTATCTAGCCCCACACCATTTCCACCATTTGTTAGCGATCATGGTCTAGTATCTAATCTTGATTATGAAATCACAACTTATAGGTCAAATATTACTATCTAAGGCCCAAAACCATCTACCACTTTACCTTTAATCCAACCAACCATTCAGCTTTGAAATAAACTATTCAATATTGACCATGACAAGAAGGTTGATATTATGGAGCAATTATAGAAGACACCAACACAAATTTCTATTTTAGATTTTTTTAAAAACATCATTAATCCACAAGAAAATATTGAATGAGTTTTTAACCCAATCCACTATTTCTAGGGACATATCCCCTGATAAATGTCAAGCTTTGGTTGGACACCTAGCTCTAGCCCAACAAGTCACATTCAACCAAAGCGATATGTCTTCCCTTATCCCACTCCATAATAATCCATTATACATAAAAGTTTATATAAAGTGGTATAAATTTAAATTTGTCCTTATAAACAATGGATCAGGCCTCAACATAGTGTCTCTAAAGCTCATCAAGCTTCTTAGGTATATAATGGTAGATCTCTAGCCAAAAATAATAACCATTAAAGCCTATGATAATCAAGAAAGAGAATCACAAGGAACTATTAGTTTTTCCATTATCATTGGACCTTTGACCCATGTGCTTGATTTTGAGTTATCATACAATATTATTCTAGGTAGGCCTTGGTTACATTTGATTTGTGTAGTCCAATCAACATTGCACCAATATATCAATTTTTCCGACTCAAGGATGGAAGTGAATATTTCAGGAGATTTACACCCATATGAACACTTCAAACATCTTGAGGCCAAATTTAAAAGCTATAATTATTATGACATGAATCCAAGTTCCAAGTAGGATAAAAGAAAGGATATACTTTTTGATCATTCACTGGATAATTACATATATCTTAATACCTTGGTCTCCCTTTCCCACATTCTACCTCCTCAAGCTTCTAATCATTTCACCATTTTAGATAGTGGACCAAGAGAATATGTGATCCATGATACATTTCAAATTTTCAATCTTCCTCAAAATATGAAAACCTTTGGGTGACCTAAAGTCACCCCACATATTCATTGGCAATGAAAGAACAAAAATAAGGGCCCTGTCACATTTGTACTAGCATTTGGCCTAAAACTCAACCCTATTAAAGGGGACAAATCATGGTTATACATTGATGACCAAGTTGATTGTTATAAAAGTACAAAGTATCCTATTCCCAAAAGGATCATGGAGTATCAAAATTATGAAGGAAGAGGCCTCAGACTAAATTAACAAGGAACCATTAAGCCAATTTCCATGACTAAGTATGAAAGACCTTATGGACTTAGATTTAAACCACATGGGGGTAACCACACACATCTTATTCAAATTCCATCACCAATGCCTAGTGAGGATGATGCTAACAATGAAGTAAAGTCTAATCATAGCCTTACCTTTGATGACTTAGCTGAGACTAACCTATTTAATACCAATGCCATGTGTACCCTTATCCCAGTCACTCATCGTAGCCCATTACCATTATACTATCCCCAAATGATAGATTGGGACCAAAAAGAAACCACTATGTTGATTGATGAGTTCTAGAATGATGAGGCATTTTGTGACTTCTTAGGCCTTAAATAAAATGTTCTATTGGGAGATCACAAGTTAGGATTCTCAATTACATTATATCCTGAAGCCTATTTTTGAGAGTGGGTGAACACCCTTAGCCAAAAACAAATAAGTAAAACATTGAGGTCACCAAGTAAAAACCTCTTTGAGGTGATTTCTAACCAAGAAAAAGTAAAAATAAAGGCCATTCTAGTGGTGAAAATCTATTTTAAGTGCCATTAGATGGGGATGTTATTTCTTCTTCAAATTTAGACCAAGAGACCACCAATGATGAAATTTCTTGTGGATTTCAGTTCAATTTTGAGCAACAAGTATTTGATCAAATTCTTAAAGAATTTCTAATTATTTTTGTCACATGACTGTATATCCCATTAGGGGACTCAGATTCATCATGCCTAGGAGAAGTTGAAGAGCAAGTCCTAATAGAGGACCCTGTCTAATAGTTCATGTCATTACCTATTATCCTAGAAGATGGTTTGACCCTTCTAGTTAAAGATACAACAAACATAAACATTGGGACTCCATTGAACCTGAAATGGATAAAATTAGGTACATCCCTCACTAAGGAGGAACGTAATGTCTTTATAGCTATGTTGAGAGAATTTATATATATCTTTACATGGGCCTATTCTGACATGCCAGGTTTGGAACCCACGTTGGTTCTATACCACCTTGTGGTCAATCTTAATGCCAAACTGGTAAAATAAAAGCTACATAAGATGCATCCTCATATTGTTGTATTGGTAAAGAAAGAGTTGGAAAAAAGCTTAAAAGTAGGAGGTATCTAATCTATTGACTACTCAAAATGGATCTCTAATGTGGTACCTATTAGAAAAAAAGCCTGAAGGGATCAAAATCTATACTAATTTCTGAGACGTCAACAAAGCTTGTCCTAAATATGATTTTCCATTGTCTAAATTGACATGATCATCAACTCCATGGTAGGTTATGAAATGCTTTCACTCATAGATGGATTTTTAGGATACAACTAGATTAAAATAGCACAAAAGACCAACATAAAATAGTGTTCACCACCCATAGGGAACATTTTATTATCAAGTAATGTCATTTGGCCTTAACAATGCTGGATCTACATATCAAAGGGCCATGACTATCATATTCCATGATATGATGCATGATATTATTGAAGACTATGTCGATGACATATTAGGAAAATCCAAAACTAGGGTCAACCATCTAGCAGTGCTACGTAAGATATTTAAAATATTATAGGAGTACAAAGTTAGAATCAATCTAAAGAAATGTGAGTTTGGCATAACCTCAAGTAAATTACTTGGCTTCATCATGTGTCATAGAGGTATTAAAGTTGAATTGGCTAAAGTCCATGTTATAATTGAGATACCACCACCAACCAATTTAAAGTAACTATGTAGTTTGTAGGGTAAGATCCCATAAATTCGATGCTTCATCTCTCAATTAGTAGATAAGTGTCATCCATTTACACATCTTCTAAAGAAGGGAGTTACATTTTACTGGGATGATTCACTACCAAATAGATTTTCAACAACTCAAAGACTATCTTGCTAATCCACCTATTTTATTACCTCCTATGCCAAGAAATCCATTCTTGTTATACCTATTAGCTACCAATAATGCTTTGGGGGAACTCTTGGCTCAACATTATGACAATGGAAAAAAGCATGCCATATACTACCTAAGTCATACCTTAGTCATATATGAACATAAATATGCACCTCTTAAAAATCTTATTTGGCCATGGTTTTTATAGCTTAGAAACTCTACCATTACATGTTGAATAATAAGACCATGGTCATTTTGAAAGTAGATCTACTCAAGTATCTACTATCTAAAATAGTTTTGCAAGGTAGAATGGTTAAATGGATCATGCTTCTCAGTGATTTTGGCATAGAGTATGTCAATCAGAAGGCAATCAAGGGACATGTTCTTGTAGATCAACTTGTTGAAGCACCTCTTACAAACATAAAAACACTCAAATTTCATTTCCATGATGAATCCATAATGAGTGTCATTAAAACACCTCTTGAGGAGCAACATTAGAAAATTTATTTTGATGGTTCATTTACTGCACATAGATTTGGGGTTGTAATATTTTTTATTACACCATAGGGGGATCTAATCACTAAATAATTAAGAATTAACTTTCCTTGTATAAACAACATGGCTAAGTATGAAGCACTTGTTGTAGGACTTTGATAGGCAGTGCATTGAAACATATTTCATCCCCAAGTTTATGGTGATTCTTAGTTAATCATTAATTAGGTCACAGATCATTTTCAGACCAAAGATGACAAATTAGTTCCATATAAATCCATGGTTGACACTCTTAAGCAAAAAATTCCCAAGATTCAGTTTGAACACATACCAAGGGCTAGTAATAAAATTGTAGATGTCTGGTTACTATTGGCTCTCTAATTCAACAAGCAGATAAAGTTAGAGAGTATCAGTTTCTCATCGAGAATTTCTCAATGCCATCTCATGAACCTTCAACCATTACAATGATTTATGATATTATTGGTCTTGATTCTATTTGGTACTCAGACCTTTATAGCTACCTTCTTGACCAAGTTATACCACCTAACCTATATAAAAAATAAACCAAATCCTTTATTAATCTGATGAAACTGATCTTTCACTGCTCTGTAACCATCCAATTGTGAGTTATCTTCTTAAACAGGCCTATTTAATTCAAGCATTCCTTCTAGCCCTGTTTACCCTGATTATTGGCCATAACTCTTTACAAGTTAACTCAATCATGAAAGTAAAACCATTTATTGATACCCATTAATCCCTTCTATAACATACTAAAAAATCTCCTGAGGTTACTTTGTACGGAATTATACTTCCTTCTTTAAGCCCTGTTCTAATTAGCCTTCCTTATGTACAAAACACCTTGTCCAGAGTAAAGTACTGACTTTATAATCAAACCAAGAACCATTCCAGATACCCATTATATTCTTACAGGTCAATCAATCATTTTTTAGTGTTCTTCTTTGGATAAATTCACTTTTCCTATATTGGCCTATGCTCTTCCCTTCACATGCACCTAGGTTTCACTTGGCAATTGTTCTTTTCCATACTTATCCTAACTGTAGCACATTTATAACACTTCCAATAGTTTTATAACACCTTCATGGTTCATAGTGCAAATTTTCAAGAGGTTTCATTCATTAAAACTCATTTTGAGGGCTAGAAACTAATTCAAGATTTTCCCATGACTGTCACAAGCCGAGAGCTAATTAATTTTTCTGGGTGTGTTTTACCCTGTTTCAAGGGTTAAAATAAGTTTAATAGGGTCTGTATTGATTCCATACACCTTCTCTAATCCTCTTCCTTATCATATCAACCTACTGTGTTTTCCAAACAAGACTTCTCAGTTGTCTTGGACTGTATTTTGATGACAGTCAACAGGGTTCATTATTGTCATCTCTTTTTGAATGATCAATATACTTTCAAGGGGATAAACAACCATTTAAATACCTTAATTAATTTCTCATTCATATTCCCTATCAACAATGACCTGATCAATCCACTTACAATGCAAAAACATACAAGTTTCTTAACTTTTTCTATATACTGTCACCTACAAGCCTGAATTTCAACTGTGGAGTTTTTCGACATCAAGAGGGTTTCTAATGACTGTTTCTTCCTTTCTTAAGTTTATACCTGCCTCAAAAACTTATCTCCATGTCATTATAATATTTATGAAAACATTTACACGTTGGTTTTTCCCTTGGACAGTGGGCTGTAAATTGGGATGTTTGAATATCCTGTTTAGGTCTGTTTAGGCTTTTTATAACATTCAAGTTCTTTTAGATATCTTGTTCACATAATATAGTTTTAAAATTATTCTCAACATGCCAAATAACCAATCTACCTGTAGTTTTCTCAATGTTTTATATCAAACCATCATCCACAGACACATTCACATACATATACAGGCCTGTCACTAGAATTCATAAGGAAACCATATATGAAACAAATACATTCATTCTCCTTAGATCAAATGGAAGACTTAAATTTGAATATAAAAATACATGGCTTTCAAAACCTTGCTTGCTCCTTCCACATTCTTTTGTCTTTAATCAAATTTCCTTCTCTCATTCTTTAACATCTCTTGAGTGAGGTCCTCCCTCACTAATTCTCTTCTCTATTCTTCATTCTTTCTTCTTTCCCTTGAATGAGAGGATTTTTTTCTCTCTATCCTTCTTCTCTTCTATGCCCCTCTCATCCTCTCTCTCCTTCTCTTTTTCTCTTCTTAATGAATTGTTCTTGTTTTCTCTTTTCTTGGATCTCCCCTCTAACTTCTACTCCCTAAATTGGGCTTAAGGCAAAACTAAATGTTGTTTGTAAGTTTTAACAATATTCTAAGGTTGAAAATAGTTTCAACCATTTCTCCTTGATTTCATCAACAGCCTAACCATCACTTTTTACCTTTTCACTTTCACTTTTTGATAATTACATTTTACTTTCAAGATGAAATTTTGAAATCTATAAAATTTGGAGGGAAAACCAAAATTTGAATTTTCATGCTAGAATTTGAAACTATTGTAGATGCTCCTGCATCATCATCATTTTAATTATTATACTTTACTAGGATCCACACATTACCACCATAGTTTTGATGGAACTCTACTTCATTATTTAACTTTGGTAGAGTCTACACTAGTGTTAAGAGAATTTCATGAAGGGGTATGTGGAGCTCATTCTAACGGGGTAGTCTTATCCAAAAATCTCTTGCATACTAGTTATTATTGGCCCATGATGGACGTAGATGCAACTACATATGTAAATAAGTGTGATAAATGTTAATGGTATGCTAATCTGATCCATGCCACACCTCAAAATCTAAAACTGATGTTGACACCATGGCCATTTTCTACATGGGGACTTGACCTCATTTAGAAGATCAACCCCACTTCATCTAATGGCCATAAACATATCTTTATTGCCACTGAGTATTTCACTAAGTGGGTTGAAGCTGTAGCCCTCACTTACATGACTAGAAATAAAATTTCCAAATTCCTCTACAATCATCTCATTTACCACTACAATATCCCCTCTAACATTATATCTGATAATGGAGGATCATTCAATAACAAGGATGTAGACTAGTAATGTATTGAATATAACATCACACAACATTTTTCTATAGCATATTATCCTCAAGGTAATGGTTAGGCCAAAGCATCAAATAAAATAATTGTTAACATTCTCAAAAATATTGTCAATTATGTTGGTCATAACTATCACATTTAGATATTACCTACCCTTTGGGCATACCATACCAATCATCATACTCCCATAGGAGCCACTCCATACTCACTTATTTATGGTACTATATTCATCCTTCCCATTGAGGTCGAATTGCCTACACTGTGCATCTCTTTCAAGCATGTATTAGATGATCATGACTATCGAGTAGCTTACCTGTAAGAGCTAGACCTACTTAATGAGAAATGTACAACTCTACTAAAAAATCTTCAAGCATATCAGAACCAACTCAAAGGCCAAGAGAATCAACATGTTAAGTATAGAACATTTGAACTTGGTGATCTTGTTCTTAAATAAAACCCAAAGAATATCATGGCTAAGAAGAAACATAAAGGAAAATTCAAACCAAAATGGATAGAGCCTTTCATCATTATTATAAATTATAGATTAGGAGCATACAATCCTACCACATAAGATGGATATGAACTTCTTAAGCTGATGAATATTATTCATCTCAAGTTGTACTATGCTTAAGTGTTACAATGTATTATTTGTGAGGACCATTTCATGTTGTGTCATTTTATCACTATTATTCTTTGTACAAATGTCATTCTAATCTATCCTCTTAGCTGTATCCACTTTACCTTTTTGACCTATCAACCTAGTATGTTTTAAAGCATATCCCATTTAACCTTGGTTTTTTTCCATTCATTATGTAATTTTAGCATCAAGGAGTCTGATCATTTTTATTAGTTGGTTTAAGTACTTAAAACAAAGATAAAATTTTAGAGTAATGTGATATAAGTTTTAACAGTTGCATCCTTTATTTGTTATTCTTTTCTTATCATTGGTCTTGTTACTAATTATAACCACCTTTGGGAAAATTAGTACCATTGATCCATGCCATTGTCTCCTAGTTATAACTACCTATGGGTAAACTAGGGGAAACCTTTGTTTCTTAAGCCTTGATTAACCAACTTGCCACTTCTTATGTCATACTTTACCCTTTTACCAATTGTACATATTTTGTTTGAATTGACTACTACACTAGTTGAATTCCTCCACTATAAGGGTGAAACTATAATGACTTGAAGTCCTACTCTAGGACTCTATAGGTAGCACTCGATACTTATTGAGGTCAACTTAGTCACCCTTCCCACCATGCTCTCACCATTTTGTGAGCAACCTAAGCCATGCTCTCACCATTTTTCAAGCAACCTAAATTTGAACACTCTCACCATTTTGTGAGTAGCCTTAGTTTAACTTCTCTCACTATTTTATGAGCTTGAAACATTTAGTGTCTCATTATTCTTTATTGAGTTGAGATACTCCAAAATAATTCCAGAAACACTTTATAAAATAGTTAGAAAATACCAAAAACATTGACCACTTCTTTACCTTAAGGATTCTAGGAACCCTTACTAAGTTTCAAGCAAGTCACTTATTTCTTAGTTTCCCTATCCTTTTTGGCCTTTTATCTCACACACTTGTCATTTTTGTAGACCATTCCTATTCTTTGATCACATCCATTCTATTTTTCTTCACTAGTTATCATATTCTTCCCATTCCTTGGGAGAACTACATTTGGCCTAAAGCTTATGTTGGATATCACATCCATGGAACTATGTAGGTAACGTCCACTTGCCTAGTGCATATGGAGACATCTCGGCCACTCCCTTCCTTTTATTTTATTCCCATACTTTTTTTTTTGTTAAGTTGCCACCTATTTTCTAGGGGTAATGTTCATAAGGTTTCTATTATATTATTTATTTGTTTGTTTGTTTCTACTTCTTTTGTTTGTTTGTTTTCCTATTTGTTTGATTTTAGCATTATTTCCTTGATTTAGTTTATGTGTGTTCATTGGGTTATTCTTTGCCCACACTTATACTCAAATACATCTATATTCATATGTTTACATTCTCATCATGGTTTCTATCATTATTGCATTATTTTATATTGAGTACTGGATTATGGGAGTTAGTCCTCATGCATATTTTGACCAAGTCCTCATGATGTTATACCATGATGCCTAATGACATGTGTTACAAAAAACTTAAGATTCAAGAAGTCTACTTAGTAATGTCATCATCTTTTCAACATCGATATCCTGATTTAATCCCAATCATATCCCAAATAGAGTAATTAACTATGAAAGAATTTTAACCTTTATTAGTTCAGATGAGCATCTCCCTACTAGTAGGTTGTTCCAAATCATCATTACCCTCTATGTCAAGTTATCATCATCCTCAACCAAGTTTATCATTTTTTCCATAATCAAGGTTGAATGATTATAACCACCTATGGGCAAATCATTACACACTGTACCACCTACATTTCTTAATGATTATAACCACCTTTGGGGAAATCATTGTGTTTTCACCACTTTAATTTATCTTGTTTGTCTATCCTAACAAGGTAGCTCCATCTTCTCAATGATTATAACTACCATTTGGAAAATCATTGTGTTATCATACCATGTTGCCACTATCATGGTACAATACTTATAAATTCCTTTGGGAAAACCATTGTACACCATCCCACTTGCATTCTCAATGACTTTGAATAATTTTTAAATATAATTGTGTTTTTACCCCATCATCTTTCTTTTCTTTGGTCCCCTCATTTTGCTTCTTTCTTTTTGAGGGATCATTTGCTAACCTACTTGTGCCAACCATTCCCTTGAGGGGGCATCATATAGTTAGTTTATCATCATTGTAGTTATAGGCATATAGGACGTTTTCATTCTTTGAGAAGACATTACTATTCTTATATCTTGCAATGCCTTCCCAAACAAGGGTAAACTATAGACACCTAAATCTAGCCACCAATAATCTCGAATCAGGATTTTGGCCAATTTCCACCCAAATACACAATTTGGCCTAAAAACACTAAAGCACATTAAAATATTTGAAACTAACATATTCAAGTTATGATTTTAGCTAAAGTATCATTAAATGGGGCAATGTAATTTATGGGCTAGCTAACTTTGATCAGATCATTTTGAGTCAAAATGCCAATTTTGCATGTAGGTGCTCTAGATTGCTCTTTCTTATCAAATCTCTTGCATGAGACATGAGCTTTTGTTATATTTTTTTATAACATCCTAAATGGGAATATGATTCTAACATATCTAACATTGACTTCCAATTCCAATCTAATCTAATTTTAGACCAATAACAAGGCATTATGATCAATTTGAATAATTTATGCATAAAGTGTTTAATCATCCTTAAGAGCTAATTAGAGCCTAATCAATAATTCCATGAAAACTTATTGAATACTTATTTTTGGAAATGAATATTGAATATCTATATCATCAGGTGACCTCATTTCTTGGGAAGACATCCCTAGGCCATAAATGCCATAAATATAAGGATTCATGCCCTCCATGCCTCATCAATGCCTTCCATGATGCCCTATATGCCTCTTAATTTTACCTTCTTCCAATTTCATGATGAGGATAGTTATAAACTTAATTATAAAAATTTAATTAATCCTCAACCACACATCTCAATCTCAAGACAGATGGTTCAAGTTGTATCTAGACATTCTCAAAATTGATAAATATAAAGGCCATGAATATCATTTCTAAGACATGATTATGAAAAGTTATAATGTATAATTGATTACAAAGCTTCATGAAACTAGTGTTATCATTCCAAATTGATTCCAATCTAAGACAAGCCACAATCCAAAGGTGCCAAGGAGAGATGGAGGTAGCCAAGTTTCCATTGGCAAGGACTTCATGAACACAAGCTGAGTAAACCACTACAACAAGAATTTTAGAGCATCTAAGGAATGTAAAAGAGGGTTTATTTTACATTTTAGTTGTGTTTTTTATTCATGTTTATTAACTAAGGTCTCCCTAGTGTCTAGGCCTAGAGATGTTATGTTAGTTAGTGTGCTTCTTTCATTTTGTTTTCATTTTGAAACTAACATGATACTAACCATCCTCTCTTGAGTCAAATTCCTAGTTCACAATATGTCATCTAGACATTTTAGTGTAGATTATATTACTTCTTTAGCCTAGGTGCTCAAATATTTTTTCCAATCTTCTATGGCCCAAGACTTAGTTTTTAAATCCTCATTATAGCTAAAATCAAGTACACTTAATGAAATATATAAGTAATTGGCTTGTTAGAAGTTGGGGTTACTACCTTAGGCTCACTCAGTAGCTTTTACAAGTACTGAATCATGGCCTGGTTCTACATCTTTAGCTCCTTTATTGAAGCTTTATCTTTGTCCATTCGGTGTACCACCATACTTGCCAGACTTGTGAGCTATGTTTTATTTAGTTCCTGGATGGCTCCCCCAAATCATGTTTATACACTATTTAGCTCTCAAGGGGATCATCCTTTTTTGTAGCTCCTAGTGGAGGAACGGCTATTTCCTATGTTCTTTCCCCTATCTTAGTGAAAGTTACCACCACTATCAAATTCAATCAAGAGATAGCTAGATTATAAAGAGTTACCACTAAGAAAGCCATGGTGGGAGAAGAAGAATTCATCTTCCAAAAAGTGGAATACTTTATAGTCTTGACCCTAATTGGTGGGCAATAGTTAAGTGAGGTTTTAATCCATGAAGAGGATGTTCAGAGCCTAATTGAAGCCCAATCAGAATAAGCTAAGGCAAGGATTAAAGGGATGAAACTGAGAATTCAAAGCCTATAAAAGGAGAAAGAAAACCTATAGACATAGGTTATCCTCTTAGTGCCTTAGGCTATGACTAAGATTAACATTGGTAAATTTAGTACCGAGCTAGGAGAAGTTCATTGTAAATATGAATCATAATTCACTGAGTATTAACATAGATTCTCTATAATTCATGAAGAACAGACCAAGATGGATCCAAAACATCACTCAATATAAATTTTTGGTACAATAAAACATATCTCTATCACTTTTTCACCATAGGTGATAGCAAGTCACCACAACCTGCTATTCATGTTTTAAATTCTTAGAATTCTAAAATGAAAAGTGTTCTTTGAACACTAATGAACCCTATGGTGCATTTAGAGGTATCAAAACTCTCTAGAAAAATTGAGTGAAGTATCAAGGTGTCACTACCATATTCATGTTTTCCCTATAATTTAAGAAATGTTATTTTGTTTTTTGCATTACATCCTTGACACAGACACACATCAACAATATAGAAGGACCTGGGGATGAATCTAAATATTCTCAAATGACTATTTCTTGTCATGCACTTTTAGTATTATTACTCCTACAAATATTAAGGTGACTAGTTTCCTCAATAAATATAAGTCCATTATATTTATTTACTTTGGGAGCACACACAAATTCATCAATAGTAAGTTTGCTACTCAATTAGACTATTTCATTTACCCAACTCTACAGTTTAAAATCCTAATTATAGGAGGGAATATAGTTAATTTTTTTGGTAAATGCCATGGTATAAAGCTATGGGAGACTACCTATTATATTATCTTATGTTTTCTATTATCATGGATGAGACTAGTATTTATTTGGATTGTAATGGCTCACCACTGCACAATTGAGTTGAATTTTGAGTAAATATTCATGTTAATTATTTTAGAAGGAAGGACATTTGAATTAAATAATTTATTGGCTAAATCTACACAATTGGTTATTTCTCACCAGATGAAGAAGATGATAAAAGAAGGTGCAAAGTAATTATTATGTGACTATTCTACATAAAATTTAAACCAAACAAGGAGTCTACCCATATTGAATAATAACTACACCTGAAGTCTACCCATTTTTGTCTTATATACCCACTTGAATCCTTTGACCTCTTTTCCTTTTGAAATGGGTTTTACAATAGGGCTCACTGCTACCTAGGCTAACTCAGGGCCTCCCTGAGTTTGACACACATTCTTAACAATTGTACTACATTTTATTAAAAATTGATTGAAGTATATATAATTAGAGCATTAATTTTGGAATAATAGACATTTAGTGTTATAATTTGAAAACCATGTTTGCCCAAATAATAGACATGTGTATTATCCTTCAGTAGAAGGCTTGATGACATCATAGTAAGGCACGCTCAAACAAGGCAAACAATATTACAATAATCTAGGTAGAATATCCAAATCTTAGAGATTTCATAACATATAAAGGTGCCAAATAATGAATGAAAGGGCCAAGTAAACATAAATAAATCACACATTTTATACAGAGTAAATAAATATATTGGACACTATTAAGATTAAATACCTAAAAATAAGGATTTTTACACATTTTAGATATTGTAAAAAAAATATATTGAAAACTATTAAGATTAAATACATAAAAATAAGTATCTACAAAAATGATAGTAATAAATATGGTAAATGCTTGGGAAACTCTACAAATTGCTTAGTTTTGATCTATTAGTGCTCTATAGTGTATGTTTAGAAAAAACTAAGAATATGTAGGAATAGGAATTATATATCTGGTCAGACATATTCGATGGTTTTTATTCCTCTTTAAAATGTTTGAAAATTATACAAACCCTATTTTTTAAATTAAATTTGAATTTCAAATTAATTTTTTGGGGACTCTTGCCTCTTTTTGAATGCAAATGCACCTCTAGTAGTCAAATTGAATTGAAGGTGAGTGATATATTTAATATATTAAAATGATATTTATATATATTATATCAAAATATATAATAAAAATATATATTATATAATTTAAATTATATAATATTATATATTATATATTAATATATTTTATTATTATCATTATATAATATATATGTTAATATAATTTATAAATCACATTATAATTATATATTTCAATATAGGATAAAATTCCCACTAGCCATTCACCCTAAGTTTTGACATCGAATTACAGTGCCAAAACATCATCATTAATATTTTGAGATTTTCAATATGTCATATTAACTACTTATAAATAAGGTTCCAATGTCTAACACATTATAAATTTTATGATATAACAAATTTTATCATGAGAGGTCATAGAATGCATTTTTAAAACCTATGATCAAACTTATTCTTTGGAGTACCACTAGTTGTTTATAAGAGTATTAATACTTTAGTATTACTTGTCAAAATGTGGTTGGTTAATTTTAATTTTATACAACATAAAAATTCATTTAATTTTTTTTAAAATTAAATATTATTTCCCTACCATTAATAATAATATATAGATATAACATTATAATTTTTTAATCTTCATCAATGAAGTTTTAATGTGATTATTGATTTTATTACATTTTCATGTGTTTTGGCCCTAAAAATGAATATTTTCAAATCACTTCACTATGTATCCAATTCATAATGTATGTGATTATTTTAATTTAATTCCCATTGCTTATTAATGTTTGATAGATTTGCTCTTTGACATAAACTATTACACACAAGATTTTCATTAGATATGAAAGGATTCAAATGATAGATTGATATTACTAAATTATGGAGGGTATAATTTTTGGCTAGATTAATGGAATCTCATATCATTAGTGACTCTAGAGGCTTCCCTCATACCTTTTAAGTCTACATTCACCTTGATAATGATCTAAAAATATATATAATAAATTAGTTTAATATATAAAAAATAAATAATGATATTATTATATTATATTAATAATATGTCAATTATATTTATTTAATAACTAATATAATTTTCGTGTGTGTGGAGTAAGAGGGGTTATGTGAAGTGAAAGACTGTAAATCAACAACTAAATTATGTCAAAATAAGTTCATCTTAAAAATTAAGGAGACAAATCCCTATTAGACAATTTGCTTAATATGTTACATCTTCAAAAATGTGGATGAAACTCCACTTAATATTATGCAAGAGCCTATTACTTTTAAATAATTATCACATTGATCTTTACATAAAAATTGTAACTCCCTTGGGTTCAATTAGGGGCATCTATATTCACTAGATAAGCAACACACTTGTGGGTGATCAAGTTTTGTCTTCATGATTGTAATGGAGAAATTGCTTTTGATACAATGGAATTAAAAAAGCTAGAAGCGATGAAGAAGAATTTTGGGATACTATTATACCACCACCACCACTTGTTTCTCCTAAATTATAATTAATAATGTTACATCTTCACAAAATATGGATGAAACACCACTTAGTATGTAAGATCCTAATAATAATTTATTTCTAAATAATTACCATTGGTTCCAAAGTTACATAATGATAATTTTAGTTCTATCTGACCATATTTGAAGTTCTATAATTTTCATTATACTAATTGGTCTTAAAGTGGATTACTAAAAATTTTATAATTTTGATGATCCCCTACATGTGATCCAAAAACCCATGGTGGGAGACCCATCAAGTGTAATTTGTTGCGATGAGTCAGTTGATATATTATAATTAATTAGATAAGCACACAATGTCCTTTCCCAAAAGGTCTTTAAGTTACTAGGTATGTTTTTGTGTGAGTTATTTTAATTACCATTATACAGTCAAAACCCTATTATAAAATTTGCTTATGTTACATATTCCACAAATGTGGATGAAACTCCATAGTCTTATTATGTAAGAGCCTATTATTTCTAAATCATTAGCATAATATAGACTATGTCATAATTTTAACTCCCTTGGTTTCAATCAGGGGGCATCTGTATTCACTATATAAGGAGCACAATTTTGGGATTAGAAATATGATATATATTTGAAGTGGTTATATATATATGTTTTAAAGACACCATCTATTCAAATGTAAATGCATACTATTATACCACTAGGTCCACTTATTTCTCATAATAATTAATATTTATGTTACATCAATTCAAAAAATATGGTTCCACTTAATATGAAAGAGTCTAATAATTATTTCTAAATCATTACCATTAGTTCCAAAGTTCCACAATGATAATTTTATTTCTATTTACATATTTTAACTTTTATAATTTTCATTGTACTATGGTCTTGTAATGAATTATTGAATATTGACTAATTCTGATGATCCCCTGGATGTGAATTAAAAACCCATGGTAGTAGACCCATCATGTTAGTAATTTATTATGATGATTTTTTTGCTATTTTATAATTAATTAGATAAGCACATAAAATCCTTTCTAAATAACTCTTTGAGTTACTACATATGATTTTGTGTCAGTTATTTTAATTATCATTATGGGGTCAAATTCATCTCCATTTAATATTAGTTTGAGTTCAAGAAAGGTGACTCACCCTCATGAATTAGTGAATTAAATTATCTCAAAGGTATAATTTAGGGGGTGAGGGGGATAAAAATTAAGGATTCAATTTGCTTATGTTACATCTTCAAAAAATGTGGATGAAACTCCACAGTCTTATTATGCAAGAGCCTATTATTTCTAAATCATTAGCATAATCTAGACCATGTTAAAATTGAAACTCTCTTGGTTTCAATCAAGGGTAATTTGTATTCACTGCATAAGGAACACAATTTTAGTCTTAGAAATATGATAGATAATTTTGGTGGTTTGACATATATGTTCTAAAGACACCATCTATTCCAATGTGAATACATACTATTATACCACTAGGTCCACTTGTTTCTCCTAATAATTAATATTAATGTTACATCAATTAAAAAAATGTGGTTTCACTTATTATGGAAGAGCCTAATAATTATTTCTAAATCATTACCATTGGTTCCAAAGTTATACAATGATAATTTTATTTTTATTTCCATATTTGATCTGTTATAGTTTTCATTATACTACAGTCTTGTAGTGGATTATTGAACACCTAGATGTGATCCAAAAACCCATGGTAGTAAACCCATCAAGTCAATAATTTATTATGATGAGTCTATTGTTATTTTATAATTAATTAGATAAGCAGACAAAATCCTTTCCCAAGAGGTCTTTGAGTTACCACATATGATTTTTTGTTAATTATTTTAATTACCATATGGGGTCAAATTCATATCCATTTAATATTAGATAATGAGTTCAAGAATGGTGACTCACCCTCACAGGAATTTGAATTGGTGAATTAATTTATCTCATAGGTATAATTCAGGGGGGTTAAAAATTAAGGAGTCAATTTGCTTATGTTACATCTTCAAAAAATGTGGATAAAACTCAATAGTTTTATTATGCAAGAGACTATTATTTTTAAATCATTAGCACAATCTAGACTATGTCAAAATTATATATCCCTTGGTATGAATCAGGGGGCATCTATATTTAATGAATAAGGAGCATAATTTTGGACTTAGAAACATGAGAGATATTTGAAGTGGTTTGACATATATGTTCAAAATACACCATACATTCCAATTTGAATATGTACTATTATACCACCAAGTACACTTATTTCTCCTAATAATAATATTAGTGTTACATCAATTCAAAAAATGTGTTTCCACTTATTATGTAAGAGCCTAATAATTATTTCTAAATCATTACCATTGGTTCCAAATTTCCACGATGATAATTTTATTTCTATTTCCATATTTGAACTTCTATAATTTTCATTGTTATATGGTCTTATAGAAGATTATTGAACATTTTCTAATTCTGATGATCCCCTGGATGTGATCCAAAAACCCATGGTAGTAAACCCATCAAGTCAGTAATTTTTTATGACAAGTCTATTGTTATTTTATAATTAATTAGATAAGCACACAAAATCCTTTCCCAAGACGTCTTTTAGTTACTATGTATGATTTTTTGTCACTTATTTTAATTACCATTATGGGGTCAAATTCATCTCCATTTAATATTAGTTTATGATTTCAAGAAAGTTGACTCGACCTCAAATGTATTTGAATTGGTGAATTAAATTATCTCAAAGGAATAATTCAGGGGGGGAAAGGGGAAGGGGGATAAAAATTAAGGATTCAATTTGCTTATGTTACATCTTAAAAAAATGTGGATGAAACTCCATAGTATTATTATACAGGAGCCTATTATTTCTAAATCATTATCAAAATCTAGACTACATCAAAATTACAACTCCCTTAGTTTTAATTAGGGGGCATTTGTATTCATTGTATAAGGAGCAAAATTTTTGGCTTAGAAATATGATAGATATTTGAAATGGTTTGACATATATGTTTGAAAGACACCATCTATTCCACTGTGAATGAGTAATATTATGCCACCAAGTCCACTTGTTTATCCTTATAGTTAATATTAATTTTAAGTCAATACAAAAAATGTGGTTCCACTTATTATGCAAGAGCTTAATAATTATTTATAAATCATTACCATTGGTTCCAAAGTTCCACGATGATAATTTTATTTCTATTTCCATATTTGAACTTCTATAATTTTAATTGTGCTATGGTCTTGTAGTAGATTATTGAATATTTTATAATTCTAATGATCACTTAGATGTGATCCAAAAACCCATCATAGTAGACTTATCAAGTTAGTAATTTGTTATGATGAGTCTGTTACTATTTTATAATTTATTAGATATTCACATAAAAAACTTTCCCAAGAGGTCTTTGAGCTACTATGTATGATTTTGTGTTAGTTATTTTAATTACCATTATGGGGTCAAATTCATCTCCATTTAATATTAGTTTATGATTTCAAGAAAGGTGACTTACCCTCACAATAATTTGAATTGGTGAATTAAATTATCTCAAAGGTATAATTTGATGGGGCTAAAAATTAAGGAGTCAATTTGTTTATGTTACATCTTTAAAAAATGTAGATGAAACTCCAAAGTCTTATTATGAAAGAGTTTATTATTTCTAAATCATTAGCATAATCTAGACCACATCAAAATTACAATTCCCTTGGTCCCAATCAAGGGGCATCTGTATTCACTACATAAGGAACACAATTTTGGGTTTAGAAATATGATAGATATTTGAAGTGGTTTGACATATATGTTTGAAAGACACCATCTATTCTAATGTGAACGTATGCTATTATACCACCAAGTCTACTTATTTCTCCTAATAATTAATATTAATGTTACATCAATTCAAAAAATGTGGTTCCACTTATTATGAAAGAGCCTAATGATTATCTCTAAATAATTACCATTATGGGGTCTAATTCATCTCCAATTAATATTATTATATGAGTTCAAAAAAGGTTACTCATCCTCACAAAAATTTGAATTGGTGAATCAAATTATCTCAAAGGTATAATTTAGTGGGGGGATAAAAATTGAGTTAATTATCTTTTCTTGTGTCTTCAAAAACTGTAGATGAAACTCCATAGTATTTTTATGCAAGAGCCTATCATTTCTAAATAATTAGCACAATTTAGACTACATCAAAATTGCAACTCCCTTGGTTTCAATCAAGGGTTATTTGTATTCACTACATAAGGAGAACAATTTTGGGCTTAGAAATATGATAGATATTTTAAGTGGTCTGAAATATATGTTTGAAAGACACCATCTATTCCAATGTGAATGGGTACTATTATACCACTAGGTCTACTTGTCTCTCCTAATAATTAATATTAATGTTACATCAATTCATAAAATGTCATTCTACTTACTATGCAAGAGCCTAATAATTATTTCTAAATCATTAACCTTGGTTTTAAAGTTCCAAGATGATAATTTTATTTCTATTTCCATATTGTAACTTCTATAATTTTCAATAAAATATGGTCTTGTAGAAAATTATTGAACATTTTCTAATTCCGATGATCCCCTGGATGTGATCCAAAAACCCATGATAGTAGGCCCATCAAGTCAGTAATTTTTTATGATGAGTTTATTTCTATTTTATAATTAATTAGATAAGCACATAAAATCCTTTCCTAAGAGGTCTTTGAGTTACTACATATGATTTTATGTCAGTTATTTTAATTACCATTATGGGTTCAAATTCATCTCCATTTAATATTAGTTTATGAGTTCAAGAAAGGTGACTCACACTCACTGGTATTTGAATTGGTGAATTAAATTATCTTAAAGGTATAATTCGGGGGGGAGGGGGGAGGGGGCTCAAAATTAAGGAGTCAATTTTCTTATGTTACATCTTCAAAAAATGTGGATGAAACTCCACTTTTTATGAAAGAGCCTATTATTTCTAAATCATTAGCACAATCTAGACTACGTCAAAATTGTAACTCCCTTGGTTTCAATCAGGGGGCATCTATATTCACTATGTAAGGAGCACAATTTTAGGCTTAGGATATTTGAAGTGGTTTGACATATATGTTCAAAATAAACCATCTATTCCAATGTGAATTCATACTATTATACCACTAGGTCCACTTGTTCTTCCTAATAATTAATATTAATGTTACATCAATTAAAAAAATGTGGTTCCACTTCTTATGTAAGAGCCTAATAATTATTTCTAAATCATTACCATTGTTTCCAAAGTTCCATGATGATAATTTTATTTCTATTTTAATATTTGAACTTCTATAATTTTCATTGTACTATTATCTTGTTACATCTTCAAAAAATGTGGATGAAACTCCACTTATTATGTAAGAACCTATTATTTCTAATTCATTAACACAATCTAGATTACATAAAAATTATAACTCCCTTGGTTTCAATCAAGGGGCATTTGTATTAACTACATAAGTAGCACAATCGTGGGTGATCAGGTTTTTTCTTGGTGATTACAATGGAGAAATTACTTTTGTTACAATAACATTAAATAATCTAGAAGCGACCAAGAAGAATTTTGAGCTTTGAAATATGATAAATATTTGATGTGGTCTGACATATATGTTTGAAAGACACCATCTATTCTAATGTGAATATGTACTATTATACCACCGCCACTTATTTCTCCTAATAATTAATATTAATGTTACATTAATTTAAAAAATGTGGATGGAACTCCACTTATCATGTAAGAGCATAATAATTATTTCTAAATCATTACCTTTGGTTCCAAATTTCCATGATGATAATTGTATAATTATTTGATCATATTTGAATAATTATATAATTTTCATTCAGTACTAATTAGTCTTGTAGCACATTATTGAACACTTTCTAATTCTGATGATCCCCTGGATGTGATCCAAATACCCATAGTGGTAAACCCATCAAGTGTAATTCATAAATGAGTCAGTTGTTATTTTATAATTAAATAGATAAGCACACAAAATCCTTTCCCAAGAGGTCTTTGAGTTACTAGGATTGATTTTGTGTCACTTGCTTCTCCTAAAAATTACTATTAATGTTACATCTTTAGAAAATGTGGAAGAAACTCCACCTATTATACAAGAGCCTAATAATTATTTCTAAAGCATTACCATCGGTTCCAAAGTTCCAAGATGATAATTTTACTTCAATTTCCATATTTGAACTTCTATAATTTTCATTGTAGTATGGTGTTGTAGCAGATTATTAAACATTTTCTAATTTTTATGATCACCTATATGTGATCCAAAAACCCATGATAGGAGACCCATCAAGTCAATATTTTTTTCTAATGATTCTGTTGTTATTTTATAATTAATTAGATAAGCACATAAAATCCTTTCCCAAGAGGTCTTTGAGTTACTAGGTATGATTTTATGTCAATTATTTTAATTACCATTATGAGGTCAAATTAATCTCCATTTAATATTAGTTTATGAGTTCAATAAAGATGATTCACCCTCATAGGTATTTGAGTTCGTGATTTAAATTATCTCAAAGGTATAATTCAAAGGGGGAAGGGGGACTAAAAATTAATGAATCAATTTACTTATGTTACATTTTCAAAAAATGTAGATGAAAATCCACTTATTATGTAAGCCTATTATTTCTAAATCATTAGCACAATCTAGACTACGTCAAAATTGCAACTTTATTTGTTTTGATCAAGTGGAAACTGTATTCACTATATTAGGAGCATAATTGTGGGTGATCAAGTTTTTTCTTGGTCATTACAATGGATAAATTGATTTTTTTACAATGGTGTTAATATGGTCTTCTAGCAGAATATTGAATATTTTCTAATTCTAATGATCCCCTGGATGTGATCCAAAAACCCATGGTAGGAGACCCATCAAGTGTAATTTATTATGATGAGTCTATTGTTATTTTATAATTAAATAGATAAGCACACAAAATCCTTCCCCAAAAGGTCTTTGAGTTACTAGGTATGATTTTGTGTCACTTATTTTAATTACCATTATCGGGTTGAATTCATCTCCAAATATTACAATTTTTTAATTTCAAGAAAGGTGACTCACTCTCAGAGGTATTTGAATTGATGAATTAAATTATATCAAAGGTATAATTCCTAAGGGGGTGCTAAAAATTAAGGAGTCAAATATAGGTTATTAGATAATTTGCTTATGTTACATCTTTAAAAAATGTGGATTAAAGAGACTCCACTTATTATTCAAGATTATATTATTTATAAATAATTAGCGCAATCTCTACATTTAAATTATAGCACCCTTAGTTTCGACACCAATATTGGGCTTCAAAGTTGAATTACTCAATGTGTTGTTGGTTAAAATGTTTAACCATGAATCTAGATTTAGATATCACATGGTGCCTTCTTGTCATGAATGAAAAGCTAATAATGTTTATATATTGGTATGGTTTAGAATGGTTATACCCTCACATAACCATAATTTAGATAACGTCACAAAATTCTTTCCCAAGTCTAGGTTTTGAGTTACTAGGTACGATTTTGTGTCATTTATTTTAATTACCATTTTGGGGTTAAATTCATCTCTAAATATTAATATTTTTTTAATTAAATAAAGGTGCCTCACTCTCACATGTATTTGAACTGATAAATTTAATAATTATCTCAAATTTATTCTATGGGGGCTAAAAATTAAGGAGTCAAATCCCTATGACACAATATAACCATGTTAAAATGTTTAATAATATTTAATAATTGTTTAAATGTTTAATATGTGTTGGGGATCAACCAACAAAGTTGATTACTATGTGAAATCAACTAAATGTGGAATTGAACTAGAATGATAAGTAACTAGAATCAGAAAACAACAAACAATAAGAGATACAAGAAACCACCCTGAAAACTTGTATTAAACTCTTTATAGAAGGAATACAATTGAAGAAACTTCTTTTCTTCCACACCTCTCTCAGATGTACAGATCTCTTTCTATATCTCTTTCCCTTAAGAGCTCTCTCTCTCAATTACAATCAACTCCAACAACCTGGATTGATACACATATATTTTACAATACTGTTCCAATAAGCTATGAAGATCTAATCCTATATATAATAGTAAGAAACATGAGCATACAATTACATCCATTGGATGCACCTCCTAATCAAGGGCTCAATATAGTATTACTAAAGATAGAGATGCAGACTTAAGACTAACACTTAATCCTATCATGCAAACATTCTATTTTATCCACGAAAATAACATTCTGGACGCACAGGTGACCGACATTGGTCCCTGCCTATCTGCATGTCACCGAAGTTGGCTGATCCATGACCAATGCCGGCATCTCCTAGTCGACTCCTGACCGATGTTGGTCTCTCCTGACCAACACCGGTGACTGTGTAATTCCTACAACCTACAACTTGCTCATTTGGTGAAGCTTTTAGCTCCACACCTTAACAATCTCCCACTTGGAGATAAACAGCTGCACCAGTACCTGTACAACATATTTTAGCTCCTCCATCTTCAAACTCAATCATGAAGACATATAAAAGTTGAGTGAAGATTCAACTTCTCTTTTTTTATCGACTTGGTTAACATATCAGTAGGGTTCTTATCTATATGGATATTTTCCAGCTTCAACTCACCATCCTCCAATACATGTCTAATGAAGTGGTACCTTAGCTGTATATGTTTAGTTCTTGAATGAAAAGCTGAATTCTTAGCCAAATGAATTGCACTCTGAATATCACTGTATAATTTGTAACTCTCTTGCTCCTTTCCTAGCTCTTCCATGAACCGTGTCATCCATATTATCTCTTTGCTAGCCTCTGTGACTACAATATATTTTTCTTCTGTAGTCGACAAGGCAACAACCTTTTGCAACTTTAAAATCTAGCTAACCGCCATTCCACCAACAGTGAAAACATATCTCGTGGTGCTCCTTCTGCCATCCAAATCACCTACCATATCTGAATCTACATATCCATGTAGAGAAGTGTTTGACCCACCATAACTCAAATTCCTACTATTGGTCCCTCTCAAATATCTAAGGATCCACTGAACTGCTTTCCAGTGCTCCTTCCCTAGATTGGCCATATACTTACTTACAAC
Organism: Torreya grandis; assembly: GCA_037957365.1. NCBI lineage: Eukaryota > Viridiplantae > Streptophyta > Pinopsida > Cupressales > Taxaceae > Torreya > Torreya grandis. Next base: position 112,952 of record JARHVA010007740.1, on the reverse strand, counting down.
TCCCACTGCTTGGGCAATATCTAGTCTAGTACATACCATTACATACATTAAAATCCCAAATGCAGAAGCATATGGAACTCTACTCATGTACTCTACCTCATCATGTGAATTAGGACACTATTCTTTACTCAACTTGAAATGTCTAGCCATAGGTGTACTTACCAGTTTGGCATCTTGCATATTAAACCTCTCCAACACCTTGTTCACATAATTCTCTTGAGACAAAATCAACCTGTGATTTTTCTTGTCTCTCTTAATACTCATGCCAAGGATTTTCTTTGCTACTTCCAAATCCTTCATGGAAAATGTGTGAGCTAATTTCACCTTAAGCTCAGAGATATCTTGCATGTTTGATCCTACAACCAGCATATCATCTACATACAAAAATAGAATAATATATCTACCATTATCCAATCTCTTAAAATACACACAATGGTTAATTGACATCTACTATAGCCATGCTCAGTCATAAACCTATCAAATCTCAGATACCATTGTCTAGGAGCTTGCTTGAGGCCATACAAGCTTTTCTTCAATCTACACACTAACTTCTCCTTACCTTTGACCTCAAATCCTTCTGGCTGATCCATATATATTTCTTCATCCAAATCTCCATGAAGAAACGATGTCTTAACATCAAGCTACTCAAGATGCAAATCCTCAATAGCAACTAAATACAGTATAGTCTGTATAGAAGTCATTTTAACAATAGGAGAAAAAATCTCACCAAAATCAATACCTAGTTTCCGTGTAAACCCTTTCACTACCAACATGGCCTTATATCTCATCTGTCCATTCTCACCTTCCTTCAATCTGTAGATCCATCTATTCTTCAGTGTCTTCTTTCCTGATGGCAACTCAACCAAATCCCATGTTTGGTTCTCTTTCAAGGAATCAATTTCCTCATTCATGCCTAGCTCCCACTGATTCTTGGATTCCACCTGTATTGCTTCATCAAAACTCTCTAGTTCTCCACTATCAGTAAGAAATAAATAGAATAATGAAGGGGAATATTGAATTGGAGGTTTATTTACCCTTTCTGACCTCTTGATGGGCATCTGAGACTCATTCACAACACGCTATCCACCCAAATTCTCTGATAGTGACCGACCTCGATCACCTATAGGCCTGTAACTGAATGACATTGGTTCCACATGACTGACATCAGTTCCTATCTAACTGACATCGGTCCCTGTCTGACCGACATCGGTTCCTGCATTGCTGACATTAGTTCCTAAATGACCGACGTCGGTCTCTATGTTTTCCTGTCTATGATTATTCTTTCTTGTGAGCTCATTTTGGACCGTCACCTCATCTAATTCTCCATTGCTCTACCTAGATTGATTCAGCTTCTTGAGCTGATCACTATACATCACTTTTTCATTGAAAATAACAACATGGCTCCTAATTATTTTATTAGTTCCTAGATTCCAAAACCTAAATTTGAAATCTCCAGAGCCATGACCAATAAAAGTTCACCTCATAGACTTAGCATGTAGCTTCTTTCTATTTTTCTTATCAACGTGCACAAAAGCTTCACAACAAAAAACTTTGAGAAATGAGAGATCTACATTTTTACCTGTCCATGCATCTTCTAGAATTCCACCATCCAGAGCTATAGAGGGTCCTATGTTAATTAGGTAAACTATAGTATCCATAGCTTCTACCCAAAACTCTAAGGGCAAACCAGCATGCAATCTCATACACCTTGCACACTCCATTACTATTTTGTTCATCCTTTCAGTAACTCCATTTTGCTGAGGTGTCCTTGGAACTATCCTTTGCCTACGTATTCCATGCATATAACAATACCAGTTGAACTTGTGGCTATAAAACTCACCACCATTGTCAGATCTCAGGCACTTCAATATCCTACCTATTTCATTCTCAACCATAGCTTTCCAAATCTTAAAAGTGTCAAAAACATCATATTTCTTCTTTATACAATAGACCCATACCTTTCTTGTAGCATCATCTATGAAAGAGACATAGTACTGTGATCCTCTAATAGAAGTAACCTGAGCTAGTCCCCCCATGTCTGTGTGAACAAGCTCCAACTTATGCTTCTTCTTTGTTGACCCAGTCTTGAGAAAACTTACCCTCTTCTATTTTCCAAAAATATAGTGGTCACAAAAATCCAGATCTATGATTTTCAAATTTGAAAGCTTGCCTTTTGACTTAAGAATAGACATTCCCTTCTCAGTCAAGTGGCTGAGCCTAGAGTGCCACAACTTTGCATCCACATCTGAAGTAGATAATATAGAAGGAGAATTATCAGTAATACAATTACATAAATAGAGAGTACCTACTCTCTTACCTCTGGCCAATACAAGTGCACCCTTGGTCACCTTCCAAGATTCAGCTGTGAGAGTTATTGTACAACCCTCATCCCCTAACTTTCCTACAAAAATCAGATTCCTCTTCAGGTTGGGAACATGCATGACATATCTCAACATCCATGTGTTGCCATTCTGCATTTTTAGCTGCACTTTTCCTTTGCCAACAACTTTACAAGGCTCATCATCCCCTAAATAAACTATTCCAAAATCTCCATGGACATAGTCACTGAAATATTCTCTATTAGGGGTTGCCTAAAAAGAGGCACCAGAATTTAAAACCCAAGATTCTATATTATTATGCAAAGAGAATATAAGAGCATCTTGTGCAATACCTACAACTTTTGCTTCTTCTTTACCTTCATGCTGATTATCCTCTTTAGGTTTTGACCAGCAATCTTTGCTTATGTGCCCTATCTTTCAACAATTCTAGTAGGCTATCCTCCTGCCATTTATAGATTTGGATCTACCTCTCATCTTTGACTTAGACCTTGATCTCCCTTTCTTTCTCTTCTCTTTTTGCCTTCCCCTGATCTCAAAACTTAAAGCATTCCCTGATGTTTCCTCTGTGCTTTTCCTATGAATTTCTTCATTCAAGATTACACTAACAACATCATCTACTTTTAAAATATTTGAAGCAGATGTAGTATTACTAACTGCCATTACCAAGCTATGCCAGTTCTCAGGTAAAGAGCATAATATTAATAGAGCTTTAATTTCATCATCAAACACTATTTTGACTGAATTTAATTGATTTACAATTCCATGGAAATCATTTAGATGATTAGATACAGATCCACCTTCCTGCATTTACAAATTAAATAACTGCTTCATAAGATATACCTTATTTGAAGCTAAGGGTTTTTCATATAAATTTGCTAAAGTAGTCATTAACTCTACCGTTGACTTTGCCTATGATAAATTAGATATCACAGTAGATGCTAGACTCAATCTTATAGATCCAAGAGCCTTTCTATCAAGAACTTCCCATTCTTCATCTTCCATGTCTGTGGGCTTCCTTGAAACTCCACCTAATGATAAGTATAGATCTATTTGATACAGATAATCCTCTATCTACATTATCCATAATTGGTAATTTTTGCCATTGAACTTCTCTATTCTTAGTTTACTTTCTTTTGCCATTGCTTCTCCCACTCAAACATAAATCCCTGTGAGTAACCTGTAATCAATACACACTAACCAGATCTGAAACACCTGTTAGTCAACTTGAGCTCTGATACCACTTGTTGGAGATCAACCAACAAAGTTGATTACTATGTGAAAGCAACTAAATGTGGAATTGAACCAGAATGATAAGTAACTAGAATCAGAAAACAACAAACAATAAGAGATACAAGAAACCACCCTAAAAACTTGTATTAAACTCTTTATAGAAGGAATACAATTAAAGAAACTTCTTTTCTTCAACACCTCTCTCAGATGTATAGATCTCTTTCTAGATCTCTTTCCCTCAAGAGATCTCTCTCTCAATTACAATCAACTCCAACAACCTGGATTGATACACATATATTTTACAATACTACTCCAATAAGCTATGAAGATCTAATCCTATATATAATATTAGGAAACATGAGCATACAATTACAGCCATTAGATGCACCTCCTAATCAAGGGCTCAAAACAATCTTACTAAAGATAGAGATGCGGACTTAAGACTAACACTTAATCCTATCATGCAAACATTCTATTCTATCCACAAAAATAGCATTCTAGACGCACAGGTGACCGACGTCGGCCAATCCATGACCAACACCGACATCTCCTAGTCGACTCCTAACCGACGTTGGTCTCTCCTGACCAACGCTGGTGACTGTGTAATTCCTGCAACCTGCAAATTGCTCATTTGGTGAAGCTTTTAGCTCCACACCTTAACAATATGTTTAAATAATAAATTTTTAATATAATTTTCCTACACACTTAGAAATTAAGGTTAAGTTTATCTTTTTCTCTTTCCATTATTTTCTCTTAGTTTTTCTCTCTCCCTTTTGAAGGCCAAAAAACATTCATTGACTATTAGGTTAACTGTGGTGCTAATGGTGGAAGTGTTGACGCCATTTTTCACTATCATTTCTATAGGTGTGGCATTAGTGGTGGAATCTTTGACTCCATTTTTCACTATCATTTAAATAGATTCTTCTTGTTAGGTATTGAATATAATATGTAATTTTTTTTTTACTATATCTAAAATGTGTGATTTGTTTGGTTTCACATGAACCTTTTATTTATTATTTACTGCTTTAAGTTATAAAATCAGTAAGATTTTGATAGACATGGGGTTTTATTATGAAATGGCCAAGATAATGAAATGGTAGTGATTAGGATTGTTTAGCACTTACTTTTATTCAATAGGGACACAAATGGTGAATGTTAGGGGAAAGCAAACATTTTTTTTATTAACTATTAGTAAATATTCATAGTAAAAAAGTTTCATGATGTAAGAGGGTTTTAATGGTTTCACCATATCTATCCCATTACATCATTCATTTGTTGGCTATGTTTAGATATTGTGAATTATTTCTATTTTAGATTGAGTTAAAAATTCATTTTTTGGCTTGATTATTATTTGAGTTAAATTGTTTCCATTTTAGACTGAGTTGAAAGTCATTTTTTGGGTTGGTGAACTTTTCCCTCATAAAATTTAATGAATTAATGATTGAATAACACCTAGAATTATTATTTGGGCTGCTGAACTTTTCCCTCATGCATTGATATTCTTTGGTAGAGGGGTCCCATGCATCATTATATATTAAAAAATTGCCTACAATAAATTTGCATCTATTAAATAGGAGCATCAATTGTTCAGGGAGCATTTTTTTAGGGGTGGGAAGAAACAGGGGATAAAGATTTATATGTCTACTCCTTTTTTTGGTTGACAAATATCATTTTCATCTAATCAATTTTTTATTTTTTTCAAACAAAATTTTTGTAGTAAAATGCTCCTAATTTCTCTTAGTAGCATGTATTACACATTATTTTTGTAGTCTTAAGAGTACATCTAGATATCTTTGGAGCATCTAGTACAGGTCTTTTGGTCACATTATACATATCTTCAGAGCATTCTTATAATTATTTAGAGCATATTGTGTATGTATGTGGAGCGCACATAGAGCATATTCAGAGAAATTTTGGAGCATATTTGGAGTGTCCTCTGAGCATTCAATCATCAAAGTTCACTTGTCGAATCCTCAAAATTAGAGTTGAAAGAGTTGTAAAAACTATTTTTTGCCTTCTCAAAATTTTCCCTCATTAGGATATTTTGATGTAATCCAAATTACCCCATCCTTGGGATGTGTTCCTCTAATCAAAATTAACCCATCTATGGGATGTGTTGTTGTACTATAAAATATGTTATTCATCCATGTAAGACATGATAACAAGGTAAAGAATTATTAATAAATTACATACAAACTAAATGAACTAATTTCATTCATATCCTACTTAGTTCAAACTTTAACTATTAAATGCAATACAATATATAAATAAACACAAAACTATATGGACAATTTGTATAAATATGATGAGCTATATGAAATGATCATCTTTCTCCTCCACACTTCACCTTTTTCAAGTCTACCCATAAAAAAGTAGGATGATTGATCCTTAATCCAAATTTCATGATTCAAAACTCTGAATTAGATCCAAATTTTGAGTCAAGGATCTTAAAGATCTAATGAAAAAAAAATTAGAGTATTGAATTAAGATCCTTTTAATGAGATGTGACTATTTCATCAAGGAGAGTCATTAATTTGTGTTTCATGGAGGCAACATTTTTTAAAGAGATTTTGAGTCTCATTTTCCTCACCTTTGAGCACATAATTTTCTTAAGAGTAGATAAAATAACTAAAATCTACTTTTTGGGTCTGATCAAGAAAATTTTTGAGCTAAGTAGTAGTAAAGAGTATCCTCATAGATAAGAGTCTTAGAATAAAATGGTTACCACCTCAGCTCCCACACAGCCCAAATTTAACTACCTAAGAACTAGGGAAAAAATAAAAGGTATTTAAAGAGATTCTTCCCTCATTCTTGATTATGTAGATGAGATTTTTGACCCTATTGTGACCAAAAAGACTAAGATCCTAAGGGAGGAAACACATGTAATAATGCTAAGTCAAACCAAGTCTAAAACTTTGGGTATGAGGGTTTGGACCTTAGGGTTAGCCCAATACATGGTGCCAATAGTTCACCCATACCTATAAATGGTGGAATTATGAGCCTAAAATGTTGATTATTATAATGTAATGATTCAAAAGGGATTGATCATATTAGTGATCATCCTATAATCTATTCATGACATGCTAGGTTTACAACATGATCATTTAGCAAGCTTCTATGATATGGCCCAACTAAGACATGTCTAGTCCCAAGTGTACTAGAAATAGCTTTTCTTAAACAAGGAATTACATTTGGTAAAAGCTAATATTAGACCTTAGCCCTTACCTTTTTGTTTGGGCATGTTGACTCAAGAGTCATAAGATGCATGTCTAATGCTTGCCTTCATTTTTAGAGAAGATAGAGATAAAATGGTGCATGATTAGTAACTGGCATCTCTTTTTTGAATGAGGACTATTGTCAGGACACAAATATACAAGTTTGACTATATGGATCATATTGCCTACTCCTTATGCTAGCAACTTGCAAAGTTTAGGTTTCATCCCACTTTTAAGTATTCTACATATCTATTCCACCTCATTTTATATCAGAATACCCAATTTTTTAAACAACATACAAGTTTGACCCTATGGGACCTAGAGGTAGAAGACCCTTGGAAGGTTATCCCTATATCCACATGGACTCATATGTTGTTATAATCCTTAGATGTTTGAGTTTTCTAAGTGTTTTATAATACAGTATTAGATGAGTTGGATCTCGAGGGAATAAGTAACAAAATGAATGATTCTATTAGGACCATCTTGTCTAATGCCCAACACCCCTATGATTTTTTCTTTAGATCTCATCATTATTTTATTAGGGTGTATGGTCTTTGGGAAAAGTCTTTTATGCTTCCCAAGGTTTTGAATAGCAAATTTATGGTTCTAGAAGTGGCCCAATAATTAGTGGCTATATATTTTGAGTTTGGAGCAATGACAAAGAAGAGGGCCTTCCATGTCATTCATTAACTAGGGGCAGTATTATAATGGTCAAGAGGCAAGTAGAGTTTATTCTAAAAAATAAAATAGATACATATGGGTTGGTTCGCATTTAAGATTCATGTAAATATGATCTAGATGGTTTCATGACTTCTTGGCTCACCAAGAGTAAGGTCCTTGCTTCCTTCAAGCATGAGAGTAGGAAATTCTTTGAGGATAGAAAGTCCCCAAAAAAAGATACCCTGGATATGTATGTTGAGCTATAATATATAGGACTTCTACCATGGGAGTCATTTTATCATACCTTTTATAATTATGATCCAACAAGAGTTATGAGAAAAGGTTTGAGATATGCCTTAGTTAGGGAGGGTTGGGATCAAGATAATATAGTTTCCTATTGGAAGTATAGGTAAGAAATTTGAGAATTTACTAGGAAGTTTGAAGATGTATCCACATTTCATGAATGGGAAAAATTATGGGATGAGGCTCATGCTCATGCTACTCCTAATTCTAGACTGGATACAAGTAACCTTCTAGAGACATAGAAAGAGACACAAGAGGTAGAGACATCTAAAATAGTACATATAGCTTTAAACTACCCACCATCTATCAGTGAGTTAGAAAAACAAAGGGTGGTCCAATATACATCCAAGACCCCTATAGCTAATCCCCCATTATATTCTTCTTAGGTGACATTATCTACATAAAAGGCGTTACACTCATCACAACTTGTGATAGCCCAAATAGAAATATAAGATCCTATAAAGAGCCCTTAGAGGAAGAAATAGAAGGTAGAGTCTCAAGAAGGGGACAAGGAAAAATAGGTATCTACCACCTCATACATGACACCTCCCTAATTTTATACTCAAACATTAATGCCACCTCCTTCACACACCTTAACATTCTCCACCTTCTTGGTTATACTGAGTCAAACACTAATGCCATCAGGTTCCCCATTTCCATTCACTTACCACCCATTAAATTTACCAACCTTTTCCCCTAAGGTTTTTAAAATCCCATCTTATTCATAAGACCAACCCCAATAGAAAATCACTATGCCTTATAGTTTACACCATGGGTATCCTTTTGCTAGTGGTGTAGTGACTTCTTCCATAGACTTCCACAGTTAGTTAGACATGACCAAGAGGACAAGAGAGACGAGAAGGGAGAAATAGAGGGAAAAAGAGGGAAGAGAAATGATAACACAAAAAAGAAGGTCACTGTATGACCATGAATAACATACCCTCACTATTTCTCACATGGTACTAATTGTCAAAAGTCCATTGGATCAAATGCAACCTAAAGACTATAGAATGAGTGTAGTAGCCATGGATCTAACTCAATTTAGACCCTAAGACAAGGTAAATCTCATGAATGAAATTGAATCTATGGTTATCACATACTATCTTAAAGTCTCCAACAAGATTTTGAAGGCACAATTAGGCTTGATAGAGGCACAAGAAAATGTGGGCCACATTTATTTGGAGCTCAATGTTGAGGACAAGGAGATGGCTTAACTCAATAAGGATCTTAAGGAGGTAGTGTCTAAAGAAGTCATGAAGACTCCAGAAGATAACGTGAAGTCCCTAAAGTAGGAGATAAATGTATCTAAAGCCTCAATTGGATCATTATATATGAAAATAGTCTCCTTAATAAGAGGGTTAATTCTAAAGAATTAGAAGTTGGTCAGCTACAATAGAAGATAAATGTTGCTGAGGCAAAAAAGGGTAACTCATAGGAAAACTTCAAGGAATTAGAGGAAGAAGTGGAAAATTTGAAAGAGAAGTTGGCCCATTGACCCCAACTAGATGGAGTTGTTGCCATGGTCAAGGAAATTTATGTCTATTGTTAGAAGAGAATAGTAGTAGATGTGACCCACTTGAAGCCTACATTAAAATTTATATCCAAGGCTCAGACTCTATGTGTAAAAGTAGACTCCTTTGTGGATAATATACTAATTTTAGTTGTTTCCAAGGTACCTAAATTAGAGTTACTAATTTAGAAGTTATATGATACATATAATGAAACTCTATAGGTAGCGAAACTCACAGACATGTGGGTAGTAGCAAGAAAGGTAAGTGATATTCCAAGCTACAACAAACCTACATCCAAATGCAATAATATACTTAACCTTTTAAAGGAAAGGATAAAGGAGATCAAAGGTCACAATAAAGAATTGGTTTATTTGGGACTCTCGTCTCCTTTCCCAGATGATATCATAGTGTTCATGGAAGACTAGATTCAAAATCTGTTGGTCACAAAACAAAATGATCAAATAGTTTTCAAGTCCCTCATTGATTCTTCAATAGTCATAGAGGTAGAGAACATTTTGATTCTAATTGAAAAATTATAATTTTAGTTGTATTTAACGATGAAAAAACTTTAAGTTTTATCCCATAAGGAGATGATAGAGCTAGACATAGCTTTCCATCTCTACAAAAGTGATAATATCTATTAGAAGTAGAATGGGCTGATTTGTGGGCCACATTGCAAAATCTCTGAGCGAGCTAAAATGGAAGCAATTTGATCATATTTTGATTTTAGCATTTTTTGAAAGTTATTCCATGTAGGCATGGATTCCCTAGTTATTCTCCATGAACTATAGAAATAAAATTATAAATTTAATTATATACTTGGGATACATGTATATATATTTTTTAGCTAAGTATAGGTGGCTATATAACATTTTGGGTCTTTTAAATTCATGGGGTCGAATGAATATTTTTGTTAAATCCTCAAAAACGATTTAAGACTCTAATGATAGTGGACATTTCCACTTGTCACTTTATAGCTCTTTCAAAGAGAGTCAAACATTAAAGAGCCTCTGTTAAGCATAGAGATACCACATGGATAAATAATTATTCTTTTTGGATTCAAAGGGTTAGTGGCAAATTGATGGTGTGGATCATAACAAAAAATATAATGGTAAGCACTAAACCTTGAATGAGTCTCTTTTATTAAAGAGGAGAAAAGCTTCAAGACTTAAATAAATAAAATGATGCCACTTGTCACTTTGATGCTCTTCTAAGGGAAAGTTAACATCAAAAGGACTCTTTTAGTGCAAAGCTAAAATGTGTCAACACAGTGGACCCCAAAGACAAAAAGAGTTTAGGAGCTAGTTTTTGAAGCATTCACTTCTTTAACAAATGCATCCCTTGAGAGGTTGAATTGGGTATTCTATGTAATTTACCTTATGTACTTTGTTGTCCTATCAAACTATGAAGAAAGAGTGGTATTCTATGTAATTATAATCTATTTTTAATTATTACTTCTCATTTTTTGTTATAATCCTTTTGTTAGTTTTGCATAAATATTGAAATTGTTAATTATTTAGTAAGAATATGGTTGCACATTATTGGAAATTTATTTCAATATATCTCCTAAGATATATTTGAACATGCACATTATTGGAATTTTATTTCAAAGTATCTCCTAAGAGATAACTCTAAGGGCCTTGGAATACCTTCCATGTTGATTACAAAGGTATTTTCAAGGTATTATATATAACCATGACAATTTTTTATTTGGTAAGAATAATGATGCACATTATTGGAATTTTCTTTCAAGATATCTCCTAGGAGATACCTTGAACATGCACATGATTATAATTTTATTTCAAGGTATCTCCAAGGATATACCTTGAAGTACCTTAGAATACCTTCCATTTTTATTTCAATTGTCCTTACAAGGGATTAGATTTAAACATCATAAAGTTTTATTTGACAAGAATACTAATGCACACTATTGGAATTTTATTTCAAGATATCTCCTAAGAGATACCTTAAACATGAAAATGATTGGAATTTTATTTAATGTTAGCTCATAGGATATAAATATAAGGTAATTTTAATACCTCCCATGTTTATTAAAAATGTCCTTGAAAAATATTAGATATAACCATGACAACTTTTTATTTGTCAACAACACTAATCCACAATACTGGAATTTTCCTTCGAGATATCTCCTAGGAGATACCTTGAACATGCACATGATTGGAATTTTATTTCAAGTTATCTCCTAGAAGATACATTGAATTTACTTGTAATACCTTCCATGTTGATTGTAAATTTACTTTCAAAGTATTTGATATAACCTTGATAACTTTTTATTGGGATCATAACCCTGATGCACATTATTGGAATTTTCTTTCAAGATATCTCTTAAGAGATACCTTAAACATGCACATGATTGTAATCTAATTTCAAGGTATCTATAAATAGATAACTTGAAGTTATTTAGAATAATTTATATGTTGATTTCAAATGTCCTTGTAATGGATTTGATATAACCATGATAACTATTTATTTATAAAGAACACTAATGCACACTATTGGATTTTTCTTTCAATATATTTCCTAAGAGATACCTTGAACATGTACATGATTGAAATATATTGCAAGGTGTAAAGTTGTAGGAAATTTTAGTAGTTATAAGGCATATAAACTAATATGTATTACCTAAGGATGATTTTAGGGCATGGGACCCAAACAATGTCATTGCAAGGAACTTATTCAAATTTAAAAAGGATGTGGTTATAGAATATAAGCACCAAGAAGAGGTGCATGAATTCATTTAAAATGATGTAATGAATGATGAGGTAGTCCTTAGAAATGTGATAAGGAATAATATCAAGCTAGAAATGAGGACTGATAAGGATAATAAGAAAGAGGATATTCTGAATTACCAACTCCCACCAAATCATGGGAGCATGTTTAATGTTGGATATGAGGAAGCAAAAGAGGAGGAAGAAGACAATGTTCCTCTCATTATGAATAGGATGTGAGAACCTATATTGTAAATCACTCTAAGTGGATAAATCCTACCTCTGAGCTCTGAGAAAGGGGAATCTAGTATACAACTTGGCCCCTCTCAATGTCCTACACTTGTCTCTACATCTACTGAGGAAGATGCTATAGAAACATTGGATCAACTGTATCCAGATGCCATTGACCTCAAGGACTCTCAACATGGAATTGAGTTATCAATGGGGGAACTATAGTCATTGGTTGGTAGGAATATATAAAAACTTTACACAATGAAAACTTCTACTATAACTACCATGAGAGGAGAAATGACTTACACTTATATAAAGTGATGAAGAAGAGGCACAAAGATGGAATCTAGTAAGATAGAGTAGTCGTGAAATTTGACATGTAATGCCTTAAATTTTAGCCACTTGGTTGTATTTGGGTGCCTTTTTTGGGCCCATGTAAACTTGTCTTAGGCATTTTTGAGCCTATAATGGGGGTTTCCCACTCATTATAACCTGAAAATAGCTGTTACCATAATTAATACAAGGAACCAAATAGTTTGAGAGTCTATTTGTAGTGTTCTCTTGTTTGTGTTCAATGATTTCTAATTATCACACTTTTAGATATGTAATAGTTTCTTTTTTGAAAGCTAATTTGGTAATAACACACATTATATGCATCTATTAGCTTTAGTTTAACACTAGGTTGACTAATTTGATAGTATACTTTCTCTATTTTCTTCTCATTTACAATAAAATGTGTCATTTAATTTACTGTGAGTGAGTAATTTTCATGTAAAGTATGTTGTTAGACATATGCATTTCCTTCCTCTTAATATTCAAATACATTTATTTAGCTTTGAGTATTATTCTAGAATTGGTAGATGATAGTTTCATGTGTTTTTGCCTCAAAGTTAGAAAAATTGGTATCTTTGATCATCTTGAGCACAATCTCTTTTCTACTCTACCTTACTCACTATTGGATCCACACATGAATCACTTTAGCTTAGTTCATATTGTAAATATCCATTATTCATTTACATTTTGGGAAATAATAGGAAAAGACTAAAATAATTTTACAAAGATTAGCAAGAATAAATGTCACTACATAAACATTTGATGTCCCTACAACAGGGTCTACTATCAGACTTTCAAAGTGGTGATCACATCTCCATTATTTTTGCTATTTCTTGTAGTAGTTGTATAAACTACTCTAGCCCTAAGTCTTTCACGACGTAAAATTGAGTTTTTTACTTTTCCCTTATTCCTTGGTGACACATAGAGCATAATAAGTGCATCAAATATCCCAATAAATTAGACTTTAAGCAATCAATCATCTTTGAGACACCTGTAGGCTTGCTTTCAAGTCAAAATATGCTATAGTCAAGGGTATGGCAGTCTTAATAACTTTTCTATGCTTGTGGAGAATATTTGGACCATCAAATTCATTAATTATTGAGATGAATAATCTAAATATAGAGATCAATAAAGATACATGTGAGGTTTAAATAGGGACAAAGAAACACAAATGTACATCTACGTTTGGCTTCAAGAGCACTACTACAATCAAGTGGGTGAACTTTGCTTAATGGAGACTTTAAAGGTATAGACTTTAGAATAGGGTAATGAGATTGTTAAGAGATCATCATAGATATATAAAATCATGGGTACTTTATGTATTTTCAAAACTCCCAAAGCATCTTTGTACCTAGTCATAGTCCATGCAAAGGACATCACATCATGTATAGTGGTCTATATAGGATATGTTTATTTTCATAATTAAATAATGGTGAACATGTTAAGAAGATAATAGTCTAAAAGGAATGAAATTAAGTTGTGGACTTTGGAGGAGACCTCAAGGAGCCAAACTTAGTTGAATATTCAATTCCATGAAATCTTCACCTACAACTACTTAAAAGACTTAAAAAATATGTTGACAGTCAAGACGTTTAAGCAATAAGGTCTTGAATATTTTAAAAGTTGATAGGATCTTGTTATGTATGAAGAATGATGTTTAGATTAAAATTAATAATTGAGTTGAAGTGTTAATCATATATTTAGAGGAGGTAGCCTCACAACTAGAGGTCTAGTATAGATACAAGCATCCCACAACCTTAAATCATTCCAATGTTAGTCTAGATATGAATTAGATCTGAGTAGTTTGATTTAAAATGGGTGTTATTTGGGTTACTAACATAAATAAAAGGAGATATGTTTGTCTTTATTATTGCAAGGAAAATTCATTTTATGCCCTACCTTAATCCCTCCTTTTGAATTTTTTTAACATGAATCACTTTAAATTAATGCTTGTTGTGTATATCCATTTATTTTTTTAAGATTTTAGTCTTATATTGGCAAATAAAAAGTATTTTACATCATAAAAAATTCAAGTATATTGTGTCACTACCATATTCCTATTGTCCCTATAGTATAGTCTATTTTCAAACTAGAAGGTAGTAAGTTCTAAGAACATAACCTCTCCAACAAAACTGAGTGAAGCCCTAAGGTGTCACTACCATATTCCTATTATCCCTATAATCTAAAAAATGTTATTTTACTATTTTCATTACATCCTTGACACAGACACACATCAATAGTTTAGAAGGACCTGAGGATGAATCTGAATAGTCCCAACCTACTATTTCTTGTCATGCACTTTTAGGTTTTAGTACTAAAAATATTAAGGTGGTTGGTTTCCTCAATAAATATAAGTCAAATATATTTATTTATTATGGGAGTACACACAAATTCATAAATAGTAAGTTGGTTACTCAAATGAACTATTTCATTTACTGAGCTCCAGAATTTCAAATCCTAATTATAGGTGGGGGTATAGTCAATTATTCTAGTAAATTCCATTTTATAAATCTATGGGAGACTCTATTATATTATCCTAAGTTTTCTATTATCATGAATGGGGTTAACATTTTTTATTATTATAATGGCTCAACACTTTATGAATAATTATGATGAATTTTGAGTAACTATTCATGTTCATTTAATTAGAAGGAATGAAATTTGAACTGCATGGTTTATTAGCTAAATCTACGTAATTGGTTAGTTTTCACCAGATTAAAAAGATGATAAAAAATGTGAAAAGTAATTATTGTATGAATATGTTCCATATAATTTAAACCAAATAAGGAGTCTAACCATATTGATTTACAAATGGTTTAGTCTACCCATTTATTATCTTATACACCCAGTTGACTCCTTTGACCTCTTTTCCTTTTAGAAGATCAACCAATTCTCAAGTCTGATTTCTCTTTATGGTAGAAAAAATATAATGTGAGGCCTAGGAGGGAAATAACTAACAAGACTAAGTAAAGTAAAATATTGAGACTATGGGGATAATCCATACCAAACAATAGTGTTGTAAATGCTTAAAATAAACATGCAAGAAGAGATGAAATAATGGAGGGTAGAGTTATATCAACAAAACATAAAATTTTCATATATTAAATTCACCTAAAATATTATTACATATTATTTACAAGGCATAAAATTGTATAGCTACAGTTATTTAAAAGACTCACAATAGTAGAATTTTCATTTTCCATGCTTGAAATTTTCCATGTCGGGCTTTGGATTTTCTATGTTCGGATTAAAATTTTGTTTTTCATCATCAAAATTTTTAGCATCCAATTTTAATTTAGCAAAATTGTATATTAATATCTATTCAAAATACTCACAATAGCAAAACTTCCATTTTCAATGTTTCAAATTTTCCATGTTGGGCTTCAAATTTTCCATGCTAGGCTTCAAATTTTTTATGTTAGGCTTCAAAATTTCCATGCTAGGCTTCAAAATCCTATTTTTATCATCTAAATTTTTAGCATCCAATTTTACAATAGCATAATCTCTATCTCCATAATGATGTCATGCCTATCAAAATTTCCTTAAAATTAAAACTCTTTTGTATGTGCAAAATATACTTACTAAAAGAGTAATTACTAAATATAAAATATAATCCCTAAAAAGAATAAAATAACCATTAATATTAAGGAGTGAAGGTTTATTTCATCCAAAATAACCCTCCCATTATGGTAGGGTGATCTTCATGTGTATTTTGATATCGATCCATGAATACGCTAAACTTAGTTCAAACTTGATTGCCATTTTATTTTGTGCTTTGGCCTTTACAATTTCATAATAAAACTAATGTCAAAACATATTAAACAGTCTACAATCTATTTATATGTAATAAATAGGTCACTCATACATGATGAAATTCCAACCAAGAATGAAGCCTTTATTAAATTATAAAACATACCATTATTGACACCTTGGCACAATATGAATCTTTCAAATGTCACCATTTTAATCTCTATCTCATTATTTTAACATGATCTTGACATTGACCTAAGCACAAGATTAATTTTTTCAAATAGCACCATTTTAATTTCACATGCTCAGAGATTACTTAAACAAGGATTTATTTCTTATGATGTGATAATTGGATATTTTTTCCACCAATGAGGCTACTCAAATAAGATTTTGACATCCAACGGGAACATAAAATATATTAACCTTCCTAAAGTATTAATTTATATGAACATATAAATCTTTTCAAGTGAATATCACCATATCTAATTTAATCTCAAGCATTAAACACATATATTTAATTACTAATCTATTATATAATTACTCTACTTAAATTATATGGTCCTTAAGCTCACCATATTCCAAGTGAAAAGAGAATTTAGACATCAATGGGTCCTTTTCAAGTTATAAATTTGTCCTTTTGGGTGGTCTAGATGAATAACTATAAATTTCTAAATTCAAAACTATTAAATATATTAGTTATTAAGATTATTTGATTATAATTATTAAAAAATGTTAGCTTGAATCATCCTAGCATTCATCATTTGGGTCCATATTGGTTTTACACACAAAATAAGTAATAAATATATAACAATCAATATCAATAAGCACTAAACAACCATAATAATCTACATCATTTCATTATTTTAGCCATCATTTTATATTATCTTAAGTTTTCTATTATTATGGATGAGGTTAACATTTTTTTTGGATTGTAATGGCTCACCACGTTATTCACAATTGAGATAAATTTTGAGTAACTATTCATGCTCATTAATTTATAAGGATGGACATTTGAATGACATGGGTTATTGGCTAAATCTATGCAATTGATTAGTTTTCACCAGATGATGAAGATGATCAATAAATGTGCAAAGTAATTATTATGTGATTATTTTCCATAGAATTTAAACCAAATAAGTAGTCTACCCATATTAAACTAAAACTAGTTGAGTCTACCCATTTTTGTCTTATACACCCATTTGAATCTGAATTATTTTCTTTTTATACCATGCTTTAAAATAGGGCTCATCGATGTCTAGGCCAACCTAGAGCCTCCCTGAGCTTGACACACATTATTAAAAATTTTACTATTTTTTATTAAAATTTGATTTAAGTATATATAGGTAGAGTAATTATAATTATATTTATTGTATTTTTTTTATAAAATTTTAGTGTTATAATTTAAAAACCCTATTTTCCCAAATAATATTTATGTTCTTGCTCTTTCAATCTCCTATATTGTGTTTGAAAGGTATCTCTTATGAGATACCTTGAAGTGGAAATCCTCTCTTGTGCTTGAAAGGTATCTCCTATAAGATAACATGAAGGTATTATAAGGGCCTTCAAAATATCACACAATAATTTTTTCTTCACAATTGGAATAAATTAGCATACTTCAATTGTAGTTCAACTACTTATAATTTCCATTTTTATGAAATCTTTATGATTTTAGGGATTTAATAGTGAAGCTAGCTGGGATTTAGGCTCACTTATGCCTCAATATTTGATATCATATGTGGCCTTCATTTGGATATCTTCTTGCATCAATTTTGATATTTTTTAGAGGGTTAACCAACTATTGACCTTTGAATTCTTCTTTATTTTGAACTATTGGATTAATATCCATATATTCAATGCAATCCATTGATTGTAATCCTATTCCTTTAATCTCATTAGTTGATGGAAGTATTTAATCTTTATTATTACATCATGCATCAAACTTTTAGGACTCCCTTTTGTCTAGGCTAGAAATTTAGGTTAACTTAAATTTGATGGTCTCACTATCATCAAAGACATTCTCATTAACATCAAATGATGTGAGAATGAATTTATAATTTAAGTTTGTCAAGTTTATACAGTTAAATGTGAGAATGCCACTTGGCATTCTTTTAGGGCCTCCCAAGATCATAAACTTTAGGCACTTTGTAATATTAAAAGAATAACAACCATCAAATCTTGAAAAGAGCCTAATCTTTAATTAGGTGGCCCCCCTCTTTTCCATTTACTTGACTGTATGTTTTTATAAATAAATGCCACTTGTTCTTTGCAAGAGAAATCCACTTTCATAAGATACTTATGTAAAGGTCTCCCCAAGACCACCATGTGTCTCTCACTCAGTTCATCATACAATTCCCCACCTTAGTCACTAAGATACTTTGAAGGTGCAACATGGAATTTCTATCCATGGACCCAAAAATATTTTTATCCAATATGGAAGTAGCAACCATATGTTTCTGTGCAAGCTTGAATACACCTATGTACACCATAGAAAGCTCAAAAAATCTAATAGATATGCATTTGTGTCATGCATATAAGGATATAAGGTACTTAGCCAATTTTATAATGAATATAACCCACCAAAGTAACACTTAGGGATGGATAAATGATACATGACACAAAATTTAATACTCATTTTAGGCCAGACTTAGACAACTTCACTAGACAGGGTCTAATTTTTTTAATTCAATTTTGGGAACTAACACTTTCTATGTAAATCAAATTCTACTTGTTCCTTGTAGGATAAATACACTATTTTTCCTATTTCAAATGTATCTCCTAAGTGATACCTTTAAGGGAAAATCCACTCTTTTGCATGTTTGAAAGGTATCTCTTAAGAGATACCTTGAAGGTTTTACAAAGGACTTCAAAATATCACCCAATAGTGCATTCTGTGTAAAGGAAAATTACATGTGTTCCTTGAAGGAGAAATCCAATATTGTGCCTATTTGAAAGGTATCTCCTACATGATACCTTGAAGGTTAAATCCACTCTTGTGCATATTTTATCCTTATTTTGTAATACCTTCAAGGCATGTAATGATCAATGACATGTAACACTTTTTGAACTCCTTATTTGGATTGATTACAAAAAATTTGCATGTGGCACAAAGTTAGATAAAGTAACTTACTTTTACATAATGACTCTAAGTAATGGTGTTTTAGCCAAATTACTAAAGTTATTAAAATTTATGAAAGTAATTTTACTTTAACAAGTAAATCATAAAATGATATTACTTTTACATAATGATTACTACAAAAAAGATTATTAGTAGAGTGCGTATGAAGAAAGAAGAGAAAAATAGAAGAAGAAGAAGAAGAAGAAGAAGAAGAAGAAGAAGAAGAAGAAGAATTACTCAAGATTCAAGATCTGGTGAGTCTACTTCATGAATCTAGATTCTACATTTTTCTCTATACTTTATATGATGAGATATCATTGATTGGATTACTGCATCATCTTGTTTTTCAATGGAATGTATTTCTATCTCTAATCTTAGCATTTATCTCTCAATCCTCTTGCACTAAGCTTTAACTCTCTCAATCCTTAGTTAAAGTCTTTTTAGTTCCTCCATTTATTTTTTCAAATCTTTGACTGAATTGGTTGTGAAAAGAGTTATAGCTTTGTATATCCACTACCTAAATTGTTCATTTAACTAATCTATAGTTCTTGTAACATTATCACAGGACCAGTTATTAATGACACCAAAAAGGGAATCTTGAAGATCAACTTTTTTACTATGTGCATCTTATTCTAATTTCTTCATCTTCTCTTCCATGTCCAATAATATGCTCAAATGGAAAGATAAGAGATAATATTCTTGTTTCACCTTATTTATAAAAGGAGCTATTTGTTCTTCAATCAAGCTTTTCTCACTTAAATTAACTATTACTTTTAGACATTCTTGTTTGAGTTTGGAAATACCATTCACATTTCCAACTTAGTTTTTTCTAGTTTTATTTCAGCTATCTTATCCAAAATTTCTTAATGAACATCTGGGACACTTGGGAAGAGTTCTTGGGATTTATGCTTCATTTTATCTATCCATTTATCTATATCCCTTGCCCTATCCCCTATTTCCTCTACCTTAGATATTATTTGTGGCGCAATTGGTTATCCCGAGGTAATTTCTTATTGGGAAAAGATTTGGCTACTTTAGCAAGTTATTTCACATAACTATGCATTCTATTCCTTTAGCTTTGCCTTGGCAGTGTTTTCTTCATCTAACTTATTAAAAAGAGAATCAATCCAATTTTGAGTGTCTTCCTTCAAATTATCAGTTGTTACTTCTCCAAGGGGTATTATTGTAAAAGTTAACTCACTCCTAGTGATTCTTGTTTGTTCATTCCTTAAGGAGGAACTGTTAACTCATCAAATTTTTGGCTTGAAGATTCAATTAGTAAATTTGAAGTTATTTTAGATAATTCTGGTTTCTTGCCTCTTTTATCAAAACTTTTCAATAATTTTAAATCCATATCCTCAAGATTGATCACTTATTTTGATCCAGGAGTAGTTTTTGCAACCAACCAAGATGAGAAATTAGTTAACATGGAAGTGCTAGAATGAATGATTACATGTTGTTGGTGACTATATTGAATTATTGTCTCCTGAGAAGGAACTTACATAGTTACCATCTCTCCTTGAGCTTCCTTTTTATATTTAGAAACTTGCTTTTTAGGTTCTACTTCCTCAATTTTTGTTCTTTTCTCAACCTCTATTTCTTCTTCTTTATCTTTCTCTCATTCACCCATAACCTCCTTCTTAGTTTCAAATGCTATCTTTTCTTGAGAAGTCTCTTGAGAAATTATCTCCTATGAAGTTATTTTAGGTTATTTTTCAACTATAGGTGGCTCGACCAAAGGAGGTGGTGGTGTTGAAGTAGGTGTAGTGGAAGTGGAATGAGTGTAGATGAGAATAGAAGGAGGAATGGGAGAAGAAATAGGAGCAATAGAAACCAATGGTGATGTAGAAATAGTTGGTTGTGATAACTCCTTATCTTTTACCACTGAGAAGGTATCATTAACATTTTTTCTTTAGATTTAACTTCTTTATAGGAACCTAACTACTTTCTCCTTGTATTATCTCTTTCCTCTTCTATCCCACTCTAGTAGTCTCATTTATCAAATCCTTCATGAAATAAACATTATGAAGTATCCAGTTGGAAGTCATCACCAAAACATATGAAGTACTTTATAATTTTTTTTTCATGATTATATCCAAAAATATTGACTAGAAGTGGGGCAATGTCTCCTCATACTATATGGAAAGCATCAATAGTAATAATACTGTCATCTTTCATGTCCTCAAGAATGGTAGCCAAGTCAAATGTATGGTTTTGTTCAACAGTCATCCTAATTTTATGCCTTTTTATTACATCAAACTCATCCCTGTAATCAATACAAAAATCTTCTAGTGTTGGGATAGGCATATATTCAAGGGAAACTATACTCTATGCCACACCTCTGCAATCAAAATTTGCCTAGGCATCAAAATGTGTTTAAGCATAATGATGAAACATCTTTTTTTGCACATTTCTTACTTTGTAAATAGTGGGGTAATGATAATGGCCAATTAAAATAGGAAAATTAATGGCTACCTTGTGAGCCTTAGACTGCATATCATGTAACTCAACCAATTACCTACAAAATTTCATAAGGATCTACTTGTCAATTGGATACCTTGGCAGCTTGATAGGTGTTCCTGATAAACCTCCTACTCTAAAATATGAGAAATCAAGAAATTGAATGAAAATTTAGCCATATAGGGAGATTGCATCCCATTCCTCATCTGATACTCTTCTATGTTTTAGAGATGTCACAAACTTAAAAATAAGCTCATAAAAAAACCATCATTTACTATAATGTAATTCTTGTAGTATTCTTCAAGGACCAATTGAGGATAATAATCATATATTGGTACTATTGATAGTGTACCATTAGTCTTTAACCTTGAGAAGGCTCTATTGGAGGCTACTGTATATATAAGATATGAAGTCATTTTGAAATTGAAGGTTTATAATACATTCTTCAACTATTGATCCATGTTATCACTGATCATTGTTGCCTAGCCAATCTTATCAAAACTTTGAGTCACGTCAATGTTTGTAATATAGGCATACATATAGGGTGAAAACCATTTTGCATTCTTTTTCCATTGATTTTGCATAAAATATTAATGATGTCATCCACTTCTTAAACAAAATATGATCTAACAATGTGATTGGGAAACCTTGAAGGTTATTTTTTTTCAAGTAATATGTATTCATAAGCTTAATACACTCTATTTTTTTGGTTTCCTACTACTTATTATCCATCTCCATTATAATATCAATCACTTTTGGTGATTTTGGGATCTTTAAATAATAGTTAAGGTATTGAACATCTAACCTCACAACCATATTTCTAGAAACATCCCTTACCACCCTGGTCAGACAATCATAATACTTAGCACATGCTAACACAAACTCAAGAAACTAAGTTAAACTTGAGAAAGTTGTAGCTTGAAGAATCCCAATATTGGTCATGGAGTGTAATAGTGGAGCCTTTATAATGGCCCTTGATCTTTTTAAAATATCAGTCATAGATATGTGCCCCATGTCTATGTCATATATTTCAATGAGTTTAGAAACAATACTTAACTCAATGGGGTATCCTTCATATTCATACTTCATTTTTTGTTCTTGGAATCTAACCTTATTTGCTTTTGATTTACCTTTCTTTATTAGTTTTAGAATCTCCTCAAGTGCTAACTCTAGGGCCTCCTCAATGATCTTGCCTTATATTTTTAATTCCAATACTTATTTTGACCTTCCTAAACTCTCTGATCTAGACATTGGCTTTTGGAAAATTTTAATGACCTTGACAAGTGTTTTTCAAAAAATCACTAATTGATCTAAATAGTTTAGAAAAGTTGAAAGGAGTTAACTCTTTATTCTTTGAAATATTTATAAACAAGTTTTAGGTTATAAGTAATTAGAAATTTTTGAAATACTAAGTATCTTGCCTTTAAGTAATAGGGCTTAGAAACCCTGAATAGGTCTTATAAGAGCATGAGATTTTAAGTTTTTTATAAGTTATGGATTTTTAGAGCTAAATAATTCAAGTTTATAACAAAAAATTACTTCAATTCAAAATCCCAAAGTAATAAGTTTAAGAAACTTGAAAAAGTACTAAGGCAAAGAAAACCCGAGCTAGTCTTCGATGCTAGTTTATGGGTTTGCTCAGGGTCAAGACATTAGGTTTACTTAAGTGAGTTAATTCAGTTCAAAATCCTAAATTGAGAATATTTTAGGAACCAAAATAAGTCTTTTGGTAGTCAGGTTTTTGGTAGGAAGATCCTTGCTAGTAAAAACCTAAAGTTATGAAGGTTAAGAAACTCGAAGAAGTAATAGGAAAAGGGAAACTTGATTGAGTAAGATTTTAATATAGTTTATGGTTTCCCAAAATAATTAATTAGGATAAGGGATCTGAATAAATAAGTTATGGGAATCCTAAAATACTATGTCCTTTGTGAATCAAGGTTTTCAAGGCAAGTTACTAGGTGTCAAAAACCTAAAGAAAGAGGGACTGGGAAACCTAATTAGGTAGGGAAACTGAAAAACTAGGGCTTGCATGATTTTTTTCAATTTTCAAGTTTTTAACATGAATAAAACATGATAAGATATTTTGATATTTCAATTTTTCAATTAAAACAATAACTTTTACCAAGAATTTGAAAGATAAAACAAAGGAAAACAACATTGATAGTCAACAAACTATAGTGGAATGAGAAAAATAAAATGGGGATAAAACAACCTAAAAGAAGTGAAAATGAAAATGAAATTGGTTTAGTAATAACTTACTTACCTCAAATTTAAATGGGTCAAGAAGAAAATTTATTGAAATTGCTCCAGAGAATAAAAATGCATGGCTTGGGGTTCATAGGGGCTATCGCTTGATTGAATGACTTGGAAATGAGGAGGAATTTTATAGATTTATATAAATTCCAACACATTTATTACAATAATGGAAAATCCATGTTATTCCTTACTTCCCTTTTTAATTAGGCTCTTTGAATTACTTTACTTATTTTAAGTAATGAAGTTAAGCACTTTTGGAATCCTAATTTGGTCTAGGTTCATGAGTAATTTAGGTTCATGAGTAATTCAGGTTTATGAATTGGAACTATTTATATTTATGAATTTAAATAAATAAATCACTTTTTTAATCTTGATTTGAACTATATAATGTTAGTTGGGTTTTTGAGATAGCTTAACTCCTTTTGTTTTTCAAGTAAAGTAACTCAAGAAACCCGGTTAGAGATAGGGAGTGTTGGTTAGGTTTTTAGGACTAATTAACCTATTTAGTTTGATAATTAAAGTAATTTTTGAAACCTAAATTGGTTTATGAGGAGTGAATCATGTTCTTGAGACAACATAACTTATTTTCAAGGAAGTAAAGTAACTTAGAGAACTCGATTTGCAATACAAATGAACTAAGTTACTTTTAGCTTGCTTGAAGTGCTGAAGTGGATGAGTAAAAGGATTTGAATGATGTTTATAATAAAGTGTCTTTAGTTCTCTAGATTAATTTAGGAGAAACTAAGGAAATTAAATAAAAAATAAAAAATAACACTAATATAACTCAAGTTCTTTATTCAGGAGACTGGCTTCAAGAAATATAATTGACACACACAAGACCAAAATGCAAAAATTTAAAAAAAAGGGGGTTACCCAAAATCTTGAAGTGTCAAATTTTGTTGAGAACACAACCAAAACAAGTGTGAATGATCTCCAAATTGTAAAATGTCACTTGGAAATGTACAATGAAAAACAAACATGAATGATCATTTGGGAGAAATGTACTCTTGTGAATGATTGAAACATGTCTCCTAAGAGATACCTTGAATGCACATGTTGATGGGTGATTTGACACATACTAGAAACATACTTCCCCTCATCTCTCTCCTTTGAAAACATAGTCTATGGATTCATTTTCCCATCAGATTATATTCGTTGGTGAACATAATTTATTTTTGATTTGGTTATACCTTATTATTTAAAGTGTGAGTTAATGCATATATTATGAAGATTGAATATGTATTTTGTATTGCAGTTTAGAATAAAAATTTGTTGACACATTTAATCACTACTCAAACATAAAAAAATTACATGAACTAATGCAATATGCAACTTGCATTTTACAAAAGATCAATATTTAAATCATTTCAATCGCTTTGTAGAATGTCTTTAGGTGAAAAAAGAATTACCACACTTAAAAGGTAGAAGGAGGCCTCACTCAAAGAGATATTTGGATAAAATGTAGAATGCCTCACTCAAAGAGAATTTGGATAGAGTACCATATAAAATACCAAAACTAAAATTAAATCCACATAAACATCTTCCATTTTATGGTTGTGATAAAATTCCTCTTGCTGATTGGTATTTTGAATTGTTTAGTCCACCAAACATGTATCCTGATATATACTTATGTATCACTACATCAGGAAAAGATTCTTCTCTGATTGGAATAATCCTAGCCTATGATAAGGATAAACTTGAATATGCCCTTCAATTCCAGCTAGAAGTATGGAATGGAGAAGAGGTAATTATCCATCGAGCTACAACTAATTTCACTAAATTTACACCCAGTAAAATGGAGTTGACAAAAAATAATATTTTTCCTTATTTTGAAGCATTTGGGTTTCTTTTGAATAGCTATGACAACCTTCAAATGTATGGGTTGATATATAGAGATAATTTGGTCAATATAATACAAAACATGTTGAAAGAAAAACATGAACAAGGGGAAAAAACTTCTTCTACTTACCACCATGCAAACATGTATTTAAGATACCCTACATACATGAGAGAATCAACATTGAAGAAAATAAGATAAGCAAGGGCAACATATTTATATGTATAACTGAAATAGGCTGCAAGAATACTCTCACTAGTGGATAAAAATAAGATCAAATAAAAGGTTGAAACACTTTTGTTGACACAAATTTTTGATGAGACAAATAGTGAATTATCTACATGGTATATTTCCTCTAGCAATTATGCCTTGAACATTCTTATACAACTCTGTGAATTAGGGAATGAAAATATCAAAATAATAATTCTCAATGAAAGAGGGGAGAATGATATAATTCATTTATTTATAAAAATAATGAGGTTTTAATGAAGGATGATTTTTTAATTCATTTTGATCTAATCAACCATGACTATTTTATTTAATCAAAGGAAGTCCTAAAATATATGATGGAGGAAAAAACTTTAAAATTCAAAATTACAAATGGCTAACACACAATTACAACACATCATAGAATTATTTCAAAGTAGGACTACAATACATAATAATTGAGAAATAAATGTTCTTTTATATGGGCAAGATTTCTAAAAACTTGTACTCTATTTCATATTATGCACAAAATATGTAATCAATATAATGAAGCCAATGAAACAATTTATAAGGCTTCATTTGTAAAAAGAGTTCTATCTACACGTGACCTTATCAAACTAAGAGGTTGGAATAATCTTGAAATAAGGAAGAAAAATATGAAATAAATACATGAACAAGATAAACACTTGTTCACACAAATGAACTATTTAGAACAACAACTGCAAGAGAAAAAATGCCTTCTTTTCATGAAATAGCTTTTTTGGGATTGTTTTGATAAGGCATTTGATTTTTTTGAAAGTGGTACTTTACCTAGTTGAGATAAGCAAGATTTAAATCTGATTGGTATAACAGTACTTAGAAATATTTAAGGGATTTTAGACAAACAAAAAGTAGAACTAGTAGATTTATTGGGAAAATGGTCTATTTCCTTCTTGAAAACCCCTGGGTATAACAACATGGATAATTGGTGCAAAAAAGTGATGCTAAAAAGTAACACATTATCAAAAATTGAAGATCATTTCAGTAACCATGATATGACATTACCACTAGACCAAACAATCACACCTGAAGAGGTAAAGGAGCATTATAAAAAAATTGTGAAAAGGTTTGACAATTTGTGTGTCCTAAATGAAAGTATTTCAAAAAATAAAAAATGTTGAGAAGCATTATCTCAAGATTCATTAAGCATATTGAAAATTTATCTACATAATGATGGAGGTCAGCTTGCTGAGATAGATACAAAAATATTTAGCTGCCATTACGCCCCCCTTATCTTTGTCCATCCATTTTATAAGATTTTAGTGAAATGTTCATTGTTGGTGTGAAAATTGATTTGGTAATTATTTATCTTTTGAATCTCACTGAAGTTTTTAAGGAAGAACATCTTCACCTATTTCTTCAAGCATTGATTGAAAAAATTATTATCGGGGCCTTCAATGTATTCATCATCCAGAACATAGAACATTATCCTACCATTCAGACCTCTCTCAAGAATATGCATGTTACATGAAAGATATGGGTGTCATACTATAGGGTCCACATAATTATGGATTTGATTGGACACATATTATAGGTATCAATTTTTGTTAGGATCCAGCTCATTTTTAACTACCATGTTTCTACCTCCATTTTTAAAAAAGTAGATTAGAAGATGGTTTTGACATCTACAAAGATGTACCAACATTTCAAATGATTAGATCACAAAAAATAGGAAGGTCATTCACAAATGTTCTAGATACCATCTTTTGGGAGACACTTATCTCTACTTTTAATGATCCAGATGTATGTGATGTCTTAGGGGTATATACAGGAGTTAGATTGGTGTGTGTTTGTATAAAATTAAAAAACGTAATCTTGTATTACATAAAATGAATAACATATTATTTTTAATGTTTAATTTAAAATTTATTTAATAAACTTAGAAAAACCAATACAATAACAACTGCTTTGATCACTACCAGGTGCATAACATTTTTAATTTTTTTATAACCATGATTCATTTTCCAATTATAACATCTTAACAATCTTTCAGTGTATATGTTTTATTATTAAAACCTAATCGCTTATCAATATTTCATTATGTATCCCTAATGACATTGCATACATGTGAGGAAACAATAATAATGGAAAATCATATCAATGAACATGACACATCACACAATGAAGAAGGTAACATATTAAGATCATGCATATTTTTTCAATTATATAATGTTTTATTTATCAACAATTCATAATACTGATAGAATATTTATTCATCTATATCTATCTCAATTAAAATAGTACACAACATAACTCTAACACTTTCTGTCTATAACACAACAACCCATGACACAACTCTACAGGTTGGTACCTCCACAAAAAAACACAAGGTAAAACTTTACCACGATAATTATTTTTAAAATACAAATATCATATCAATTTATAACAAGAATTTTTAGTTACTACATTATATAATAATTTGCAGGAAATATAGAACCAAAGTTTCAATGAAAAAGTGCACCCATACAAACTACAAAAAAGTGAAAAAAAGGTGAAAACCCCTTTTAATAAATGCATAATTATAAATTTTCATACAGGTCTAGAATATATTAATTAACTTTATTTATTTAAACACATTACAATTGAATATTTCTATGGATAGGAGATTGTAGAAGACAATAAAATATAGACTTGCATCAGCTTGGGATTTGGAAGTGTGGTTCATTTAATTGTTCTATAGACTGAATGTGGTTGTATTTACCCATTAAAATGTTATTTACAAGTTTAATTTACCCATTACAATGTTGTTTACATATTTATTTATTGAGTTTAAAATAACATAATATGTTTTATACTATGCCTTCAATACAGTAAATTTTGATGAAGAGTATCCATGGCAATGTTCTTTACCAATAAAAATAATAATAAAGTATATTGACATGTTAGAAACAATTATATTGCTATTGATTGATACAGTTTTTAATTTGATGTGTCTTATTGGAAGTATATGAAGGGGGTTCAACTATTAATGTGTATTATATTATGATTTTAATTTAGTGATAGTGAACTATGGCTTAGAAGAGTAAATCCTATTTTGTTTTCTATGATGGGCTGCATAAACATATAAATATGTTTTGGTATGAATAAGATTTACAGCTAAAATTTTCATTACTATAAAAATATTAATAGATGTTGGTTGATCAATGTTAAATTCCTATCAACATCTATGAGAAATGAGTTATGGCTAAATCAGACTGATTCAGATTATGATACATTCAATATCAAGTTATAAGGATTTTATATGAACTTTTATATGCATACGTGTGTTACAAAACTCGCAATAGAAATGGTACATCCATGTATAATGAGTATTATATTTACAAAGTGCCTAAGTATGTAATTATTTTTATACATGTTTTTATGAATCTTTATAATATTTAAAGAAATACAAAAAAAATGAATCAAATGAAATACATTATGTTTTTATGTTACAATAAGAAATGCAAGTCAAAATTGTATCAACGACAAGTATAATAACATGTAAAGCATTTTATTAAAAATTTTCATGTTATATCTCTTTTAATATAATATTTTTATTAATAAATTATTCATTTCTTGTGTAACAAATTGTAGACATTTTGAAGGAGGAGCTAAAATAGACATCTAAACACTATTGATTTTAGGGTTGGATGACTTATTATTTGTTGTTCACAAAATAAAAGATATGCAAATGCATGATATGGGAAAAAAATAAGATTATAAAATTGAAAATATGTCATAATACATTCTAGATCGTTCCAATGAAAATTTGAAGGTAGCACTGTAGTCTTTTTCTCATGCTTGCATTTGGTCGATGATAAAGGACAATCATTTGAGGATACAGACTCAAGTCATGGGTTACACAAGTTCAAATTCAATGTTTGTTTTGCGGAAAAAATATTCTAATCCATTCAATATAAACATAAAAAAATTGGATGAAGTTATTTTTAAAAGGACCTTCGGAGATGATTTTTCAATTGCCAACATGTTGTTTATTGATTGTAATTCTAAAAATTATTTTACAAATAAAAAATTGAAAATGAGTTATGCTACGTCAAGTAGATATACTAACAATGAAAGTATGAAAAATGAAAAGGAATGGAGAATCAAAATGATGTCAATCATCACATTCTTGGGAGAAAGCAAAAGATTCATGCTAGCAGTTGTGAATTAATGTTTAGAGAGATGTAAATTCACATGATTCTTTCAAGTGTATTTACTAAATATAAACTATAATTATAGTAATAAACATTAATATCATCAATTTCATACAAACTAAATATAAATTATTTCAAAAATAGTTTTAATTAATTTTAAAATAAGAGATTCTAATTTATAATTACTTTGCTCTAGTTATTAGTGCAATTTGATTTATGGTTGGATAATCCCTTAAATTATTGAATTAGTATATTAACACTTGCTCATTTTGAATATTTTCCTAATGAACAACAAACAAATTATTGTCATTAAGATATTTTATTATGTAGATGAACTAGATTCAAGCTTAATATATTTTCATCCATAATTTGGCCAATCAAACATAGCCACATGTCCCAACTATGGAAGCTACTTCAAAGGATCAGTGATCGATATGAAGGCCCAAAAGGGTGCCATGAGTTTGAAATAGTCTAATATATTCAAAATGATATACTCCCAAAAGGTTTTAAATAATTAATTTTTTTTGGAATATAGAAAAGTTACATGATATTTATGGATAAAATAATATTCTCCACTCCACTTTAGTGGGTATAATTTCAAATTATTTATTATCTATGACCCAATTTAATCAAAATGATCTATGTTAAAATGGTTTGAAGTAGTCTAATTTATTTGGAAAAAATAAATTAATTTATTTTTTGAGAAAATCATGTTCTGAATCATTGACCATTTTATAGGTACAGGTCTAAATTATTCAAAATATCCATATTTACTCAAAATCATCTATGCCCAAATGCTTTGAAATAGTGGAATTTATTTCTAATATAATGAATTTATTTTTGAAGAAAATTATCTTCACTCCAATTTAGTGGGTATAAGTCCATTTTATTTAAAATAGACTACTTTATTTGAATCGATCTATTTCCAAATGGTTTAAAACACTCTAATTTTTTTAGAATATATGAAATTTATTATTTGGAGAAAATTTTATCCACTCCACTTTATGGGGTATAAGTCCACATTATTCAAAATAGTCCAATTCATTCAAAATGATCTATGACTAAAATGGTTTGAAACCATCCATTTTATTTAAAACATAAGAAATTTTTTTGGAGAAAATTTCCTCCGCTCCACTTTAGTGGGTTTGAGTCCAAATTATATGAAATAATCCTTAAATCATACGGATTTATATTTTTAAATGTGATCATCAAAATTAAAAAACACAATCATGAAAAGCCAAAAGGATTTTACATTTAAACACAACCATCTAAAATAAAAAGGGAATCTAAAATAACAAAACCATCATAAACAACATAGTCGAACCAAATAACAATGCAACCAAACTAAATAATAATACAAATAGTGACCATATTTAAGGCCGTATGGCTTGAATAAAAAATCAAGTGAGTCCTTTGACTCAAAATCAAGCTAAACTATCACAATAGTACAAAAGCCAACTGTAACCATTTAACAATCATCACACATAATCACTAAAAAAATCTAGATGATATTTCAAGTGTAAGAGTTCATATTTAATCAAAAACCCATTTTTATCACAATAAAAAATCAACACACAATCAAAGTTATAATCCAAAATAATAATATCCATAAGAACCAATGATCTTAGTGTGTGTTTTCCACACAAAACACAATGATAACACCCACACACAGCCACCATAAAAACAAAAAACAAACAACATTACCAATATTTTAAATAAATTCTATAAGTGCTCAACCAAGCCCTCACAAAAATAAACATCATGGCCACTATTAGGGTTTTACTTAAACTCAAAAAAAATAATGATTTAAGCTTTTAGTTAAATCCCTATATCAAGCCATTAACTATATTTTATAAAAATGAACCCAAAATTCAAAACATTACTTACTTGGTTGATGAAAGTCAACTATAGAATCTTCTATACTTTCATCCTCTAAGAACTCGCATCAATTTTCACAAAACTATATGCCTATAAAATAAAAATTCAAACCCTAGATAACTCTTCATAATCTCCACATTGATATCAAGTTAAATTTTCCTACTATAATTCTTGTTTCCTAAAATTCCTCATGTAGAAGTGCTTCACATTCCTCTTGGCTTCCATGCCAAAAAAATTGGTAGAGTTCCCCTAAGTTTTTGAAAGGTCCAAGATTGAATGCCAAAATGAATGCATTCAACCCTAAAAACCATTCAAAGTCTCTCAACCAACTTTGCATGGTAAGGCAAGCCAATGCCATGACCCTACAAGTTGTTGGCTTTTACAATTAACCACCAAACTAATTACCATGACATTCATGTGGGTTGAGACCCTTACCTAAGTACTTATTTAAACAAAGACATAAATAATGCATACAATAAATTGATACACCAATCAAGATCCATAAACATGCTAAATAACATGCCTAGGTCAATGTCATTCATCATTTTAAGACATTTCAATCACAATTTTAAAATTGAATAAATTCCTTTTAAAAACCATTTAAGTCACATATTTAAATACAAATAGATGTATCAAAAAAATATCAATTACAACATGTAAAAAAAAATTGCATATGGGAGCCACAATCAACCTATATAGTTACACAACTGACAAGACTATCAAAGTCTACAAGTAATGAATTCAAGGGAAATACTAATGGAAATGATAAAATAAATAAAGGGACAATAGTCATAAAACACTTAGAACCAAATAATGATATTCTCAAAAACTATAATATTGAATAAGAAATGTTTACACCAAGACTCAAAAAAATAATAAAAAAAATGATGATAAAATTATAACCTATAGCAATCAAAAACATAAAGACTAAACAATTAATACCAACAATATTTACTTTGAGTTTAATTTGACTATTTTATCTATCCTTTGCTTCTTCATGTTTCCCTATTGCTCAATTTTGATCACAACCTAGATCAAGTACATGTCCTTACAATCAACCAATAGACTATAAACAACATCTAGACATTTATGTATAATAAATGTAATAACAACATTTAAATCATACATCAAATTGAATAATGAACTAGTACACATTAAGTAATAATATCAAATTCTATAATGAAATATAACCCATAATTATCTCAACAATTATAATGAAAATGCATCAGTGTAGATCACTATCTATAATACCACATAATAACAAAAAATATGTCTCAAATAGTTTACAACTAGAGTATATCAACATAATGAATTAAATGCAAGTAATTTAGGGTCATGGTAGAGGAGCTTCAAAAACTCAAAAAATTGTTTTCTATTCATGGGTCTAAATAAAAATCATGCACAAAGGAAAAGGAATTACTCAAAAAATACCACATTCTATAAGTAAAAAAAGAATACTTATGGAAACATAAATCTATATGCTTGTGGTTAAAGTAAGGGGATATAAACAAAAAGTTATTTCACCAATAAGATTCTAGGAATAGAAACACAAATCTTATTTTTTAGCCTATACTAGAGAATTAAAGGAAATGTAAAGATCTCTAGAATATTATTTCCCAAATCATTTCTTATTTCATAAATATTTGAAAATAAAATAGATTTCTTGAGGCTAATCTAGAAGAAAAACTCCTACACAACATCCCAAGATTAATAACATAGATTGAGAATGTTGAACTGCTAAATCCTCTATTATCTAATGATATCAAAGTGGCAATATTTTTAATGTAATTAGGTAAGGCCCCGAGCTCAAATTGTTTCGCTTATCTTTTCTTTCAATTTTTTTTGATATAATACACCTGGATGTGAAAGTGGTAGCTTGTAATTTTTTTAGAGCTAGTACTATCCTAAAGGAGATGAATAATACATTTTTGGTTCTCATCCCCAAAAATAAAACAGTGAATCAAATTAAATATTTTAGACCTAGAATTTTTTTGCACTATGGCTTACAAAATCTATTATTTTACTTTGATCAAGAGTATCCAACCTATCCTTGAGAGAATCATTGATGAGCACTAGCGAACTTTTGTATCTAGGAGACAAATCATCAATGACATAATAAATATTTATGAGGCTATCACTCCATGAATATATCTAACAAACAAAGAATGTTCATTAATATTGATATGAACAAAGCCTATGATAGAGTTTCATACAAGTTGTTGGATAAAACTATAAAAAAAAAATTAATATTACCTTTTAAAACCTCATTCATAGTTTCATCTCCACTACTAAATATTTTATGTTGGTTAATGGTGTTCCCAAAGTTTACTTATCATCTACCAGAGGAATGAGACAAGGGGATCACTTATCTCCCTATCTCTTTATCATCCTTGTTGAAATGTTGGGTAGATATATTCAAGCTTCTAAAACATAAGGACTCATAAAAAATATTAGAGTGGTCCAAGACATCAGTGTGGTCACACATGATCAATTTTTTGATGACACTTTCTCACTTGGGTAGGCATTGGTTTCTAAAGCTATACCTTTCAAATAAATCCTTATTTATTATGATAAAGTCTCAAACTAGTGCATCAATTTCACCCAAAGATCAATTTTATTCATAAAAATACACATGGGCCTTCAAAAAGGTTAGTCTCTATTCTTGGATGCAAGATAAGTTACCTTCCCTCCACATACTTAGGGATACCTCTTTTTGTGGGAAAATTGAAAACTGAATTTTGGAATCCCTTGTCTATAGATTTAAAAATAAATTAGTAGGATGGAAAGGCCATTTAATAACCAAAGTAGGCAAGCTAAAAATAATTAAAATTTCAATCCAAAACATCCTAATCTATTTCATGTACATATTCAAGTTGTCAAATAAAATAAATGATAGAATTAAATATATCCAACATAACTTATTATGAAAAGAATGAGAGGAAAAATTTAGATTCGTACTGGTACAATATGATAAGGCATGCCTCCCTAAATATAATGGTGGATTGGGTCTCTTAAATTTGAAAAACATGAACAAATCCCTTCTTACAAAATTGGGATGGAAAATACTAAAATTGGATAAACAATGGACCTACATCATCAAGGCCAAATATATGAAAGGAAATAACGAGGATTATTTCCTATGGGATGAAGGTCTTGATGATGGGTCAACCTTTTGTAAGGCCATCTCTAGTGAAAAAATAATCCTTTAGAAAGGATGTATATGATAAATTGGTAACAAGTAAATAATGGACATTTGGGATGATCCCTAGATTTCTCAAAACCCCCTAGGGAATCAAGACCCCTAGAGAAATCTCTACCCAAGATTCAAAGCCTATTGGAGCTTTAAAGTTAAAGACTATTGGTCACTAGAGAATGTTATTCCTCAATGGAAACCCATATAATTAGAATTTTCTAATGAGGACTCCCAAGCTCTCCTCAAGATAAATCAACAAATTTAGCACTTCCACATTCCTTGTCTCCCTAAAGAGGATAGTCTAATTTGGTCAATTGAAGATAGTAGCTCATTCTTAGGTAAATAAAGTTATTTGGATAATATATACCTTGAAGAATATTTGGATATTTTTAATCCCTCTTATATCAAACATCTCACACCTAAGGTTAATATCTTCTTTTAGATGGTGGCTCAGAATAGGATTCTTACCACTAATAAATTGGTCAAGCAAGGAATGGTTATTCCTAACCATTATTCCCTCTTTAAATATTCAAAAAATTATATAAACCATATTTTATTAGAGTTCCATTTCAATTCTTTTATTGTAAATATCCTTCTTTAGCACTTTCTAGTTTTTTTGGTATATCCTAGATCTCTATAATAACATATTCTACAATGGAAACCAACCTAGGGTCTTCTTTCCATCTTTATTGTGATACCTTAATCTAAACCACTTTATCTAGGACATTTATAAGGTAATTAATTATTTCATCTTTACCAATAGGTTTTCTTTCATATGCTCCATCTTATGGCATTTTTGCTTCTCAATCTTAGAGAATTAGAGTATGTTTCTTCCTAATGACAAGGCTAGTTGATCCCATATTGAGTCTTCCATTTTTTTTATTTGGAACCTATCCCAAGTCATGAAAAATCATAAGTCCATATATTTATGATTCTCTACCAATTGGTTATGCCCCATGGCTAGGTGGATGGAAGTCAATTTATATGGAGCCTCAAAAGGTAACCTAGATAATGTGGTGGGTGGGGGGGGGAGGTGTTATTAGGGACTGAGATGGGAAAGCGGTTTCTTCCTATGTGGACCCTTTGGGGAATACAACTTTCCTATCATTCCTAAATTTCTAAGTTGGTCATCAAGGTAAACTCGTTCAACATCCTCAATTATTTATCTAGAAAAATCACCCCTCCCACACCATTAAGTCCACATTAATGATGCCCAACTTATATTCTCCACATTTGTTGAGTTCTCCATTATTCATGTTTTATGTGAAGTTAATTTTATATCTGACTATTTTTACAAATTTGGGTTATAACTAATAAGCTGGTCATATGAGAAGGAGCTAATAGCATCCCAACTCAATTTTTGAACATAATAATCAATGATTATGCAGATGAGTAATAATAGTTTAGTGAGATGACCAATGCATGAACATTACTCTTGGACATGAAAAAATCCTCTCCCATGAATTATAATCATTATTTTCCAAAAATCATAGATTCAATATCAATAAAAATAACTATCTTGAATAATATTGAGAGATGAAAGCCAAGGCAATAACTAATCCTTAAATTAAATAGAATAGGAAAATAGAATACAAAAACAAATATATTATGATAGATACCTCTTAGAACATATTTAATGTGTTGAATTCTAAGATAAATAATTTTTTAAGAATATTCACAAAGGTTTGTCTCACATAATTCATTTCTAGGATCAAGGGCCATTATGAGGAAATTTCAAATGATTTCACACTTGCATGGAAAAAATGCACTGTAAGGATGAGGGGTATAAATATTTTTGAATATGAATAAAGAATTAAGGATGTGCATATATTTGATTTCAATGGGTCAAAGGAATTCAAAGATAAGATATGAAAACTTGAGTTGATACAAAAGTAATTTTGAATGATGTGGTGATAAAGACCTATAATAAGGCATTCCCATAGTAGGAACTTCCCCAATGCTAGCCAAAAATATGCCTATATATAATGAAATATTTGAACCTTTAAGATAAGTGTTATCAAAAAAATTTACACCCTTTGGAAGGTATTTTAATCCTTCCAAATTTTTCATAACATGGAAACACCTCAAGGTTATTGGGTGACCTATTAGTAATGTGAATATCTAGTTAAAGGGATAGTTCCCCTTGATGAATCACTTAGGCTCACAAAATACTTTATAAAACTACTTGGAAAAGAGAGAGAAAATATACCCTAATAGAGGTGATGAACTATAATTTATTGACCACTACCGACTAGATTCATATGCACTTTAAACATGAGACCAACTCAACATAACAACTTCATAAAGATATTGAATTTAAAGCAAAAATTACTTTGAATAAGTGACTAGGCTTATATAACTAGATGATTTAGCATGGAATCACCATGGATGTTTTGAATTCCTCTAAAGGATGATATGTAGAAGAACAACACCAATAATCCTTCCATTCTTTCAACCTGAGTCCTACTAGGCATGCCAAAACTATTATCAACCAAATTTTCACCCTTTGGAAGGTAGTTAAAGCCTAAATTTTTTTAAATAACATGTAAATAATAATAATTTTTGGTTGCCTAAGTTTGGATTGAATCTCTAGGATAAAGGTCTAGCTCTCATTGATGAATCACTTAGGGTCACAAACTACTTTACCAACTTGCTAGGAAAAGAGAGAGAAAACTAATCTAATGGAGGTGATGTACCAAAATATTTTTACCACTACCAACTAGCTTAAAATTCACTTATATCATGAGACTAACCTATATAAAAAACTAATCCAATTCTTCCTCTTTAAATAAACATTTCTCATGAAGGTTGTGAAGAATGTTTAAGATAGGAAGACTAGTCAAAAGGTCATGAAATGATAATAATGAAAATACAACTCACTAAACCTTAAAACCTCACTTAGAAACTTCAAAAGACCTAAAAAAAGGATTCCAAACTGAACATTAATGTAATAAAGGACAAAAATGCCAAGGAAGCAAAACTATCACTTGACAAGATCTACTATTCATGTACCCACATTAAAAATAGTCAAAGGAGGAGGTAAAATAGAAGTTTCTCATTAATAAAATTATTGAAAATGGGTAGGTATTCACCATACCTAGGTATAGAGAGAGAGAGAGAGAGAGAGAGAGAGAGAGAGAGAGAGAGAGAGAGAGAGAGAGAGAGAGAGAGAGAGAGAGAGAGAGAGAGAGAGAGAGAGGAGAGAGAGAGAGAGAGAGAGAGAGAGGAGAGAGAGAGAGAGAGAGAGAGAAAGAAATGAGTTTTAAATAACTTTAAAAGAATTCAAGGATAATTTTTTATCTATTATTATGATGTATTTTATGATGTTTTGAGATATTCCTCTTGTATTCAATGGTTGATATTATTAAAGGATTTAGAACCTTACCTTGACACTTAGTGGGAATCCTTTTATTTGTCAACACTTGGTCATTCCTTGAACTAATTGAATTATTTTTAACTACCTAAAAACTCATATTTTACACCTTTATCTTCTATCTTAAGGTTCCTCTTGACACATCACATTATTCTCTTCTTCTGTGTCTTGAAGCATATTTTGTCCTACTACACCAATCTTGCCCAAATGGATCAAAACTTGAGTTTAGATTCATAACTAAAAATATTATCCATGGATGGAATAGTCATATCATGATATACATATAAAAATTCATTTGGAGTCATCAAAATCTTTTTAAGGACTCCATCTTTCACCTTTTGCTCTCATTTACACTCATTTCTTTGTATCCATAAAATCATGTAAATGTCATTATGTAGTGTAGTTTACTAATGGTAATGTCAAATTGGGTACATATTTGATGAATCATATGGATTTACAACTCCATGACAAGTTTAAATTCCTAAGAGTGAGTGGAAGTATGTTAATTTTGTTATTATCTTCCCCCAATTAGACCTCAATTAGGCATCTTGGCCTACAAGATTGAGTTTCTACTCCAAACCTCTCCCACACATGTGAAATAACCAAAAAAATTGTTATTCACTTTACCTAACTTAAAATAAACATTAATGCCAAATTTTGGGTCTTGAGACTCTATGTAAGTGTTAGAACTATGAAATGGTCTCAAAAGCTACTCCTTTTTAAAGCCTGTTTCAGACTACCTTGAAAAACCAAGCTTATTTGAGCATCTCTAGGATGGATAGTATAGATTTTTAGGTTTTAGGACTTCAATTAAAAATAATTTAACATATAAATGACTCTTTTTATATTATTGAGATTTTATAACCTTTTCAACTTTCCCCAAACCCTACACTTCACAAACACACACTTGTTCCTTTTATATTCTCAAAGTATGGTTGTAGGTGGTCATTGAAGAAGAGTTTGAACATGAGGTTTGAGAATAAATATTATAAATGGGTTATGAAATTTTTAAAATGAAGAAACTCATTGAGATTTATCTTATCTACTATATAATTTTATTATCCTTTCATAACGTCTTCAAGACTATGTCTTCTTATTTCTATACATAGACTTGTGTATGAGTACTAGGCTTGTGAACTCAATCTCTTAACCTTAATTTAACTCTCCAATAGCTAGGGTGTATCTTGGTCTATGTTTTAATTCATGTTTTCATTGAATCATGTCTCAAAACCTACTCCTCCATTCATGGTTATTATCTCTTTATCTAGAAGAGGACCTACAGGTCTACCTTTTACTTGCATGGACTAGTAAGAATAACTTCTTGAGTTTTTACACTTTTATATTGTATTATATATTCTCATTTAACTATCATATACCTCAATAAATTATATATATATAGCTTATGGTTACATATTCTCAAAACTACCCATGTATATGTATAGGCATGTATGAGATTAGCTCGTGTACAAGGTTTATGCATATAAGTTGGAGTCCGTTAATTCATTCATGCTTATTAATGATGCAATGGAATTATTCAATAAAAAATCAATGTTTTACAGGGTATACCAATTAATTTTAATACATAAACATGATCAATATGTAATTTATCATTTATGAACGTCTATCGATAGGTCTACAAACATGTGGGTGGATAAGACTTATCCAAGCCTTTATTCAAGAGTGTATTTAAAAATCATGCTCAAAAACTTGGCCTCCAACATATTCATATTTTATTATTTATTTTTCATTTCCATTTGAGCCAATATTGACAGTCAAGATTGTAGAAGACTATTGATGAATAACACAATGCATCTTAGAGTAAGAAACATGACATATTTTGGAGGACTATAAACAAAGAACCATTTTTAGATATAGAACACATGGATAATCTGAAATTTAATTATTTTTAATGAATAATGAGGCACTAGGCAAATTTTGAGTGTCAACAATTCAAACCAACTAAAACAATTGCAACAAGGGTGACATGTTTCACATGCTTGAGGCACTAGTTGATTTGATGAAGAAACCTCATGAGGTTGATTTTATTGATTAAAATATCATTAAATGACTCATTTTACCTTTTAAAATATCCTAAAAAATCCATTATCTTCCATTGAACTCTGAAGTTAATAAATAGGAGTGAAAACATACCCTACTTGAATGAATAAGACATAATGACCTCATATCACTATTAGTAATCGTTCATAAATTAAAGGGGATGAATCTAAAATATAATGCCAAAAATGGAAGCTTACAATGGCCCCTAACATTTCTCAAAATTTTATCCTCCTACTTTATCTCTCTTGGGCATACTATGCATTTGAATTTTGCCTTTCTAAGCTTGTGAAGGCAACAATAAAGGAGAAAGATAGTAGTTTTCAACTTTGAGACATAAAACTTAATTTTAAACATGATTATGACCTATATAATCTTAAATTACACTCCTAAAGTATTTTCACCTAAGTTCTTGAAGTCTGTACAAGTGTCTTGAACTACCCCTTTAGAGTGATTTATAAAGTAACTAACTTGTTTTAACTTATTTGACATGTGTGTTGGTTATATATCTATCGAAATAACCTTTTAAATATTATTATTATATATAATTCACTTTTGAGGCTTTGTCATGTGTTGGAATTAGCCAAAAATCAACTTTTTCTTCAATTTCTCATACCTTAAAGTCCACAAATAAACCTTAAACTTTACAAATCAACATAATATGTTTGAAAAAGGTGATTAAGGAATGAAATGACTTTAAGGGACACCTAAATAATTATAAAAACACTTTACCAAGTTTGATTTTACCATGACATGACTAGACCACTACAAGACCAATATAAGACATTACCTTAATTTCTCCAAAATTACCTTAAATAATGATAATAACAACTTAAGAAGACCTTTTAAAGACTATTAAGGCATGTAAAGGCCTATTACAAAGATATTGAGACTTTAAAACTCAAGTTTCAACATATAGGGGTTGAAATTTTAACCTTGGAGGTCAACATTGGTCAACAATAAGTACAGTTTGATTTTTTCCCACCATTTCCTACTTCTTAATCATTTCTATGGATATAAGATCAGTCTAGCATTTTATCTCCTAAAATAATTAGAATGCATGACCCTAGTATATTAAATTAGCAATAAGACTGAGATCATCCACCATGGACTAATTCATCTTCTTGTCTAATAAGGTGAGTTTATGTAGGAAAAGCCCATCCCCTTGATTGAAGACACCCCAAATAAAGACCCTTCTGGGAATGAATCTGTCTTCTAGAGAAAGAAGAAGGGTCCCCTTCTCCCATATTCCCCCAAACCTTTTCTCCCATTCCTATCATTTAAAATTCCCCCCTAAAATTCTTAATTTTTTTTCCATACCTCTATGATAAAAAAAGCCTAAAATAATTTCCATATCTTGAAAAGAAAATGATGGCTCTAAGAGGATGGAAACTTGTAGCTTGGTGGACACTGACAAGGACCACAATAGGAGACCTTGGGTTTTATTATACAAATTAGATGGTATAGGTAGGTCCATAGCCTCCTTAATCAAGGATTGAAATGAATTGAAATCTAAAATAATAAATATTAAGAAGGAATTAGACAAAGGTAAGGTCCTCTGTCAGAGAAAGACATCACTACTGAGCTAGAATAGAAAGACACTAAAGTCACCCAACTTACTCCAAAAGTTAAAAAGACCATTAGAATCCATGAAAATAAGACCAAACATCCCCCTATAAGTCCCCCTAAAAATGCACTCAGTGAATAATTAATCAAGAATTACTATTGGATAAGAATAAGGAGACAAAATAAGATGCATCACAAGATAAATTTAGTTCTAAGGAGCAATTATATTCTATTTGGTGTTCTATCTATTATTTTTTTTTGTCCTTATTTTTGTCTTCTTGGTAGTTTTTATTTTAATTAGTTGAAGGCATTTTTATTTTTAGCCCAAGGGGATTCGATTTTTTACCATGGATCTTACTTTGTTTAAAATCATGGTTGTTGGATACCTGTAAAACCAACATATTTTACCCCATCTAATAAAAAATAAATATTAATATGATACGTCAAAGGTTTTTTTCATTTAATCTATGTACAAGGTTCAATGATTTAATAATTTTGACTTGATATAGGTAAATATAAACAAGACCATGATGATGTAATTGATAAGGGTTAAAATTTAAATCATTTATCATTAGTCCTTGTGATCTATGAATTATTCTTGCACATGTTATTTGTAAAAAAAATTGTTCACGCATAATTTTCTTATATATATATATATATATATATATATATATATAATAATTTTTTTTTTTTAACTTGTTATAAGAGTCCAATTGAAATTGATGTGTTCAATGTATAAGCACTTTATTTTCTATCGTTTACATTTACTAATGTTCTTATTATGAAAGTATATCCATTTTGTGTCATTAATTCCACTTATGTAATTTTTTAATATGTCATTTGCACCATATACTAAGCCATCACATGTATTATGGTTTCCAATAATTAACTATGCAATAATATATTTTTGGTAACATTAGATTTTTACTATTCATAAAATCTTTGTTAATCACATAACTTTTTATACGGTCAATGACATTTAATATCTACATTTCTCCTTGAAAAATACTAAGCATTTTTTCATTATGAAGTTTAACATGTTTTTTTTAATGAATTAAATACAGAAACATTGGATCAATTTGGGGATTTATAAAAAATGGTTGTTCAAGTACTCAATTCTTCTATTTTCTATTTGTAAGTTACTATTTTTTTAAAAACTACATCTAATTATCTCATAGCTTATTTGAGTTAAAATCATTTAACATTGTTTGTGTAGGAGGTATAGAGTATAATTTAAATACTTGTGTAATTTTGATTTTTTAAGATCTAACATTCTTGAAGAGGTTGTTATTAGTATAAATAACAACAAAAATAATATTTAGATTTTAAAATGGCTTTCTACATGTATGCATGATTTCACGTAGCATTTTGTTTATTCATAAAACATATGACTTCCTATTAGAGATAATTTGTTAATAAACATTACAAAAAGTTGTTCATAGTTTTTTCTCATAATTTCCAAATAATTTGAATATAATGGGATACTTTTAAATATTTTGTATGAAAATTAGAAAATAAAGTGTGCAGTTACACCATTTGCATTATATGCATTTTTTCAAGTGTATGCAATGATAATGCCTTTATCTTTGAGATGATAATTATTACATTTTTTATTATAAAAATGACATATTTATTTATATATTAATTTTTTTATATTTTTTCTATGTTTTTATTCCTCCTCAAAATGAATCGATTCATTTAGAGCGATTTTTTCATTATAATGTCTTTTACAAATTTTTGTTTCTCAAAATACATTTGTATTCTGTATTGAAATGGTATTTTTTGCTTATGAGAATTTTTTTTTTAATTAATTGAAACTTATCTCTTTTTTGGGTATCAATTTTTATTTTATTCATGATATAATTTATATCAACTTTGATATCATATTTTTCAATCAGACCAAAACATTTATCAATTTCAAATATTGTATTATCTATTTTTTAACATTCACAACAATAATATCAATGTTCCCCCATTTAGTTGTAGTTGTACCATGAGATTAATTTCCATGTTTTCTATAACATTTTTATGTATAATATAATTTAATGACTATGTTTCAATTGTTTTCTAGGCTCTTGATACAATGTAAATAACATAATTTTTTTCCCTATAGTAGTTTTCAAGATCAATATGCTTATTGTATCTAGCAGATTACATTATTTGTGAATTTCATCATTTCTTCATATTTTTTATGTTCCTATATAGTATAATGTATATTATGTGAATCATGTTCTTGTTTAACCCTAAAATCTAAAATAAGGAATCTAGGGTGAAAATGATAGAGATGCCATAGGGCACAAGA
Source organism: Torreya grandis (assembly GCA_037957365.1). Classification (NCBI taxonomy): domain Eukaryota; kingdom Viridiplantae; phylum Streptophyta; class Pinopsida; order Cupressales; family Taxaceae; genus Torreya; species Torreya grandis. The sequence goes on along the minus strand of JARHVA010007740.1, from coordinate 68,234 downwards.
GTGATAAACTATATCTAAAGCAAGATAATTAATTTCAAACTTAGATAAACAATATTATGAATTTAAATACTATGATATACTAAAAATAGTAAGTAAAACCAATCATTGATATTACAATAAATAGAAAATAATGGTACTTAGCTAGATTACAACATGCATGCAGATCTGATGTGGAATAATTTGGAAATAGATTATATATATATATATATATATATATATATATATATATATATATATATATATATATATATATATTTGAATTGGCTATAGGAGTCTAAGATGGAATACCTGCTTGATCTTGATTCAACCACTTTGAATGTTCTAGGTTTAGTGTCACCTTCACTTTTGTGCATTCATATCTAGCTCATGGATTGTCACTTTTATTAATTCATCAAAACCCTAGCTCTTCATATTCATAGTGACCTTGGGAAAAATGTGTTAGTGGGCTCATAATGTCAAGCTAATCCCAAAGACCCATCTATTAGTGGGTGTTTCCTACATAGACAATACTCTAAAGAGGGCTTTAGAATCATGTATTTCTCCCTTACATATTGGATTATATGTGCATAAGGATGGAATTTTGATCAGTAAGTAAAATAGTGACATATATTGTAACTTATAAATATATATCATGGAGTGTTCCTTCAGTACATCAGACATGTGGATGTGTTGTCCCTATGATTAATGTGTAAATAGGAGAAAATAAGGAAGTATGGATCTCTTGAATGCTTTTCGTACTTTTCCTTGTGACAGGTAGGATGTTTATAGATGAGGAATGAATGAGGATTGATAATGTATTTATAGCAATAATTTTAGGAAATTTATTGCAATAAATCACTTAGGCCAACCATAGGGATATGTTATAATTGTAAATTTGATGACTTTATGGCACTAGACACATGCATTTAAATAGGGCACTAGAGTCGAGATAGGAATATTATTGGGATTCAAATGTATAATAATATTAAAATCATGTACATGTGTCAAACTTGTAAAGACATATGATAAGTAGGTTTATATCAATTTGGACAAGATAGAATGCTTGGGTCATCAGAATAACATTGGTTAGAATAAGAGATAAGCAATGATAATATAGATATAGAAGATATGAGCCTTTTGGAAGTGGGGAAAGGTCTAGAACTAAGAGGAAAAAATGAGGTCAATATTTACCAAGTGTGCAAAATTGAGGTGATATATTATTTATAAATAGTATTTACATTTACCCCCTTTAATCAAGTAATGAAATTGGTAGTTTAAATGAAAATAAATGTGTACCTAAGTGTGTTTAACAAACCTTGAATTTGTATGAGACTGAATTGAGTGATTTGATGGTGACTAAACTACAACCAAGGTCATGATATAGTATATAATCAATGAATATAATCTAAAATAAAAATAATTGAAATGATTAAAATTGAAAGATCAAATTTTTATGAGTACACCTATGTATCAATGCATCTACCTTACATTTTGGCAACTTAATTTGAAAATATGTATCATTATGAGCCATTAGAACTGAGATTCATACAAATATAAATATTTAAAATGCATAAATATATAAATATTATAGGACACATGCCCCCAACCTTGGAGAAAAAGGTGATTTTTTGGTTGATAATTAAGATTAACTCAATTGTGTAACCCAATCATACTTATAACTTGGTGAGTGTGAGTGAACCAAGTCAACTCACACTATATATATGGTGATTTTAGATGATTTATTAATGTCCAACCTATAAAATTGGAAACATTAAGTTATTTAATCACCTCAACCATACAAAAATAAAACCAACTAATACAGTAGATCAGCTAAATAATAGTCCATAATAGTCCAACATGTTGATCTAAAGTCCATAGAAGTATCTTGAAATTTGAAACTAATTTTTATTTTTTTAATTTAGGTTCTCTTTTCATATAATATGCACATCATATATGTATAATGTTTAAATATATGTATAAAAATGGTACCAATGTATATAATTCTACCACAAATGTGTATCTAAATCATATAATTGTATGATTTAGCCAATTTACAAACTATGCAAGTGTGGAGAATATGTTTTCATAACCTACCCCCACTATAATATGAAACTAAAAACTATTGTAAGTCTGGATAACATGATTCCAAAACATACCCCCAATGTATGTCTTAAACTATGACAAATTTGGAGAACATGTTCAAAAACATACCCCACCTACAATCTGTATAGTTAAATAATGTGGAATCCATGCCTCTATGACATGCCCCACTGATATGCCTCTCCCCAAATTTTGAGGGGAGGGTAATTAATAACTAGTAGTTACCTTACCTTAAAATGATAAGATAATCATGTAAAATGTGAATGTATCATGTAACATAAAGGATAAACATGTCTAGGTAGATATATCATTGAACCGTGCAAAAAATTATGATCACATCAAGGGCTAAGATTCATGATATAGATCAGAAACATATAGAGATTAATGGTAAAAGATAAAAAATAAATCAAGTACACACATAATATCACGAAAAAAAAATTCAAAAATCAATGATCCAAAGAGACCTCAAATAAGGGGCATGTTCAAATTTTGCACAATCAAAGGGACATATCTTAGTAAAATGTCCACAAAAATAAGCATGACATATTCAAATGTCCATAAAACCAAAAATGACATCTTCAAACTTCAAAGAGGAAAATAATGGCATGTGGGCTAAAAACAATGGGACATATTAAAATTATCAAATAAACATGATAATATAAAGGAAAAATAATCAAGGAAATTCATATATTAAAGTATAAACAACTATCATAACCATAACATACTAGACCATGGATCATGTGTGTTAGAAAAAACTATTAAGTACATAGAATATTAAGCATGCTAAAAAATATATAAGCATGGATAAAGACATGTGTAAGTACATAAGCTCAAACATGATAATGTCAAGTGATCATAAAATAATATAACTTGGATGTATCATGATCAAATAAGTGGATCCCCTAATGTCCACATGACATGAGTAGAGGGAAGGCCCAACATTTAGAAATTTATGGATCATGTATCTATGTATGCCTATATCTAATCCAAATACATTTAAAAAAACTTTCCAAATTATATTGAGACCTATAAAATTGTATAGGACTCATCAAGAGCTTTCTAACAGTATGCAAAACTCTAGAAATAGAGCTCATTTACTCCTTATGTAACTAGTCCAAGTTTTGGTCAAAGTAGGTCAATAGGTAGTCAACACTAGTCAAACTTAAAAAAATTATGATCTTGGAATGTTTATGAACTAGTTACATGGTGTAGAGATCATTTAGATATTTTTGACGCATTTTATGATTTTAAAAATGGAGTTCGTATGTGCAAGTTACGACTAGTCAAAGTTATGGTCAAACTCAGTAAAAGTGATGACATGGCAATAGAGTTACGTGGCAAATGAAAATCCATTTTAATGTGGTCAAAACATAAAAATTCATATATTATGGAATAATTATCACCCTATATTTTTAAATACATGGGATATTATTAAAATTCCATATTAAAATGTAAAGAGATAATATAAATCCCATAAAAAATGGTGAAATGGGATATTATCCAATCCCATCAAAAAAGGTGGGGATAATGAATAATCCCATTATTTTTTCACCTCCAATAGGTATATAAATGGGTGAGGGGTTATTTGGAAATCATTTAAATTGGAATTGGAATTCATTCCAATGTTTGAAAGCTCTCATGGAAGAGACAAAGAGCCAAGATCCAAGAGCCAAAGATCTGACAACCAAGAGTCGAGAGTCAAAGAGATGAAGAGCTGAGAGTTAAAGAGCTGAGAGATGAGAGATAGAGAAATAGATGAATCCATCCATAGATTTAGAGACCTAATTTGAGTTTATTTGATCCACTTTTCAAATTCTTGAAGTAAGACTTTTGGTAGAGAACTTCAGGAATGCGAGATTACTTTCCACAATAGGAAGGTGGAAGGTTTGTCTATGAGTTCTGAGATTTTTAGAAGGTTTGTTGTTGAGTTTTATGCAATCTTAGAGGTGTGATTTAGGAAAGTGAAGAATCTATCCAAGATTTTTGAGATTATTCAGAGTTCTGAAACACATGAATTCGTTATTGTTCTATAAGGGTTGCCTTGTACTTGCAAACATTTAATAATGAATTGGTTCAGCTAATTTGTGAGCCTAGAGATGTGGGCATTGCCAAACTTCATAATCAATTATTATGCAGTGTGGTTGGTATTCTTGCATTATTTTTATTTACGTTGATTATTTTATAGATTAATTTTAATATATTTAATAAATTTCCTACAAGGATCTAGGGTAAAAAAATTTTACGTGAAAATTAGTGCCAAGTTATGAATTAATTTGGTATCAAAGCCAATCAAGATTAAACCTTTGGGACCATATTTGAAATAGATATGCACCACAATGGTTATAATAGAGGAATGTAGATAGAGGAAAGTTTCCTACTATTCTAAACACCAGTCAACATTCATAATCCCCAATTTAACCAAACACACCATCTAGACCTTTAAACATTATCTTACAATCTGGAAGAGCATCTAGATAGAGTGTTCCAGTTGTTTTAGAGGGATGTGTCATTAGACTCATGTTTAATGGGGACATCAAAATGGGCTCTGTGACCAATGACATTACATGTCAATTGGGATTACTAACATTTCCAATACTGTATTCCATAATATTTGGTTCATAGAATGACATTGTCCAAGGTATGGCAACATGTTATTGCACCTTATGATTTGTAGTTGGGAGATAGTTCTTAGACATGATGACTCTCAATATAATTCCATTAGATATGAATGATATAGTTCTAGGAAATTTTTAGCTCTCCATGTGACAAGCATCTTTCATATATGATGGTATAGAGCTTCACTTGGATCACACTTGGATCATGCATTTTGAGATAGAGCAAGTATCTACACCCAATCACGATGATTCTAGTTAGACATTAGACTCATATGTACTAGGAGACCATCAGGAACCTAAAGGCAAGTTGCATGATGATCCATATGGTGACTAATGAAAGAGTTAGGCCCACACCAGGATTTAGTGGTTGGTAAGGAATCTTAGATGGTAGTTATAAGCTTTTAAACATTTTGGTTTATCCATTTATATATGCTCATAGAACTAGCACAAATAATGTGATAGTTAGGATGTATGAATAAGACCCATGTGGGCATTATTATGGCATACACCATGCATAGTTTTTAAAGACCCAAGAGGCACTATTTGTATCTATATATACATGCATTGTAAAAATTGCAATTTGTTTTACTGTAGAGTCACTTGTAGAGAAGAATTGAGTGATAGGTTTATCATACTCAAGTTGTCTTCTCACATTTTGGTAGATTTTTTCCATTAACAATGGTATATGTAAATTAGGGTATGTTTTTTTATATCAAGTTTTATTCTACAAAGAACAATTTAGTAAACCCAAGAAGCACTAGGTCCACATTCGTACTTCTATGTATAAGTTGTTAAGGTTGTGCAATAGAAAAGGACATTGATGGACATGTTACTATTGATTCTAATTCTATGTAGAGTCTATTAAGGTTGTGTAACAAAGAATATCACCAGAATTCTATGTAGAGGCTCATTACAACTGTGTAGTAGAGGAGATCACTAGGCTTATTTGTGTATAGGCTCAGAAGCTATGCAATAAAGGAAGTCATCACATTCTAAACCTTAGTTTTTTGTAGATGTTATTTATGGTCATGTAGTAGTAGAGGGATTATAGAAGGTGTGATAAATTAGTTATTCTAAGCATTTTAGGCATATTTGTGGAACCTGAGTAGACTAATAAGACCTATCAGAGTATCTTTAGAACTGATAGGCATTTTGATGGATACCATCTTTTAATGGACCAAAAGCATTCTCAATGAGGAGCTATGATCTAGAGATCATTTTGGAAAATTTCCCAAATTATACAAAGACTTATATCATCACATAAGACTCGTTAAGATATTTCTAATTGTATGTAGAACTCCAAAAATAGAGCTCATTTGCTCCTTGTGTAGTTAGTCCAAGTTTCAATCAAAGTAAGTCAATAAGTAGTCAATGCTGGTCAAAATACAAAAATTTATGATCTTGGAATGTTTATGAACCAGTTTCAGTGTCTATATCTTGTTGATATCTTTTTGACACTTTTTACAGTTTAAAAAATGGAGTCCATATGTGCAAGTTATGACTAGTCAAAGTTATGGTCAAACTTGGTAAATTTGATGATGTGGCCATAAAGTGACATGGAAATAAAGTTACGTGGAAAATGAAAATCCATTTTAATGTGTTTAAAACATAAACCATCATATATTTGGGAATAATTATCACCCCACATTTTTAAATACATGGGATAATATTAAAATTCCATATTAAAATGTAAAGGGATAATATAAATCCCATAAAAAATGGTAAAATAGGATATTATACAATCCCATCAAAAAAGGTGGGGATAATGAATAATACCACTATTTGTGTACCTCCAATAATTATATAAATGGGTGAGGGTTTATTTGGAAATAATTGAAATTGGAATTGGAATTCATTCCAAGGATTCAAAGCTTTCATGGAAGAGCCAAAGAGCCAAGAGCTGAGAGCTGAAGATCTGAGAGCCAAAGAGGTAAAGAGATGAGAGCCAAAGAGTCAAGATCTGAGAGTTATTGTATGAGATGAATCTAGTCATATGCTAAGAGACCTGATTTGAGTCCATTTAAGCTACTTTTTAAAGTCTTAAAGTAAGACTTTTGGCAAAGAACTTCAAGAATACAAGATTGATTTTTGGAACAGGAAGGTGGAAGGTCTGTCCATGAGTTTTGAGACTTTTTGAAGGTCTGTTTCTGATTTTTATGTAGTCTTAAAGGTGTGCTTTTGTAAAGTGGATAATCTATCCAAGATTTTTGAGATTCTTTGAAGGTTTAAAACACATTAATTCATTCCTGTTTTATAAGGGTTTCCTTATACTTATAGACATTTAATAATGAATCGGTTCAACTAATTTATGAATCTAGAGATGTAGGCATTGCCAAAATTTGTAATCAACTCTTGTGCAGTGTGGTTGGTATTATTACATTACATTTCTTTAAGTTGATTATTTTATGTATTAATTTTGTTATATTTAATAAATTTGCTATAAGGCTATAAGGTAAACTTTTTTTGCATGAAAATTAGTGGCAATTTACAAATCAGTATCACACTCAAAATATTCATGAAACACATGTGTATTTATAAAAAAAATGATATGCTATCCACTAGCATAGAACTAACAACATATATTTCATGGAGCTAATAGAACATTCAAATGCTAAAAATATTTTTGGTTTTCTTTAATATTTTTAGTATATTTGTAATATTTGACATGAAAAGACTATCCTATGAACTCATCCAATGGATGTGCATAGGTATATCACATCTCAAAAGTTGTCATATCATAATATGAATATTTTTTGATCTCATCTTCATCACCATGATGTGATTTTTTGGAAAGGTATAAATCCAAAATAAGTTCCTCTTCTTGACTTGTTTGCTTTATAGGATCAATATTAACATCATGTGGCATGTGAACCAATTTTCCTTTATGGGAAAATGAAATACTATTTTTTACTTGGATCTATTTTAGATTCAATTTTATATGACCAAAATCTTCCTAATATAAATGAATGTAATGAAGTATGAAGTGAGACCCATATTTTTGTAAGGATAACTCAAGGCCCAAAAGGAATATAAATAACAAACAAGGCCAACGAATCTTTCCATTTCCCCATATCACATTAATATTTTACATGGTACCAAAGTTGTGATAAATGTATTTCATTACAATAGTTTTTAGATTGCATAGTATTTATGTGGTGATGCCAAAAATAAGTACCACCCATTAATAATGTAATTATTAAATCTAGGTGATGTGGATTTTTTTTGGTTTTTTTTAACTTTAGGAATTTAGATAGGATGTGGGCCTTGGATTGGTCCCATATTGAGTAAAATTTTTAATTCTCCAATATAAAGGTTAGGAACACCACATTTTTTTTCATAATGTTCATTTGCTAATTTATCTCCCTCATTTATGTGAGGGATAAAACTTTGTTATTTAAAATGGGATATGTTAAGATCCATTGGATGAGTAAGTATGAATGAAGAACACATATGCAAATCCAAATATAAATGGGTAAATGACTCATATTTTTATTTAATTCACTTTATTTTAATGGATAAATAAAACATCTACTAAAAATGAATTGCAACTCCATACTCGATTATCTAAATACTATCTCATATGATGGATTTTTTAATCAAATGCTATAATATAGAAGGGATTCATCATCACATTATTTGAAAATTTTAAAATGTTCTAATGTAAGTTTTGACACCTTATGGATATTTAAATACATAAAGAATGCATCTTCTAATTGTGAAAAAGTGGTTAATGAACCCTTTGGTAGTCTATACAACTTGTTATGAGGTACATCAAAAATGATCATATGGAATACCTTTAGTAATAAATTTTCATTTATTTCCCATTGGAAAAAATAATGTACATAATTATCATGTGCTCAAATGGATCTTTATGATGCAAAAATATAGGTAAATCTAGTAATTCAAAACCGTGTAGATATGGATATTCAAGTATGCATTGTGTAAGAGGTTGATTGTTAAATGAGGTAAAATATGAATTAGTATTATATAAATCCAATTACATTTGATGCATATAAAAATGTTATTAAATATTAATAATATTGATAATCATATAAATACCATACTCCATGGGAATGGTGGTGCTTGGCATAGGTGTTATCATTAATTATAATACCCCACATCTCTTGAATCTAGGCATATGAGTATCATTATCATCATGGATAACAGTGCAAGTTTTGAATTATTGAATTTAAGATATTTTTGTAATGGTATTTGATCTCTAAATTATGGTACCCTTGGTATATCATTGAAAGATCTTGGAAAATTTGAAGAACTTAGTTCATCCACCATTGGTAATGATAAAAATTGGAACTTGAGGAAGTTTTTGGTAAAGGGACATATTTTGGTATGGTTTATATTAGTAAGAGTAAAATATTTTAAGAATTATGAGCCTTTGACACTTTATATTGGTAATGTTTCTTTATTCTTGTTGATGTAATGTAACTTGGTAAAAATGCCATGATGTCTTGATTAACCTAGAAAAAAATTTCAATATCAAAGGAAGGTAAAATAGAATCATCACCCTTCATAAGGGGGATATTGTTTGGAAATGTAATAATGGTATGGGTTTGACTCAATTTAATTGAAGGAATATACCACTTATGAATAGTTTAAAAATATTGCATGATATCCTTATGAAGTTGGAAAAAACTATAATAATCAAATGAAGGAATATGTTTACCATGCGAGACCAATTTTGGTGTAGAAGCTAAATGCAAATATTTTTTAATCTTTCATATGATGAAACAACTCATTTATTGAAATGGTAGGAGAATAGACTTGATTCTAGGGGTGGTAACTACCACCATTCAAATATTTGAGATTATAGGCATTAGGACTTTGAAGAATACAAGAGTAATCAATTTTTACCCCTTACTTGATAGAAATTTGGAGAGTTTCATAATCATAGTCGTCAAAGAGATAAATATCATCCATGATGAGAGAGTTAAATAATACAACTATTAGGATAAATCATGTGAAAAAAATCTAAAATATAATGCTTATGTAGTAATTATGCTCAAAGGTTAGGTTCACTAAATGTTTAACCCTAAAATCTTGATTAAGGAATCTAGGGTTACAATGATAGAGATAGCCTAGGGCACAAAGGTTATAAACTATCTCTATAGAAGGCCAATTAATTACAAGCCTAGATAAATAATATTCTAAATTTAAATATTAAGATATGATAAAAAAATAGTAGGTAAAACCAATGAATGATATTTAAATAAATGGAAAATAATGGTACAACTTACAAAATATAGATGATAGAGTGTTCCTTCAGTACTTTAGACTTGTAGATGTGATGTCCTTATTACTGATATAGAAATAAGAGAAAATAGGGAATCTTGGATCACGTGAATTCTATGTTGATTGTTTTTGGTACTTTAACTTGTGATAAGTAGGAATTTTCTAGGTGAGAAATGAATGATAATGGATCATGTATTTATACTAATCCTTTAAATAAATATATTACAATAAATCACTTAGGTTGACCATAGGGATATGTTACAATTATAAATTTTATGAATTTAAGGTACTATTGGGAATTTTTAGCCCACATACCAATCTTGTGCCTAGATGGATTAGGTTGGTAATAGATGAGAAGAGGAATGAATGTTCTGGAAGGAATGAGTGGACCAAAGAGATCATGTATCTTGTAAAGCTTTTAAAACACTTTAAGTTCACTTAAAGTGTATTTTATCCAAATTAAGTAAAATAGGTATCCATGGTGGTCATAATGTTTAGGAGCATGAAGCATGTTTTACACAAGCCCCAAGAGCTCATTCGATCCTTTAAAATTCATGGAAAAGGTCAAGCATAAACCTAAGTGAGCTAGACCATCACCAAGATGTCACATGGGGATAAATAGACCAGTTCACTTATTTATTTTAAAAGTACACATAGGAAGCATTTCCAATAAATATATTATAGTGCCATGTATTTATTCATGCCAGGAACATGTTCTAAAAATTTCAAGTCTGCATGAGATTTTTGGCTCAATTTATGAAGCCTCAAAGTTAAACCAATAAAGTAAGATGTTCATGTAAACATCAAAATAAAGCTTGAGTAAAACCACCATTTGAGATTAAATTTGATGGTTACATGAATGTCAATGATGGTTGTGCTAACATCATTTGATGATAGATCAAACATTAAATTTAAGCTCATGAAGTAGCCATTAGATTTTAAATAATGGGTCCTATTAGATCTAATGGTCCATGTTACATCGTACATCTTGATCCAATGGTGTGAAATGAGTCAAAAGGTCAAGGAGCTCAATAGGCCACCACATGGCACAAGCACTAAAGTTGATAGGATGACAAAAATATCTTGAAATCAATACACAATTGACATGTGGTATAAGCACATGAGGCTATATAATGGTACTGAATCCTGAGTGCCATCATGATATTAACACATGGCACCAAATTGGATAGAGTTGACAAGTCAAGGGAAATATTGATGGCTCTCACTTAATCATATAGATCAAAATTGATGGGGCAAGTAGATGTTAATATGTCAATAGTTTAAGTCATGATCGACAACTAATTAAAATAAAGGTGAATCAAAAACTTTTGATAGAAGTTGAGGAACCATTTTTGACCAAGGAAAATAGGTTGTGTAAGATCATCCTATTGTAATTGAAGCTTGATCTAATGCCATTAAAAGGACACACTAGTGCAAACAAGGTGATAAATAATATAAAGGGATGCCATTAAGGTTAGATATATACATCTAGTTTGAAGGTTTGTAGCATATAGGGTCCATTCTGTGACTGTGTCTACCATTATTTAAAGGAGACCTATACATAATGAGCCCTCAATTTCTATAGATTTTAAAAGTCAAAATTAAGTCTTTTGGACCTAATGGAGATCAAAATGGCTATGCATTCTATAAGTCTACATTGATATATGTGACTACAACATAACCAATATAATAGATTGGTTTTTCATATATAAAAAGGATCTAGTCTAGATTTTATCGAAGGTAGTTATCTATGATTATTGAAGAAGCTCCTTATCCTTTAGCATGGCCATATTTTCAACAAACAACCACATAGAATGCATAAATCCATGTTTATATCAGACCCATGAGCATGAAGTTTTGTCCTCAAGTGAGAGATGATGTGAAGGATCAAAGAAAATGTCTATTATTGGTAACTATAGCTAGGGGAATTCAATGTATTCGTGAGGCCTTATGGGGATTTTCAACTTGGTAAGCCATGTGCAATGTCCTAATTGATCAAAAAGGTGGTAAGGATTTCATTGGCTAAGGAGGGTAGTAGCTCAAGTTTAATTAATAGCTTAGGATGGTATGTTCCCTCTCTGATGGTATGCTCCCACTTTCTTTATCCATCTCCCTTCTCCTATATATCTTAGTCTCAATCCCATTTAAGGGGTTCATAACTCTTAGAATTCATCATTATTTTATAGGACAAGGATATTCATTGAGACTCTTTCATAATTGTGCTCATTTGATATGGTTAGACCCTATTAAAATATTGTAAGAACCACCTTTTGAAGTAATAGGATCAACTATTTGCCTATATCTTATCTTTAATTAGTTCTTAGTATTCTTATGTATGGTAAATTTGTGAAGGATATTGTCCCCAATTTATTGTCCTTCTATTTGCATCTCTAAAGGTGTTTTAAAGAAAACATCTAGATTAATGTTCTACTTGGAACCTCTTCTATGAAACATTTATGCAACTAGTGAGATTGTGAGATTGAGTAATCCATATTTTTCTTTTACTGATCTAATGTATGTTCATGCTTATATAAGTGTCCATTTAACTTTGGTGCATCACCCTTTTTACTTATTAGGATCCCTTATCCTCTTTATGACCCTTTTCCATGTGAATCATTAGTTTATCATTAGTCTAGGTTAGTATCAAGAGGAAGCTGACCTTCTCTAGAGGTCCAACCCCATCATAGGTGATCCATAGCCCAGGGTTTCTCCCATTGTGCAACTCAATTAGAGAGAGCCTAAAAATCTCTCTCCAAGGGTGAAAATTGATCCTACAATAGTTTATATCCCTCCTATTGGGAACATATTCCAAAATGAATATTGATCAATTTTGATTCTAGTTTGATCAAATTTATAGTGGCTAATCTTCAAAGCAACAACATTTGGTGACTCCAAAAGGAAAAATCAACACTCTATTAAGATGAATAGCTATCTCTCATGCCAAAGGTGATAAAAAGGTCAGATTCAAGAGGTATTCCCTTTGAGTTTTTTTAACTAACTTTAAATTTAGAAAAAATATTAAGGTTTTACAATACACATCTATATCAAGTAACCTTTTCTTCTAAGTCATTTTTAAAACCTACCCCTATAAGAGGATCTTTATTAAATCCTTTTTTTATCCATAGTATCCCCTAGAGATTTTGTGGATTTTAATGAACAAATTCCTCTGGCCCTTGCCCAATATGATCCTATCCTAGTTACAACCCTTAAAATTGTTCCTTATTATGCTGGTGACCAAGCTACAACACCTTAAAAGCACCTCATGGACGTAGCCAATTTTTTCAATATCCATAATTTCATTAGGGAAAATATAGCTATTAGGTTATTATCTACTTATTTTAAAGTAAATACCCTAGATTGGTATAAAGGTCTTATTGCTAATTCCATTCAAATATGGGATTAATTATGATAAGCCTTGTGTGAAAACTTTGAGGACAAAATTGATAATTTTCACTTGCAAAACAAATAACTACCATTAAGAGAGCTCCTCATGAAGTCATGAAAGACTTCAAAAAAAGGTTAAAAAAACTTGGGATAGAATCCCAATATCAGTTAGACCAACCCCTAACTTTGTATTTCTATATTATTTGAAATCTTTAAATAGTGAGATAGCTATGATGATCCGATCTATGGGTGGAATATACTTCTAAATGTGTATGAGGTGGATATCAAAGTAAAAAATAGTTTGGTTCAAGTAGACAAGATTAAACCTAGACCACTAATGCCCTTATTTATTGAAATTAGACCACCTCCTATTGCGATCCCTTCACTTGATGTTATTCCTCCTAAACCAATAATTGGTACAATACCTACACCAAAACAAGAGAAAGCTTTCATTAGTAGATCTAGTGATTCCCAAAATAAAAAGAACTTCAAAGATCTCAAGATCTTATTTTAATCTTTGGGAAATAAGCTAGTAGATGTTAATAGGTATAAATATTTCACTAGGCCTTATCAAGGTTCATATCAACCTCAGTAGCAAGCTTTTCAAGAAAATAGGCCACCATATTAATAGATCTACCAAGGTTAGGGCCAATGTCAAAACCAAGGACAAGGGCAAAATGGATATAATAGGTAGAATAAATATAATACCAATGTTACAATTACTTCCAACACCTTGGTACCAATTCAAAAGAATGTGTCTCAAGAAGTAGAAGGTATCATCCCTTAGAATTAGTCTTTTGATCAACATATTATCCCAAATATTGAACTCAACTAAACCTTCAATGCTAAATGGTAGAAAGGTGCTAATTTTAGGTACAACCAAGATCTCATGGCCCACAATGTAGAGTTACCTATGATGGTGAAGACAAAATATCCTCCATAAGGTCAAGGGTCTAATCAGGGACCAAACTAGCTAGATGCCACCATGGCCAATTATGAGCAGGAAGAGTGTTATCCATCCAACTAGTAGGATAGTTCTAGCCAAGCCTACATACTAGTGGAATCAAATACAAGATTTAAAATAAGGAACATGGATGGTAATTGAGAAGTATTAAAATATATTATTAACATTAATCCTTCACTAATAAAGCCAAATGAACCTATTGTCACTCCAAAGGTTTCAGTACATCCAAAGAATTAGAATCAAGGGAATCTTTTTGTGCCACAAGGCTCACAAGTTCAAAAAACAAAATTGGTGGTTATCAAAGCACAAGTAAAGGTTAGTGGTTCACCCATCAACATTGTTGAGAAAATTAAAAGGTCCAATGTGAATGTGTCAATATGGGATGTGTTCTTCATGCCTAGTCAGGTAGACATCCTTTAAGAAGGATTATCAAAGATCAATGTTTTAGACAAGTCACCAAGAAATGAAAATGTGGTCCTTACTAATGCATCCAAATGAAAAAATGAATGGAAATTAGTTAAATTATTTAAGCCTCCTCTTAGTAAATTGGAAACTTTCTAGTGCATAATTTCTTATTGGATAGTGGTTCTAGTACCTTGATAATGCCAAAGTCCATTGTTGATCAGCTTGGTCTAAAATATTAAACCCAATCCAAAGGAGTGTTACAACTTGAAGTTTCTTTTACAAATCCATATGGCATAATAAGAGACCTTAATATGAACTTGCACACTTGTCCTAGTGTCTCATTGCATCAAAATGTATTGATCTTGGATGTACCTCCTCATTTTGCACTATGCCTATCTAGGGAGTTCACTACAAAATTGGAGGCTACCTTACAATAGATTGATCATACATGGCATTCAAAATAATGTATGGGGCCAAAGTGTCAATAAAATATAAGCCCATTCTACAATTGCACATAAATCCCTATGGACTAGATAATTTCAACATCAATTGCACCATAATTGATGAGGATGAATTTGCAATAGGGTAAGAGCTAAACACACATCCAAAAGAGGTACTAGACATATTCCTAGATAAACTATGGAATGAAAGATAATTGGTATATCCCTTAGAGGTTGTTGAAGAAAGGGACTTTTATGTCTATTGTTTGCATGAATAAATCTAGCCCATGCCATCTCTCACGAAGACTCAAGAAGACCCTAGTGGTATATGGAAGTTGTTCTTTGATGGCTCAAGGAGCAAGTATGGATTAGGTGTAGGAGTTATGATAATATCCTCTTCAAATGATAAGTACTTATATTAATATAGGTTCTAATTCAGCTACTCCTACAATGTAGGGGAATATGAAAGTCTCATCCATGGCCTTCAATGGGTTATTAAGAGAGGGAATAAGAAATTACAAGTCTATGGGGATGGTGAATTAGTTGTGCACCAAGTCAAAAACTAGAATGTCATTAATAATCCCTTAATTAAGTCCTATAAACATAGAGTATAGGACTTAATTGAGGACTTTAAGGACTTCAACATCCAATCAGTGCCAAGAGGCTAAAAATACTAATAGACTAGTGACTGTGGGGGCTCATTTTGACATCCCTAAAATTTTGAAAAAGACCAAGGTACAACCATATGTCAAAGTGATAATAAGACTATCAATGCTAGATAATGAAGCTCGTTATTAGGGATTTAAAAATGACAAACATATTGCATGTTTCTTGTAGCAAGAATTAGATTTCTCCTCCATTAACTAAGGAAAATTATAGCATCAATATGAGGAGAAGATTGTTTAATTAAGGTCTAATAAGCTTCATAAAGGGCTAGTCACCCTAGAAGGTATCTTCATGAAGGGAACCATATAAGGAAGGATAAAGCAATGAGGTAGCTTGTAAATATAATCAGTAAAATTGAAAGGCAGGCTTTTATAGAGTTTTGTAAGGAATATGAAAACATATTTACTTGAAAATATAATGACCTAAGGAGCTTTTATCCTAAATTGGCCCAACATACTATAGATCTAGAGGCTAATGCCAAGCCTATCAGGCAGAAGTAGAGACCTATAAACCCCAATATTGAATATCTCATGAGAAATGAATTGGCCAAGCTTATTGACTCTAGGATCATCTTCCCAATTAATCACTCCTCATAGCTAGCTAATCTAGTACACGTCAAGAAGAAGAATGGGGAGATCAGACTATTTTTGGACTTCAAATATCTTAATAGAGTCTATTTGAAAGATCACTACCCTCTACCATCCATGGAGAAACTTACTTAAGTAGTTGTTTGTTCATAATGCTTCTCTCTCTTAGATAAATATTCATGTTACAACTAGGTACTAGTGAGAGAGGAAGACCAATACAAGACTACCATCACCACCAAGTGGGGCACATTTGCTTATCATAAGATGACTTTTGGATTATCTAATGTTGGGGAAACCTTTCAAAGAGAAATGGACATGTCCTTACAAGGATTGATAAATCAAACGGTACTATTCTACTTGGATGACATCACAATCATTTCCAAAAAATATAGTGAGCACATGGACCATCTTAATGTGATATTCTAGAGATGCAGAGAAAATGGGATCTCTTTAAATCCTAATGAATATGTGTTATCTATGCATAAAGGTAAGATATTGGGTCACATTGTTTCAAAATAAGGATTATCCATTGACCCTAATAAATTAAGTGTTATCTTAGCCTTATCTTTGCCAAAGCACAAGAAAGGGATCCAAAGCTTCCTTGAGAAGATTAACTTTATGAGAAGTTTCATACTTGGTTTTGAAAACTTGGTCAAACCTATCACCATCATGCTAAAAAAAAACTAGGTTTTTTATTATCTAATGAAGGCAAGGCATCTTTTGAGGCCTTCAAATAGTCCATTTACCAATCCCCCTCACTCATAAATTATTATTTATCTAAGGACTTAATATTCTACACCTTTTCTAATGTTGATAACATATCAGCTATGTTGATTTAGAAGAATGGGAAAGGAATAGATTAGCTAATTGACTTTTTAGTCAAGGAATGGAAGGATATGAGGTGAGGTACACTTTCATTGAGAATAAAGTTATTTTAGCCTTGAGAATCCTCAAGAATTCTAGGTCCATTCTCTCTAATAGTATTATCAATCTTATGGTGACTCATCTTGGAGTTAGGAACTTCCTTCTTAACAAGAATCTAAATGAGAAGAGAGTAGGATAGATAAAAAAGGTCATGGAATATGATGTAGAGATCAAGGTCACCAAGCTAGTCAAAAGTAAGGGCTTGTATGAGAACATGGTAAATGGATCTAGGAAGACAAGGAAGCTATTTTGGTGACCCAAGACAAGTCAAAAATAGGTGCACCTCCACTTCAAAAGAGCTAGCTTCAAGACATGACTCACTTCTTGACAATAGGAGAATGCCCCCAAGGTTTTAAAAAAGATAAAATAAGGTGTATTAGGATTTAATATATATCTTATGCATTAGTTGATGGTGTCATTTTAAAAAAGGACCTCAATGGGGTACTCCTTAGGTGCATAAATGATGACCAAGTGACCAAGCTCTTAGAGTAGCTCTATGATGGACCCATAAGAGGTCATTTTACACCTATACCCACCATAAAAAAGGTAATAAGGTATAGTTAATATTGGCCCAAAATTTTCAAGGATGCTCATAGATGGGTTAGAAAATTCCAAAAGTATGCCTTCTTTTCAGGAAAGCATAAACTAACATCCCTTTCACTCAATCCTTTTTAGGTGGACCAACCCTTCATGCAATGGGGGTTAGAGTTCATAGGGATGATAAATATACAATAAAGTGTAGGGAATAAATGGGTGCTTACTATAACTAACAACTTTACCATGTGGGTTAAATACATTACTTTAAATGAGGGTAATGAAGGTGTAGTTTTAGACTTTTATGATAGCTTTGTGACTAGATTTGGTGTCCCAGCCATCGTAATTTTAGATAGTGAATTAACATTCCTTGGTATGAATATGAGTGAGTGGGATCTAAAAATATTCATCTACCTTAGAACATATTTCAAATACTATCCTTAAATAAATGGATTGGTAGAGTTTACAAATAAAAATTTCTTAAGGATTATTAGGAGGACCATGGAAGAGAATCGGAGAACATGTCACACCAAGCTAAAGACAACCTTATGGGCTAATAGAGTGACTCATAAATATACCATTGGTGATTCTCCATATGTTATTATGTATACAAGGGAAGCCAAATTATCTATCTCCCTTGGGATTCCTATATTAGAGTTAGCCCATCAGCTTGAGTTGATGGAGGACACACCCATGAATGTGAGGATGATAGAGCTTATAGAGCTGTAAGAAACCAATGACCTTGCTATGAAAAATTTGGAATCACATCAAGCTCAATTTAAAAAGGCTTTTGATAAGGGATATATAGTAATGAGATTCAATGAAAGGGACCTAGTGCTCAAATCAGACTCAAATAAGGCTAAACCAGGCAACCATAATAAGTTTGACAGCTTGTGGAGTGGTCTATATTTGATCTATGGATGTAAGGAACATAATGATTTTAATCTTACCTAATTGGATGGTGAGGTATTACCCATCCCAATAAATGGAATTCATTTTAATCCTTGCTATTAGAATCATTGCTTCTATAGTAACATATTTTACATATTAGAGTAACTTTTATGCATTCCTCCATGTGTCTTGTGCACATTTCTTTTCTATTGTGTGTTTATTTTTTAATAAGTGCCTTGGGCACTTTATTGTTCTATTTATTTTGATCTTGTTACTTCAATAAAGGTTATATATAGGGATATCCTTATGTTAGATTCATGATTAGTTGAGAGAAGACTTGGGACTCCATACACCTAATGGACTAGTCAAGGCAAAATAGACTAGGTTCTCAAGCATAACAGGCATACTTCCCTATGATTCACCAAAGATGTTGGCTATTTTTGGCCCACATACCAATATTTTGCCTAGATTCATGAGTATAATAATAGATTTTATGGATGGAATGAGTGGAAAAAATATATCATGTAGCTTGCAAAGCTTTTGAAACACTTTAAGTTCACATAAATTATAGTTTGTATAGGTCTCCATGGTGGTCATAACATTTAGGAATATGAATTAGGTTTTTCACAAGTCCCAATAGCTCATTTTATCTTCATAAATTTATGCAAAAGGCCAATCATAAGCCTAAATGAGCTAGACTGTCACTAGGATGTCGCATAAGAACAAATGAACTAGTTCACTTATGTATTTTATAAGTCTAATCAGAAAGCATCACCATCCAAGATATTCTAGCACCATTTATTTCTTCATTATCGGAACATGATATGAAAATTTTAAGTATATGTGAGATTTTTGGCTCAAGTTATGAAGATTCAAAGTTGAACCAATAGATTAAGACATTTGCACAAATGTCAAAATAAATCTTGAGAAAAACTAACTCTTTTAAACTTAAATTTGATGGTTTCACAAATGTCAATGATGCTCACATGAATGTCACTTTATAGGAGCATGGATGTCAAATTTAAGCTCATGAATTAGTTATTATATTTAAAATAATGGGTTATAACAGATCTGATGGTCCATATTGCATCATACATCTTGATTTGACAGTGCAAGATGAATCAAAAGGTTGATGAGCTTGAGAGGCCACCACATAACACAAGAACTAAAGATGATAGGTTGATAATATGATCTTAAAACCAAATCATGTGAGGTTACAAACTGATAGTGAATCTTGAGTGATAATGTGTGATTGACACATGGCACTAGCTTGGATAGAGTTGACAAGTCAAGGGTAAGATCGATGGATCTCACTCAATCATTTAAATAAAAAATAATGGTGTGATCAAAGGTCAATATGTCAAAATTCTGAGTTATGATCGATAACCAATTAAAATAAAGGTGAGCCCAAGACTTTTGATGGAATTTGAGGAACCATTTTTTACCAAGGAAAATAGGTCTTACAAGATCATCCTATCACCATTGAAGCTTAATCCAATGCCATTAAAGGGACACACTAATATAGCTAAGGAGATAAACAATATAAAGGGATGCCATTAAGGTTAGATATAGACTTTTGGCATTAAGGTTTGTAACATACAAGGTTCATTCTATGATTGTGTCTACCATTCTTTAAAAGAGACCTATACATAATTATCCCTTAGATTCTATAGACATTAAAAGTCAAAAATAGGTCTTTTGGACCTAATGGAGATAAAAAGGGCTACATAGTCTATAAGTCTGCATCAATATATGTGATTATAGTAAAACCAATAAAGAAGTTTGATTTTTCATCTATAGAAAGGATCTTATCTATATTTGATCAAAGGTAGTTGTCTATGATTATTGAAAAATCTCTTTGTCATTTAGCATGTCCATATTTTTGTTAAATAGTTGCATAGAATGCATAAAACCATGTTTCTATCAAACCCATGAACATGAAGTTTTGTTCTCAAGTAAGAGATAGAGTGAAGGATAAAAGAAAATATCTAGTGTTGTGAAATGTAGCTAGGGTAATTCAATGCATTCTTAAGGCCTTATGGGGATTTTAAACTTAGTAAGCCATGTATAGTGTCCTAATTGATCAAAAAGGTGGAAAGTCTTTCATTGGCTAAGGAAGGTGCCATCTTAAGTTCAATTAATGACCTAGGATGGTGTGTTCCCTCTTTGATGGCATGCTCCCACTTTATTTCTCCCTCTCCCTTCTCCTATATATCTTATTCTCATTCCCATTAAACAAGTTTGGAACTATTATAATTTATCATTCTTTTCTAGGACAAGGATTCTTGTATGAAATCAAAAATGCATCATGTCCATAAATCAATCCTAGATCAGATGGGATAGAGCACACCTATACTTATAATTGGGGGGTATATAATTATTAAGTGGGAGCATGACCAATGTGAGGATCTATTAGACCCAACTATAGGATCACTTATAACAACACACCATGCGAGATAGGGTTACAAGGCATATAGTCTAACACAATCACATAACAACCATAAAATATTCATATGATTTAATACTTAATTAATATAATAACAAGAAAAGTAAATATAATCTAGTTCACACACAATTTTGTGGCACAAAGTGGGGGTTAGAAACAAAACAAATAAATAACTAAACTAAACATGTATAGAAGACATATACTCATGTTAATGTATACCAAATCCTAATACATGGAAGAGAAGAATAATATTCTCTATCTATCTACTCTTACAAAGGAGGAATAACATTAGGAATACTTAACTTTGAAAATGAACCCACTGAGCCTCAATATCCCCCTTGGCCAAGGTGTTTTATAAGATATTATTATAGTATGTAGGGATAACTAAGATAAATTAGCTCTAGGTTACACAACCTATCCAAGCATCTAAAATACTTATCCACAAGATGAGATTGGAGATCCAAAGAAAGTATTAAACCCTAAATTTTTATTCCCCAAGTTGAATGGTAAATATGAATATGTTTGTTCACACTTATTCACTTAATTTGTTACTCTTATTAAATTGGTAAAGAATGTCCTTGTATATATAGTGGTAACTTACCCTAAAAAAATTCAGGATTGTTAGCTATTTTAGGTTGACATGGTCAACCTAGCACATTTTCAAGGTTAACTCTCTAGGTCTATGCTAGGTTAGACGTAAGATCAACAAACCAAAAGAGTTAAAATGTCCCTAAACTATACTAGGTTGACCTAGTCGACCTAGCACACATGATAAGTCAAAAGGGTGTTAAGGCAAGAAATGAAGGATAAATTGTTATAAATGACTAGAATAGATATAACTAAGAATAATAATATTGGTTTCAATGATTTCAAGAGGATAGAGTGTAGATGGCAAGAGGAAAATAGAAAAACAATCTTACGAAGCACTAATAGTCTACCCACCCCTTTCTTGATGCACCTTTTAAGGCGTGCACTAAGAGAAATTAAGACTCGACAGGTTCCTTTAAGATACAAAGTGTTATTAATCAATAAAAGTTAAAAAATAGTATGTGTATACATATTCCCTATCCAAAAATCATTACGTGTCATGTAAGCACAACATGAGATGGTGCTTTAGAGATAGAACATAGTAACACATAATGTTGATGCTAATTATGGTATATTAAGTAGAAAATAAGATAAATGAAAGAAATATATTTAAAAACACATAACTTTAACTTACCTTAGTACCATAGATAAAGAAGTAGATTGTAAAAAAATGAAGGTGTCCAATATATAGTACATTAGGCAAACCTATAGAATTTAGTGCAAAAAATAGCAAAAAATTAAAAATAATTAAATATAGACATATGGTAGTGGAAAATAATCTCTATGCCATCACTATTCTAATGCATTTTATGGTTTGATAAATGGATTAGAATAAACAAAGATAGAGGCAAAACAAGGAATCTGCCTGAAAATAAATGAAAGAATTTGAATTTTGAAGTGTTTTTAAATAGGGTAAAAGACAATTGATTTGGCATTTTGAATTGTGAAAGAGAGAAAAGAGATATATTTGACCAAACAAGGCTAGGATGGTAAGGGAATGACATGCTAGACAAGGAGGACACCCAGAGGTGGCAACAAGTGAACTACAGGTATGAAACTATATATCTCAAACCAAATTTTAAAATTTATATTAAGTGAATTTTTGATAAAATTTGTTTTTAAGCATTTATATATGTCAAAATGGAACAAACTTAGATTTTAAGATTAAAAAATAGGAAGATAGAAAATGGGTTTGAAGGGTTTAGGAAGAAAGTGATAAAAATGCATATTTTGGGTATAATGTACTGGGCTAACACACTGAATGTACTAGGTCAACCAAGTTGACCTAGTAGTTTGAAATAAGGTAAAATCCATATGGTTGACCTAGTAAGTATGGTAACACCTAGTGTAATTTGTAGGCTACAAATCTAGAATGGATTGAGAAATTAGTCTATAAGGGCCATAATGAAAACTTAGAATGAGGGAGGGAAAAATAAGAGGGTTGACTTGGAATTTGAAGTCAACTATGACAAAAATAGGGAAGTTTTGGTTAAACTAGTGTTGACTAGAGAACTAAAATAAGCATAGGAAAGCATGTATAAAGTTGAAAGAGGGTTAAAATGGCCCAAAATGACCAAAGGATTGTAAGGGGTACCAATGAAGCTAGAAATAGGATAAAATTAATAATGTAAAAGAAATTAATCTTGTTTTTAATTAGAATTGTGAAAAAGATGTGTAAAGAATGTATTGTGATTATAAATGACATGGAGGAACTAACACATCCTTTGTTGTTTCTTTATTATAGAGACAGTTGATATTTTTGAGGTTGGTGGACATTTCTTGGTTATAGGATTTTTTTGAGAGATTGATAGGTGGAGATCGAGCTAAAATGGTAGCCATAGGTTTAGGAGTTATATCAGAGATGTGAAAGATATCCCTTAGTGTTGACCTATAATTCATGTTCTTGGGATGTTGGTAATAGTTGACTAACACCTTTAGATGGGAGGTGGGTATCACATTAGAAGATGTACATGCTATCTTTGGGATACCCATAGTAGGAATATCGATGACCACAACGATACTAGATAACTTAGAGGAGAGGAGAGCATTATCCATGTGGGCTATAGGATCAAAGATGATATTGAGAGGATGGATAGTTAATATAGATGACGTGTATATATCATAGATTTTGGACCTTAAGAAGGTAGTGATAGGACTTATGATACAATGGGTGCTCTGTCATAAGTTGGATGGCAAGGTACCACTATTTGTGGTAGCCTTGAGTAGGATGATGTTGTAGGAGGGAGTATTATATGATCTAGGCTATGTAATCTAGGTCCAACTCATACATGATTTGTTTGAGATGCTGGTCAGAGGGAAAAATAATATGGGATTGATCATATTATTGAAAGCATGGATATATGAGAGATTCCCTATATATTGACCAACTGGGTTACCTCATGTAGTTGTTGATGGTTGCTTAGAGTATGTAGATGGTATGAAGATTATGTAGCATGGGTTGTGACTCACATGTTAATGCTACAGTTGATGGGATGTGTAGACATCATGTGGTAGCCGTATGGGTGCTTATCAACTACATGGGCAAGCTAACACATATTTTCACCAACACTAGAGAAGAAAGAGATGATTGGTCACTATATGTGGTGGAGAAATCTACATATGATGGCATGAGTGCCAAGTCAGATGGGTCTACCTCATTTGGTGACATTGATATTGATGCTTAACTAGTGGGCTTTGCATGTGAGCAAGCCATACGGGAAGAAGGGACTTATACCACTGATAGTGAGGTTGACACTGAGGTCATATTGGGAGTAACCATAGACTATTTAGGCATGATAAGTGGTAGAAGAGGAGGCATAAGAGGTGGTGATATCAAATGTACCACTACCAACACTATAGTGAGATAATTAATGACCATCAAAGACATGATAATAATAAAGATAAGAAAGAGTGGAGGCTATAGACATCCCAGATGATCCCATAAAGGAACTAGAAGAGATGTCAGAGAGACCACTTAGATAGAGGCTGATATGGACATGAGCCATAATAGCCAAGTTTTAGCTGAGGAGACAACTTATCGAGGAGGTACTGGGAGGCCACATAGATGGGGAGACTATGCTAGGTGATCATGTGGATGATGATATCAAAGGATTTGAGACACAGATATGTATGAATATGGTTGATTTATTTCTTAAGTTTTTATTTGGGTGTAGAGAGATATAGATAGATATTATGAGATATGATGGTGATCTAATATCCATATAGTGTGTTTTTGTAGGCATACCTAAGGATGAGGAGGAGAGATGGGTGTCCTTAGTGATGGGATCACTTCATGACATCCTAGATGATAATATATATCCATACAACCCAATGACACTAGAGGATTCAAGTGTACTATCTACCCTAGCTCAGGCAAGCTAGTTTAGATTAGTTAGTGAGCTAGTGAGGTATATGCAGGTGTAGAAAGAGAGGGTAAAACCACTAATAGAGATGGGTGTAGGTGAGAGATAGGCTTAGTAGGCCTTGTAAAATGAGATATTTATACATTTAATGATAGTGTCATAGATGATGTAGGCATATATAGTGATGCAAAATCAACTGACTCAAGCACATATGATAACCCAAGTTGAGTTGGTGTAAGCATAGGTGAAGATAACATGCCTATAGGGATTAGTAGAGGGATTGAAATCTTAGACTAACTAATTATAGTGTACCATTTAGAAGATTTAAACTAAGGCCTCAATAGGTAGTGTGGCTAGGACATGAGATAGACATGATGGATCTCAACCTTAGTGCTGAGGCTTTGTATATGGTTGTATATGTTGTATCAAACTCATGGTATATATATGATGTATCATTTTGGAATTTTGGTGTTGGTTGTGTATGTTGTCTTGATTATGTTTGTGTTTTGTCATTATGGTTGAGGTTATGGATGCATTGGATATATTTATTTTTAGCACAAGTATTTAGCTTTGTTGTATATGCTATAGGAAATATATGTGGTGTAGTTTCTTTTCTATAATTATGGAGTACACATGCATGGTTAAAAATAAACATGTTAAAAATCACTTATAAAGATATAATCAATCAAATAACTGTACTACATACTAGTTCAAATTGGGAAATGTGTAAATAACAAAAAAATGACTAAGTATAAAGATCCAAGAAAATGGAAAACAACATGGTAAAAGGGGATTTGGTTTTTAACCCATGTAAAAGATATTCACACCAAACTAAAAAAAATTAAAATCATACTAAGTATCATGTTGGGAAGTATGACAAATAATGTCATAAAATGGAAGGTATATAAAAGGGCACAAATGGTAATAAAAACAATTCAAAATTAAGTCAATCAATTATACTATATCATGATGAGAATTATTAAAAATATATATATATATATATATATATATATATATATATATATATATATATTCAAATCATTGGTCTTAAATTATTCATACTAATTCAAGCTAGGAAGTATGAGAAATTCAAGAAATGGTTGTAATCTTACATGCACTCAAAAAAAAAGAAAAGAAAAGGCAAAATAAAAATTAAGAAAGAATAAAACATACTAATTTAAGATGGTAAGTATGTCATTGATGTGTAACCTCATAATCATTAAAATCTTATCTAATATTTGACACATGTAATTTGGATGATGACTTGTTTATTGGAAAAAATTTATGAGGAGGGTCGGGTCCTATCCATGGTCTTACACTACAACTCAAAAAATAAAACCCAAGGGGTACCAAATCAAGATTGGTAAGCAAAATGATAAGTAATGGTAAATCAAGGATGTGGGTAATAGGATGGAAAATATTGTAATTTATGAGGGATGTCGGGTCCTATCCATGGTCTTACAAAGCAACTCATAAATAAAATCCCATGGGGACTGATCAGTAAGCAAAAGAATATTTCCCAAGAGGAAATATGAAGGAAAAGGATTGAAAAAGGGAGTGTAAAAATCAAGACTTAGGTGTCTTATGAGAAGAACTTAGGAGGAAAGAGGCATACTAAGGACATGAGAAGACACTAAGGGACTAGTGGTTGTCTATGTACAAAGGAAACTGACTTTCTATAAACACAAATCTTTGTAGGCAAATAGGTGTGCTAATAAGATAAACTAATTATGGTAGATTGGTGTAAGGAAAAATAAAATGGACCTACCTTCCCACAATGTGTTCCCCACTCCTCAAGACCCCTTACAAAGCCATTATTCTACTATGAAGATTGGCTACATATGTGAGAAACTAGGTAGCACTAAGAGATTTTTTTTATTCTTATCTTCTAATCTACTAGCCTACTACACCCTAAAGGACCTCCAATCTACCATGAGGCCAACTATGGAATGTGAGATTTAACTAGAATAAGGAGATGTGCTTTGAATCACATCATTTAGTGTGATTAGACTTTTAAGAATATTTGATAGTATTGCCTTTTGTTTAATTGATTTGGACTTTATCTTTCTTTTGAAGGATTTTTAAGATTCCTCCTCCATACATATTTAGAATGACCAATAATAAGAGAGATAGTTATACACATGAATGAACTATAGGCTAAGGCTAAAGGAAGCTAAGTAACCCAAAAAAAAAGACTAACTAGAAGACTTAGGCTTGATAATGAACTGAGCATGTGATCTGAAGTCTCAAATATGTATATGCTTAGTTTGTAGAAAAGTGAAGAAGGGAAAAAGGATATCCAAAGGAGGACCAGTGAAAGGAAACAATAATGATAAATATTAATTAATAACTGATCACATGGTAATATGAGATAGTAAACAAAGGGAAGAGGGTAGATATAACCAAGTCACCATGAAAACTATCTATGAAAAATAAGGATAAAAAAGAAAACAACTTTGAAGACACAAGGGAAGATTTTTGAGATAAACTCTAAAGGGAAATAAATCAATGATAAGGGAAAAAGATAGCAATGATAAGGAAAATACAAGTATATGAAAATTTTAAAATGATAACATATGTTAACCATAGTAAAATAAAAAGTATAAACATGATATAAGATAAGAAAGAATTTGACATAGTTTCAAATTATATAATCAAGATAGAAATAAAATTGGAACACACATTCAATCCAAATATAAATGAGGAAGCACCATGCATATGTTCCTAAATACTATTAAATCTATCCAAACACATTATATAATACATCAGATAAGTCTCTATGAATCTGAATGCATACTACTGCTAAGTTCTCATTAATCTTTAATGGATACTAAGAAAATAATTTTCTTATGATCTCCTCAAATAAAAAAATAGGAATGCTCAAAGGATCATGCTGAGGAGAAAAGTTAAGTAAAAATTATTTAAGAGAATGCATGACAATAGGATGTATGGGAGAAAAAGGAATCTTAGGTGGAGAAATATTCATAATTAAGGGAGGGTCCACAAGTGGAGGAGTAAAAGATGGTGAAGGGATGATAGGAGGAGATGGAATAACTAGAAGTGGAGCCATACAAAAATGAGGAGGAAATTTCTTATGAAAATGACCTATGGTAGGAAGGGTATAAGGTCTATGGATAGCTACAATATTATCTTTGAGATGTTGTTGGAGAATGCGGAAATGATCAATGTGATGCATGCCACATAGGTGCCATAGATAATAAACTCACCATACTTGGGTGAATATTTAAGTACCTTTAGGGGTGGTATGGCTTTGTCTGATGATGGGGAGGAAGGATGAAAGTAATCAAGATATTGTCATAACTTATGACAATGGGTGCAAGAGTGATTATTTATCCCATGGAAGCAACATATATGATTGTGAGTTATTTTAGGATCACTCATGGAAAGAGGTGAAATAAGAATGGAAGTAGCTAAAGAGGACTCATTAACCCATTTAGTGGGTAAAGGATCCATCTTAGGCAATAGAATTAAACCATCATCAAGGGAGGGTGATGATGGGAAAGGAGTGAAACTAGGCTCAACAGGAGGAGCACTAGGAGGAGACACAGGAAGAGGCTCATCAATAATAGGAGAGGAAATAGGCTCAACTAGAGTAGAAAATGGAATTAGTTTAACTATAGCTAGCCCTACTAAAGGAGTAACATGATGCACAAAAGGTCTAAGGAAGATATCCCTAGGTTTGGCAAAGCAATATGGTTAGTCATAACATGATCCAAGAGCATGGTTCTAAGTGGTTCCTTAGAAACTAGAAGTATCACCATTATCTCTACCCTATGATAAATAGGAAAAATGCAAAAATAAGGAACTATAAATGAAAGAAAATGATGAGATGCAAGAGAAGACTCAAGTAAAGAAGAACAGTAATTAACAATCTCAACATTACAAGATTGGACAAGGCCACCTAAAAGAGGATCATATAAAGAATAGACATCATCATAATATAGAGTATGAAGATCAATGATATAGGTTAGGATGACTTTGTCATTAGAGGAAGCTTAGTGAATAGAGTGCCTAGTCTTCGTTAAGACTATAGAAATGTCATCGTAAGGAATGTTATAAGAATGGGGATGTAAAGAACCAAGAAGTTATGATATGAGATGAGATGAGAGATCAGAAGTTTTGATTTTTAAGTTAATCACATTAGGCTCATCCTCATTAGAATCTAAAGGTTTGGTAAAAATTTTACCAATGAGCTTAGGTTGCCCATTATAACCTATAGTTGAGTTGATAGGAAACTTGAAATGTTATAACTCATAAAATGGAATACTACATAAAGGTTCTAGAGTTAGAATCTTGAAGACACCATGATCTTGGAATTTTTCAAAATTCTAAGGGTTAGTATCTCTTTGAATCATGTAAATGGCTCCATTGTGAGGAAATTTAACACATTGTCAATCGAAAGATGTGATTGCTCTCATACAATGAGTCTAAAACCTACCAAGTAAGATGTTATACAAAAAGGGAAAGTTGAAGATAATCACCTTCACATAAATGGTGATAGGTGGGGTGGTAATGGGAATCCACACACACCCTAAGGGAGTTATTTGACTTATATCGTATCCTTGGCATGTGTTGCATGTATATTTGAGATTACATTTGAAATACCCAAGAGTTTAAATGAAATCAAGGGAGGTAACATAAGTGTCAAAACCCTCATTGATAAAGGATTGCTTGACTTGGATATCACCTATTTGGATGGTAATAAATAATGGAAGATAATTTTCATGAAGTATAATCTCATTTAGAATCATAGATGCAATAGGAAATCATAAAGAAAGAGAAGTGTCTATAGTTTCATCAATATTAATGGACATCTCCTCACATTGTTTTAAAATACTATATTTAAAACTAGATAAATTAACCTCTCATCCTACTAGAGGATGGTGAGGGATATTCATCTTGAATAAGAGTTTCATGAGGTAGTTTCTATGATATGGAGATTTCCTCATGAGTTTAAGAAAATTTATTTAGGATGGAAGATTAGTAATTTATGAAATGGGATCCCACTCATCATAACCCATAAGGATATTGTTAGATATAGATGCATAATGATTAAGAAGATATTTAGAAGGTGGATCTAAAAATCATTTAAATTTATGTTGATAAGAATGAGAAGGTAGAGAAGAAGGTTGTAAATTATTTGGTGATGAAGAAGTAGTTCATTTAGATTGATCTAGGGTTTGGAAGAATAAGTATTAGTAGAAATTGGATTTTCATTAGTATTAGAATATGGTGGGAATGAAGTATAAATAGTATGAGATGTGTTATCCAAGGGAAAATCATAAATTGGATCATCAAAAGAAATAAGATCCTTCCCAAACTCATTTAAATGAGATAGAGAATAATATTGAATAACATGATATGTCTTATGGGAAGGAGGAGTGTGGATAGGTTGTGAATCAATGAAATCCACCACTCTTTGTATATTATTGATGATAACAACATTTTATCTATAATTTGGTTCAATAAGAATTTCTACATTATTGGTGGAAGAAGTGGGCTTGTCTTGACTTTCTTAGATTGGCTGATGATTAGGCAAGGGGTTTTTATAGATAGTTGAATGATCGTTTACATGATTTAAGGCTTGAGTTTTATCATGTGATTTAAATTATTTGAAATTAATCTCATAAGCTTGATCATTCTTATAAATAATATAATAATGATAAAAATTTACACCAAGAAGAAAATCCATAGATAAATTGTGGAGTTGTCTAGAAGTCTTGTGAGAGTGACCCCAGCTAGCATGAAACTAACAAAACTTATTAGGATCATACCATGATTTCACAGGTTGAGTAGGATCAAGATCTAAAGGGAGAGGCCTAGGTAGATGTTTAAGAAATTTGGCTGAGGATAAAGGCTTATGGACATTAATGTTTCTTGTTGAGAAATGAGGATTAGTGAATTGCTAAGAAGGATTTGGTTCCAAAGAAGGGGTAGGAATGATAGATTAAACATTGTGAATGGTATCATATGAATATGTAGCACCGTCATTGATAAAATTGTGTGGTTTATTCTTAAATAATAAGTGAGGGCCCATGGAAGGTTGGGGTAGCTCAAATTGATGAATCTAAAAATATTATCTTTTGGCTTGATCGATAGCTTACTATAAGGTACATGGAGAAAGAATATGGACTCGATATTTTAATTTAGGAAATAAATAATTTGTAAAGAGATGAAAGAGGTTTTCATCCACCATGTTATGTTCACATTTATTTGATAGTCTTCCATCACTTAAAAAAGGCTTTGGTAGTTTCATTTTTTTGTTTGTAATTGATGAAATGGGCCAAAGTGTTCTTTAGAAGATCACTAGTTTGAAATTCTTGCACTAAAGCATTTACTAAGTCCTCCAAAATAGTCATAGAGTGTCTTCTAAGTTGATTGTACCAATCTAAGGCATCACTCATGAGGATTTTGGCTAAGAGTTTGGTAATGGAAAAGGTATTTAACTTGACCCAATCCTTTTAAATATTTCAAAATGTCTTGAGATTAAGGGTAGGATTAGTTAATCCATTATAATAAATTATAGATGTTATTCCCCCAATGTCAATGCTAGTGATTTGGGTGGTAAGAGTTCATTTTCCAAATTATTGATGACTTTGTTGACTAATAGAGGTTGAAGAATGAGATTTCCTTGATAATATAGAAGAGGAGGAGGAGGAACACTTTGGTTATGTGTGCCCTAAGCCATTAGTTGAGGATTGAATTGAAGATTAACAAGGTAGTTCTGCATTTGCATCATTTGATTCATATTGTGAGCTTAAAATGTGTTCATTTGATTGATATATGGCAACAATAGTTTATGAGTTTTATTGATGTTATTATAAGTAGTATTAGTGTTTGTGTTGGTATTAGTGGCTTAGGTATCACCATTAGTGTTGATATGAGCTTAAGAAGAGCTATGATAATTTGAGGAACTAGTGGCAAAAATTTGCTTGTGAAGCAAAAGATGGATTAGTAAATGGTTGAGAAGAAGAAACACTAGAATCATGAGTGCCTCGGGTAATAATCAATGAACTAGTTGATGGATTAAAGATAGTGGAACTTATGAGAGTCCCACTAAATGTAGAACCTACCATGTTAATTGAGATACTAGGCATGGATGTGGAATAAGTTAAAGAAGAATATGTCATAGCATAAGGAGTCAAGATTGAAGGAAGAGGTTGAGAATCAAATAAATGGGTACCCCAAAATCTAGTTGAGAAAGTGGGATTAAGAGAATGAGGTTATTCAACTTGATGGCTAATCATGAGGCTATATATTCTAAAAGGATCCTTCCCTCTATGTTATGGGAATTTCATGACAAAGAAAATAATATTAGGAGTATACTCTAACTCAATCTGACCCTCTAAGATAAGATTACGGTTTTACTTCAAAGGGGTATGAGGAGTGGTCCTATAGTCCATCATGTGTGTTAAAATATGAAAATTACTAGCATTTATGAAAGGATCCTTAATTTGTCTATGAGAGACCCTATAAGGACTGGTAAATTCCATCATGTCTATTGATTGACCTTTAGTGTTATCACCAAATAGAATGTTCATGAGTAAAGGAAAAGAAGCAAGATGAGAAAGCAAAGGATCAAAAAGTGACTAATAATAGTACTAGGTTGACCTAGTTGACCTAGTGTAAAATAAGGACTATAAAACTATATTAGGTCCATAATATCAACCCAGTTCAGTAAACAATGACTAGTAGAATAAGGTAAAAGTGTTGTAAATAACACCAAGTTGACCTAGCATAGTGTATATGGGTTGAAAAATATACCAGGTCAACAAGGTCAACCTAGCACTATAGATAGGGAAGAAATGAAATTTGATAACAAGCTATGAGCTAAAGAAAGATAATTACAAGTAATGTAAAAAATTAGTAAGTACTGAAATGGGAACAAACATTTAATTAAATTGGTGCTAGAAAATCTAATTGATGCACACAAAGCAAAGTCTTACACTAATGTTGGTTAATGCAAGATTTTGCACACATAATTAATCAAAGATTAGGAAAATAACTTGAAAGTAAAGCTAACTACTTGGTCAACCTAGAATGTTTGATTCGATTATGAAGAATGATTTTAAGTGTAAAGAGAAATTGTCTATAATTAAGGTACTAGATAGTAATCTAACGATAGTTTTAGGTAAGTTTAGGATGAAAGGGACTATAGTGGAAATGATATAGGCTTGGTATTGGGGCCTACACCCTTAATTCACACACTGTAATGATAAGCTTGTTAGGTGTTTAGCCAAAATATACCATTAACCATGATTTATACTTGACCAGAGCATCAAGTCAACTTCCCCCTTGGTGATGAAATCCATGTAGGTTGGTTTGGGTAGTCAAATGTTTAAATGATTTTTGATGTTTATGTGGTTTGGCCATGTGTGAAAAAAATGAAATAGTGTAGCTAAATGATTAATTGAAAACCACTTAATTAGACTATGTGAACTATACTAAGCATGCAGAAAACTAAAAAGAAAGATGTGATTAACATATATGGTTAATTTCAACTTTGAAACAAGGTATATTTGAAAAACTATATGGACTATCATACAGAATAGGGTCAACAGGTTTGAACCTATACTGTGGAAGCAAAGTCTAAAAATGAACTAGGTCAGTCAGGTCAACATAGTTATTTTATGACACATAGGACACAGAACTAGGTCCATAGGGTTAACCTAGTTGATTATGTAGGGGTAGTTTTAAAGACTACAAACTATGAAAGGAAATTACAAAAAAAGAAAGATACAGATAAATTGAAATTGACCTAAGTAGTTTGGAGATGAAAATAAAGAAGATTGTTAATCAAGAACCTTCAAGAAAACTATCAAAAACCTATAAACTAGGAAAATTTGGTTGACCAAGCAATACATAAACCTATTGAAAAAGTGTTGAAAATGCACTAGGTTGACCTAGTCAACCTAGTTTATTGAAAAAGAAGTCTAAAAAATGGTAAAAATTACACTAGGTTGAGCTAGTCGATCCAGTTATCTAAATAGAGTTTTTGTAATTTTAAAAACTTGTACTGGGTTGAGTTGATCAATTCAGTTACCTATTCCTACAAACTTGAATATAGAGATAAATAAATTGGGTCAACAAGGTCAATCCAACTTATTAAAGATATGATAAAATAACGATAAATAGAAATTAAATAAGTGAAAGAAATACTACAAGGGTTTGATTCACATTGGTTTCACCAAAATGTATGAAATCATAAATGCAGTGTGTCCATAAATCAATCCTAGATCAGATGAGATAGAGCACACCTACAATTACAATTGAGGGGAATACAATTTTTAAGTGGGAGAATGACCAATGTGAGGATCCACTAGACTCGATTAGGGGATCACTTGTCACAACACACCATGCGAGATAGAGTTTCAAAGCCTATAGTCTAACATAATAACATAAAAAACCTAAAAGAGTCCTATGATTTAATATTTCACTAGTCTAATAAAAAGAAAAGTAAATCTAATCTAGTGTGCACCAAATCTTGTGGCACAAAGTGGGGGTTAGAAACAAAAAAATAAAAAACTAAAATAAACATGTATAAAAGACATATACTCATGTCAATCTATACTGAATCATAGTACATGGAAGAGAAGAATCCATATGCTCTATCTATCTACTCTTACAAAGGAGAAACAAATTTAGGAATACTTACCTTTCAAGATAAACTTGTTGAGCATAAATCTCCTCCTTGGACAAGGTGCTTCATAAGAGATTATCATGGTGTGTAAGGATAACTAAGATAAATCATCTCTAGGCTAATAAATCTATCCAAGCATCTAAAAGACTTATCCACAAGACAAGATCAGAGCTCAAAAAAAGTATTAAACCCTAAATATTTATTTCCAAAGTAGAATGGTCAATAGGTAGATGTTTGTTTGCATTTATTCACTTAGTTATTTTCACTTATTAAAATGGTAAGGAATGACCTTGTATATGTAGTGGTAACTTACCCTAACAAAATTTAGGAATGTTGGCTATGCTAGGTCAACCTAGTTGACCTAACACATTTTTGAGGCTAACTCTCTAGGTCTATGTTAGGTTGGATAAAAGGTCAACAAACTAAAAGAGCTAAAATATCCCTAAACTATACTAGGTTGACCTGGTCAACCTATCACAATTGATAGGTCAAAAGGGTGCTAAGGCAAGAAATGAAGGATAAAGTGTAGCAAATGATGGGAATAGATTGAACTAAGAATAATAATCTTGGGTTCAATGGTTTCAAGATGCTAGAGCATGGATGGAAAGAGACAAAAGTAATGACAATCTTACAAAGCATTGATGGTTTACCCACCCCTTTTTTGATGTACTCTTTAAGGCATGCACTCAGAGAGATTGAGACTCTATAGGTTCTTGCAAGATACAAAGTGTCAGTAATCAATAAAAGTTAAAAATATTATGAGTATACAATACTAATTGAGACTCTTTTAAAAGTGTGCTCATTTGATATGGTTATACCCTATCGAAATATTGTAAGATTTGCCTTTTGAAGTAATAGGATAAACTCTTTACCTATCTCTTGTCTTTAATTAGTGTTTAGTATGCTTGTGTATGGTGAATTTATGAAGGAGATTCTTCTTAGTTTACTATCCTTATACTTGTCTCTTTGAAGGTGTTTTCAAGATAACTTTCAGGTCTAGATTAATGTTCTCCTTACAACCTCTTCTATGAAAAATTTATGCAACTAGTGAGATTGTGAGATTGAGTAAGTGATAATTGCATTTTGTTTATCTAGTATGTGTTCAAGCTTATATGAGTGTCCATTTAAAATTTTTGCATCACCCTTTTATCCTTATTATGAGCCATTATCCTTTTTCTAACACTTTTCTTATGAATCATTAGTTTATCATTAGCCTAGATGAGCATCAAGAGGAATTCATCTTTCTCTAGAGGTCCAACCCCATCATAGGTGGCACACATCTTGGGGTTACTCCCATTGTGTAGCTAAATTGGAGGGATCATAAACAACTATCTCTAAGGGTGAAAATTGAGCCTACAACAAAAAATAGACACTTGTGTCATAATAAGACACTAGTGTCAACATAGGAATGTAACTAGGTTACAAATTTCTTGGAATTTATAAAGTAGGTACAAGTCCCAAACATGAAAAGATAGATGATAAGTAGGTTTGTAGCATTATGTGTGAGATAGAAGTCTTGGGTCATCATAATAACATTGGTTAGACTAAGAGATAATTAATTAACATAGAGATATAGCAAATGTAAGTCTTTTAATAGTGGGAAAATGCCCATAAAGATGAACAACTAATGTCCATATTTTCCAATTGTAAAAGAGTAAAGTGATATATAATTCAAAAATGTGTCTACATTTTTTAAGATGTAAGCCTTGCATTATATTTTTAAATTTTTCATGTTCTTGTATCAATAATTTAGGACTTTTCAAATCAAATTTTGTATTTGATAATGGTGATGTGTTTATTAATTTTTTTTCTTGAAATGTAATGCAATGGCAATGAGAGGACAATGTGCACTACTTTAAAAATAAACAATTACTGATAGTTAAGGAGAGTGTTACCAAGTTTTCATACATACTAAAATTTATTTTAATTTTTTGATGATATCTCATTACATACTCTAAAAAATCACTTTTCAATCTACAATATAATTTAGTCATACATGATGTGAAATTTATTGCAGCAGAAAATGTATTGAGAATATATTGTGTATATGTATTTTCATACCAAATATTTTTAAAAATTATTATAAAATAATTTGTCCACATATTTGGTGGATGAATTTTTAACATTTTCATAGGGTGTATAATAAGCAACTGTAATAGTGTCGAATGTATTTCATTAGTCAAATTTTCATTCTCTAAAAATTGTCAAATGTTATGTTTTTGTCAAATTTTTTTTTGAAATTATTGAAAAAATAGAAAAAAAATTAAATTCATTATTTTTATTTTGTAAATATTGGAATATAATTATACTATCCATTGGAGGCAATAGAAAATTAAATTTTCAATATAATTTTTTGTATAGGCATCTGTGTGATGATGTCTTTATATTTGTTCAAGTTTTCACTAAGGATGAATTTCAAGATATATATTTATCAAAAAATATTTAAATTTTAGTATTTGAATAATGGCAATATATATGTGGATCATGTATCCAAAGCATCAAATGTATTACATGTTCATTTCCTCAATTTTGGAATTCTATTACAAGAAAGTCCAAAATGTCACCAAAAAATTATTTGTTTTGTATCTTCATCTTCTTAAATGAATTTATTCTATGATTAAAATAACAACTAAAAATTATTGTATTTTTTATTAATATTTTTTTGTTGATATTAGTTTTTGATTGGAACTATAATCGGTTATGGGGCATAAATCGGGGGGCCAGTCCCCATGAACTATTAAACCAATATATATGGATAACACTTGAAATTTTTGAAAGCACATTCAAATGGACACATCTGACATATATACACCCTATGAGATTAAAACTTGGGTGGGGATGGGTACAAAAAACCCACTTTACTAACCCTTATACATCTCATTGGCAAAAATTTTGGGTACTGACATTTTTTATAACTAAAAAGCCTAAAGCAATGGTGAATAGTATCCCTAGCCATGGACTATGAACATACCTCATCACATTAAACATAGGTTTCAATCCACATGTTGACCACCATTAAATTGAACACTGAGCTGATTATCCCCTTTCATGTGGATACTTTTCACAAAGGTGTGCATACCTTACCCCCTACAGGATTAGAGCCTATGACGTCCATTTTGGGAGCACATGTTCTTCACCATTAAGCCAACTTAGGTGAAAAATTATTTATTATTATTGCATTGATATATTTTTCATGTATATTTTAATTATATTGTTTTTATATTTTTTAAATTTACTTTCTAATGCATCACATAATGGATTCTAAACAATTTATGCAGTTGTTAATGTAACAAAAAATCTCAATGGACCTAATTTCCTTATTATTATAAAGTTGTTATTTTTTTATGTTTTCCAAATAGTTGGGAGATATTCAAATGCTTCTTAAAGATTAGAAAAGTATTATATATTTCAAAAAAATCTACATTTGATTTAATTTTAATGTCTTTCACATAATTTTTTTCTTTTTTAATTCACTATTTCGTATACATATCTATGTACAACTAGAAATATTTTATATGATACTTTTAATGTATTTTGAAAAAAATTATAAGATGACTTAAAAGGTCATTTGTCATGTAAAATTTCCTATTTTACTATCTTTTTATATGAAAATGTTTTTGTCACATCATCAGGTGACTAAAATCACCATACAACATTAGAAAATTCATTTCTTCTAAAAACATGGATTAAAAAATACCTAATGGTGTAAAACCTTTAGACAGTGTAATTCTAATCATGTTTTCTTCAAATTATTTTATTAAATGTGTATTTTCAAATCCATGTACAAATTATTCTATGACTTTTTTTATTACAATTTGAATTAGACCATGATCATTGAATTCTAAGTTATCAATGTCATTGTTATTTGGCTAATTTCATTTTTGTCTTTGTGGAAATGTATACATTCACAAATATCACAAGCATAATTAGGTGGGTATTTAATTTCTTTTGTATATATTTGATTGTTTTTTCTACTTTTTCACTTTTTATTTGGATTTCATGTATGATAGTTTCTAGTCTACATATTTTTTCTTTTAAACAATGTAATGATCTATGTTGTTTTATTTTATATTGTATTTTTTACAATGTTTCACTATAATTTGGTTGATTTTTAATTATTTTACACATTTAAACTTGTTTAATTTTCATTTCTTTAACTTCATTATTATTTTTTTCTATAGTATATGCAACATTATTTTTTGTTCACATTTTTCCTCTTTTAACCAACAAAATGATTTTTGTGTTTTCATTTTTGGTTAAATTTTTTCCCCTATATTTTATATTTATATAGTAATTGAACATGTAATTATTACAACATAAATTTCACATTTGTTTCAACACATATTGAATTGGTTATGTCTACTTTGTTTGCATTTATCAAATGCATGTGTTTTTAATGAATGGATAGAGACATGATAAAAATGACTTGGAATGTATCCTTCATAGATTATTTTTAATGGATCATAGTGAATACATATATTTTATATTTTAAATAAAATTATGATGTATATTTTTGGTGATTTTGATAAATTACTATGTACTCTAACAATATTTTTTCTTACCATTGGTAGTTTTTTTTTAAAATTTTGTCTTATTGAATAGTTGAAATCCATAAAAAGCATAAATTTACACTTTCAAATCCACATTTTTCATATGTAATTTCAAACATACCAATATATATATTTTCCAATCTAAAATTATTTTAATTTTACTTTTCATGAATTTTGATTTGCATAGTTGTAAACATTCCATTGCATATTTTTCCATTATAAAAAATTATTTGATCATATAATGTTGAAGATATTTCATGTCAAATTATCTTTTTTTTTTTTTACTAAATTATTGCATTAAATAATGTTTTTCCATAATTATTGACACATGGACCTATTCTGTAAAGACCAAAATTTTCTACTTCATTTGCAATAGTATTCCATTCACATAAAAATCCATTACATGTGTTTGATAAATTTCTCTTAATTTTTGAAGTATTATAATCACTAAATATTTTACATAATAGTTTATTTTAGTGACCAAAATTAGGTTTTGTATCATGAAATAATATTGAATATGGTGGATCTAGAGACTCTTTGTTAATGTACTAAAATCTGTGTGTAGCAAAGGCCATAGACAAATTGATAAATTTAGCCATTTTGATATTTCTTAAATACAAAATTTGTCAACCCATAGACCATTTTCACCTATATGTGTGTTGTTTTTTTCATAAATTCTCAATCTACATAAATATTTGCTTGCCATTTATTCCATGCAAATCATAAAAGACATAATGATGCAATTCATGTTCACATGAGCATATTGGAGCTTAATCTCCATTTTTAAACCTGATATTAAATAATCTATCATTACACTTCATAATTAATTTTATTTATAATAAAAATGTAGTAACACTTTGATTTTATCAAAAAGACAATCACCTAAATTAAATATGAATAAATTAATTCAAAAAAGGTGGTTATGTTTTAAAGCATTGTCAATATTAGAAAAAATGTTTTGGTTTGTTGTTTATATGTTTCAGCATCTACCAAAGCTTCAAGTTTCTTTTATTCTTCACTTTTTTCTTGTCTTTTCGTGACTTTGTTATTGTATAAAAATGCGATTACATTAAGGGTACAAAAATTACTAGATTTTTTTAAATATTATTATTCAAATTCAATAAGAATATAAGCTGAAGTGCATAAATTTTTTTAAGGAGCTAATGACTAAGAACATAAGGCAAATTACATGTCTCTTTTATAATATCTAAATTCCAAATCAAAATGCAATGGCTATAATTTTTTAAAAAAATTCAGCTTGTTAATATTAATATTGATAACAAAACAAAGAATATAATATTTAAAAAATACTATTCTTAGTAGAAAAGTATCTATTAATAAATACATAAAATGAAAATAAATTATAAAAAACAACATTAAATCTCATAAAA